>OZ010602.1:22590226-22655226 GCA_963932145.1 Acanthosepion lycidas
GCGTTCAAAATATTAATTTAAAAATAGTGCTCAATACATAAAGTAGAGCCGTAAATATTTATTTATCTTATGCGGTGTTACATTAGAACATGTCCATATCCACTACAAAATTGTACATTTTTAGTTCAACGTCAAAAAAAAAAAAAGCCAAGACCTTCTTAGACATCTCATCAGGTGGGGACTTACGGTGTTACTGTTTTTTTTTATTTTGTTTATATATATATATATATATATATATATATATATATATATATATATATATATATATATATATGTTGAAATCAGTTGAAGCGATTCCTGTTCTACTCGTGAAACTGGTAGCGAAATTTTGTGCCCGTATCGAATTTGAAATAAAACTCCACGCTAAACGTTTTACTCACGTATCCATTCTTATAATTAATATATAAATTAAGTAAGTATTTTAAAATGGCGACTTTCTTTTCAGTGACCCTGTATATGTGCATGCCCATGTGTGCGTGTAAGCTTTCGTATATGATTGTGCAGATATACATGTCTTTCGTCTCGTTTAATGAGTATACCTGTCGCTGACAAGTTTGAGATCTCTTATTTATCTGACATATATATAAAATTGGCCTAAGCTTGCAGGTTACATGTGAAACGTCTGAAAGTTCGAACCAAGTAATTTTCATTTTATAAATAGTTCAGAAATACCTCGAGTATATCCGGTTCATTCATAAGGAATCCTTTATTTTGAAATAAGCTTTACTTTGAAAAGAGAAATCAAGAATTGTGGAAAAACGTTGCTGAAAGTTATGTGCACATATAGCCAGGTGGCGATTGTCTGTCAAGAAAATGCTGCTTAATGTTGTCTGACCTGCTAATTACAAACGGAACCTTTCTTTAAAAGATTAATGTGTTTACTTAACCTTTTGGTCTGAAGGAAAATGTGTCGCGTTTGGAAAAATCACTTGAACCGAAGAGAAAAAGCTGAAGGCGGATTATGTGATGACGTAATACGCGTGGTCTTGCCTTGATGGTATCAGAAAAAGGGAACTTAAAAACTGAATGAATTTGACAAGAAAGACTGTTGGAAATGATTGATTGGGATATATAAAAATAAGTTATTTCAAGCTGCACCCTTACCAAGGAACATTCCATATCGGCCATTCATTTTTGGTTCTGAAGAGGTTGATACCGGGATAAGACGTGAAGCCCCCGGGAGCTCCGATAACGGGACAGAGCACCGACCCCAACCTTCCGCAATGAATCTTGTTCGTATCAAAAGGGCCAAATAAAATTTTAGGTCGAAAAAGATGAAAGGCCGGTAACCATAGTTTTCTATTAACCAGCGAACAGTGAAATTTAACGCTACGATAAAGGACCGAGAAGCCAGATTTCGGAAAAGCACCGCGTCAACGAACAGGTACTGGTTAATCTCGAAATTTGTACTCCCAAGTAAACGCAGTGTTTTTGTTATTCTGAATAGGCGTTTTTTGGTGTCTTTTCTGCAGACAAGATTTTTTGGGTTTCTAGTAACTGATTTGGATCGGCTTGACCGACGTTTCAACACACTTTATTGGAATACCTCCTCAGATCTAGAATTAAAGAATTTTCTCAAGCATATAATTTTATGGGATCGTTTTCTGGAAGCTTAGCTTAGAGAGTCTACGACTCGCATGCATTGAACCCGTAGAATCTAAGAGAAAATATAGTTCGATTAAATCAAACTATATTGATAAATAGTCAAAATATTTTTTCTATCTTGAAGTTGTTGAAATGGCTAACCAGACAGTGTCAAATGGTGAGAAATCAGGAATAGTTTGGAGGTGACATTTTTAAAGAATACACAACGTAGGGAAAAAGTTCTCATTCTTATTTCACGAGCATTTGCGACATCAGAACGGGTTTTTTTCATACTGTTTCATCAGCGGTCGAATTACTAACCAAAATATCCATTTCTGTTCCACTGTGTCATTCACACTGCCCACTGTAGGATTTTCTCTAGCAATTCCTAATTAAGTATATCCTCTGAAACCATACAGTCGTAGAAACTTTTTGATTGAAGATTAAAAAAAAAAAGTTTGCTTTTAACTTACTCATGATTTTCTTCGTTGTCAGGTTTTGTAATATCAATCTATGTACCTTGCACAAGAAACAATGATAGTTATTTATTTTTAACAAAGATTTTCCATTCAGAGTGTCTTTTTGCATATAGATACTATCTTTCTGTCTTTGATCCTCCTAATATATACATTTTTAATAACTAAAACGGAAAGTATGACACTAAATCCCGAAGGCGCATTTGCACAGTGAAATATGCCTTCTAAAATCTAATCAAAGTATTAAGCAACAGGAAATATTCGTTAGAAACAAGTATAAAAGACCTTAATTGTTATGTAATATCAGTCCTCCTAATATTAGGTTGGTGCAAAATAATGACGTAATAATGTCGTTTTTTGACGTTAAAAATACGTCAAAAAACGATATTATTACGTCATTATTTTTGCACCAACCTAATAATATAACATAATGTAATATCAGTGTAAACTGAACAGTTGTTTGACAGACGAAGAGTAGACTAGAGGCAGACGAAATTTGGTTCTAAAATGGAGGCATCTAATACCTGTGACTGAACATGTAACGACGAAGTTTTAAGGAAAATGGCTGCCTAGAATGTTATACATAGAACTTGAAAGAAGCAAGTGCAATGATGAAGGAAGAAGGTTTTGGGAATTTGACACTCACTGGGAATAATAATGTCAAGAGAGACCGATAAAATAGGGAATAAGATATTCAATGAGCTTGGGTAAATGGTTGGAAGAAAAGGGATTAGGAGAAATAGAAAAAAAACGAAAGGGTCTTATTAAGAGCTAGAAAGAACAGAACGTAGTGTAGAATTATGATGGTTCATATCCTAAAGAGACACGTCACTTGGGGAAAAAACGATTTGGCTTTAAAATATTCATAAATTCATAGCATCATTATTCATCCAACAAAATGCCTTCCTATTCCTTGTTTCTTCGCTTCTTATATATTTCTCCAGAATTATGCTCACCCCAATGAAAGGACGAAAGTTCCGAAACGATATTTCCTGAAATTATTGGAACTCTTGGCAAACATTTTTTTTACATGGATCGATACCGGTGATTGTTTCCTGAAGATTGTTCTGGAGAAGACAAATTATCCGAAAGAACTTTACGTTTCACTTCGATAATCGTTTGATGAGTTGAATTTTCAACAGATAATGCTCTTTTCATTTTCATCAAGTAAAACAGCCGACTTGACTTTCTCGACAACAAAAGTGTTGTTTTTTTTTTTCTGTTCAGTTCCGTCATACAGTTGGGTCATCTGCTCACTACAGCAATCGGTTTATCCAGTTTAAAGCAACTCATAATAAAGAATTCTATTTGTAGCCCACATTAAAAAGGAATGGTTTTCAGAAGGAGATTGCTTTTACATTGATTATTTCAAAATTGTCCTTGATCTAGTCATGCTTTTCTTTATTTCGGATTATCGTAATATCGGGTGAGGCAGGAATATCTCCCGTGTAAAACTCCCAGAAATACCTTTCCCATAATGGGAATGAAAAGGAGAGAAAGAGAAATTGAGAAAGCATAATGAGAAAGAGGGGCTGGGAGAGTTTAACCATTGAAGATAACATTGGTAGAACATTTTTGTTGACCATGTTCACCATAATCTATGAATATAGAATACAGCGCAGTACGTAATCTGTTCAATGAAACAAGGATAAAGATTAACACTCACGAGCCAGACACTCTACTGAATCTGACTATATCGCCAATACCACCAACAACTGTTCCGTAATTCTTCAGTCTTCGATATCAATTGCTGGCAGTGCATATTCGGAAAAAACATGCCCGCCTTTATACACGTCGCATTGAATATTTTGAGCCTTCTGATTGGTTAACCCTTCTATTGGTGAACTATACATTGAGTCAGCTCATTTTGGCTGGCTCACTAGTACCCCAGGGTACCCAAAAATTCAAAGAATTTTAATTTGATTTGTTCATTTAAGGGATATCACAACTTTATGGTATAATTTTTTTTTAATCCAGTTTGTTTTGCTTAAGAAATTCTAGGATATTATTTAGCTTAATATCATGAAAGTGTTCTTTCATGTTGGTTGCTTAGTTGATTTTTGTTTAGCGGCATATCAGGTTTACTTAATGCGAAAACCTACATATTTTCAACGTAATTGTATGACTTCAGCTACAGATAAAATGTATTGCTGGCCATTATGCATTAAAAATGTATTCTCCAGGAGAACGGACCAGGATGCCAATAGGTAATCTGGTGGAGATGCTGACTTTCTGTACACGAGCAACATACTTTAGAATGGGATCAGACATATATCAACATGATGAAGGCTTAGCAATGGGCTCGCCATTATCACCAGAAATGGCAAACATATACATAGAATGCATTTCACTGAAGCCAACCCTATAACTGAGATACATAGATGACAGCTTCATACTCTGACCATGCAGCTATTACTGGACCGTGTGAACTCAATAGGATCATCCATACAGTTAACAGTGGAAAGAAAACGACAACTCGCATTCCTGGATGCACTAATATCTCGAACAAAGCATGGGTTTAAGACATCCGTTTACCGCAAATCTACCTACACCGGACAATACCTAAACTTCAACTCCCATTATCCATACAGTTTAAAGAAAGGATCGTCCTCTGCTTACAACCTGAAGCAAAAGTCATATGTGGCCACTCAGAGGCATATGAACAAGAAATGGTCAGTACGAGCAGTACAGGCAACGTAACAACTACTCTGGGGACATCTCAGCGGTTCCAACAAACTGGGATTGAAAGGCACAAGAGGATAACGACAGTTTCGGTCAGCCTATCCTATGTGAAATGATTATCAGGAAAAAATACAAAAGATCTGTGGTCCATCAGGACGACTTTAAAAGTGCGTCGACACTTCGCAAATTCCTCTTTCGAGTAAGACACCCTCCTTTAGATGATGCCATGGCTAAGGACTGTGTGTACGCCATACCGTGCACCGGTGGTAAGAAATAGAAAGGAAAAACAGGCCACCCCTCTTAAGGTAAGAGTGCAAGAATATCGTAAAGCCGTAACACGAGGCTGACCATATATGGACAGAAAAGCGAGATCACCGCACCATGTGGGATGAGGTTAAAATAATATATAGAGAATATCACTAGAAAATACGAAAACTTAAGGAATCAGCACTTATGCTAAGTCACAAAAATCTCCTCAGGCGGCCAAACATAGAAATGTATACAATATGGGAACCAGTAATACAAAGTGCTAGAGAAAAGCAATAATAAAAACAAAATTTCAATATGAGCTCTAGTTAAAAAAAAAATGTTACTGGGACACGTTACTGAGACGTTCATAGAAACACATGACTCAGCGGATGAAAATGTGAGCTGGATCCAGTGACTTGACCGAAAGGATGATGAGTTCAATATATGGCTACTGCAGTGGTGTGTAAAAACTTGGAAAGTTGAGTTAAAGGGAGATAAATGAGATTTTCCGAAGTGGGGTAGAACTAGAACAATCTACCCCGGTGTAGAAGGCCAGAGCGTACAACGTCCAAAACGTCGTTAATATAGCAATAAAGATGAGGAGAACAGTCCGAATAATGTAAATTAAAATGTATTGTTGGTAATTATGCTACAAATATGTATTGCTGGTATTCTTACTATAGAAATGAATTTTTAAACTTTCGTAGTCTTTTTTTTTTTTTTGTTTGCGGGTTCATAATTTGCCCAGAGCTGGGGCCCTAACAGGTTAGCCAGGGGAAAAACAGCACTGAAGAGGTGGTTCCACGCTCCTCAAAACCACCCATCACACGATCAGTGGCCTTGCAGCTGGATGAAATTTTTCATCATACCCAGGACCTGGGTAGAAGAAAACAGCGAACAACATCCGTAACGAGTTTGTGTGTCGATGGGAGGTGTTGTGTTCCTATGTGGGATAGAAAGATATAAGAGCGCCGTAATGTCACAAATACTTAAAGCGCACGGCATATAAAAAATAACTTTTGTTTTTTTATGGCCTTTCCGGAAAACTATAATTAATTTTCAAACATCCTAACAGAATGAGGAAAATGGCGCTTGTTCTCATCGCAAGAAAAGTAGAGTAAAAACATTTCAGATATAGATTGCTTTATAAAGGAAAGGTCTATTGAGATTTAGTTTCGGGCTGAGCTAAAAGAATGTATATTGAATGGCGGCTTCCCAATGAACTCTGGTTCGTGTTCATTGAGAAAGTACGGAAAGCAATCTCTTCAGTCAGGGTTTTACTCCTTTGACCGTTCGCCGTACAAGGCTATTCGTCAGAAATATGATGGATGTATTACTCAGAGAAATAAACAGATTGCACGGACTTTGAAAGCTAAACTGATTGTGAATTTGAATAATGATCAGTTGCCTCGGAATCAGCACCATAGTTTCAAAGTGTTGCATCAAACATTCAGTATGTCAAGCAGAGATTTACACCAGATTTCTGTGTCAATGAACACCGGCAGGGATTTATGAATTTGTAGACCGCAATCATTTATTTTCCTAAACAGGATAGATAGAGAACCAGATAGAAAATTAACATAGATAGATAGATAGATAGATAGATAGATAGATAGATAGATAGATATGAAAAGACTGAGAGATGTGAACAGACAGAGACAGATAGATAGGTACATAGATATAAGCAGACTCATATAGATAGATAGATATAAATAGACTGTGAAAAGATAGATAGATAGATAGATAGATAGATAGATAGATAGATATGAAAAGACTGAGATATGAACAGAGACATATACGTACATAGATAAAAGGAGACTCATGTAGGTAGGTATGAACAGACTATGATAGATAGATAGATAGATAGATAGATAGATAGATAGATAGATAGATAGATATGAAAAGACCGAGATATGAATAGAGACACATACGTACATAGATAAAAGCAGACTCATGTAGGTAGGTATGAACAGACTATGATAGATAGATAGATAGATAGATAGATAGATAGATAGATAGATATGAAAAGACCGAGATATGAACAGAGACATATACGTACATAGATAAAAGCAGACTCATGTAGGTAGGTATGAACAGACTATGATAGATAGATAGATAGATAGATAGATAGATAGATAGATAGATAGTAATTAGCTATTAATGCTGATTTCCAGTATTGATGTGTCCCCGAGTATTGTTTCCTTCTCATAAATTATGCTACTTTCCAGCTATATCACGTTCAAACACCGGTTCCGGCGCCGAAGTTAAAAACTTCGAACCTTTAAAGTACCTAGATAGGTGACCTCTTGGGTATATCAGGTGCTGTAAGCTTGGATGTGCGAGTGGTGTAATTAATTTATTACGGCTCGGAAATCTTAATCGGAGTTCCAATTCCTTTTTGGAACCATTATATTCACTTACGCGCAGATACCATTAGGAAGGTTAAGAATGCACACATTCTCCCCTCGCTATGGGTTAATTATTTAAACTTGCATCATTGAACTATTATCTAAAAAAATCTTACAATATAATTTTTTTTCTAGCTTTAGATAAAATGCAAAGGGTTGATAAACTATAAAAAACGAATTCATCAATCAATGCTTCTGTAGAGCAAAATTTCTGTATCGTTAAGTCTCGTTTTCATCTCTACAAGTTTCACTGCCATATAGATGAATTGATATTACGTATGAGTTCAGGAATATTTTCTTTTTTTATAACGAGTTTTTCCCGATTCTTGCTTCTTAATATTCGGCTGTGGAAAACACAGGTAATAGCAGCTGCTAGCTGTCTAGTTGTAGCAGTTGTAGTCTGGTGCAGACAAAATCTCAAACTTTCCAAAAGAAACTTTCTCTACTTTTTCCCCCTCTACCTGTGTGTAGCATCCCGGTTAAAAAAAAAAAAAAAAAAGCACCCCACTCCAGTCGCTCATATGTACAACTTTTCTTGTTTTAGAAATGTAGGTTTCAGGATTTTATTCACTTACGTGCAAATATCTTTGGGGATGTTATGAATCCACTTACTCTCCCCCCAGCTTTTAGTTAATTAGTAAAACTTATATCACAAACAAAAAAAGTTTCCTAAAATCTAAAAATATTTTATGGAGTTAAATAACCTGCAAATAGTTGATAATAAAATAGGGTTGATAGAAAACTATTAAATGAATCAATAAAAAAATCCCACACACACTTTTATATATACCTTGACCTCGGTTACCGAACGATCCTTGGTGGCCGAGCGGTCAAGGCACGTCAGCGCAAATGACGGTTCCGTATAGGATGCAGGTTCGAATCCTGTCCAAGGACGCATATTTTCTATGAAAATTTCTCGGGCATTCAGGCCGGTAAATGTTATTTAATACTGTTTATTATAATCAGAGCATTTACTTAAATACTTGTATCTATAAAAAGAACGTTAAACATAAAAATGTCTTTAATAAAATAAATATATATATACATATATATATATATATATACCTAGTGAGCCAGACAAACCTACCTAGGTTTTACCTAAACGGATCGTCAGGGAAAGTGTGGCCACACTTTCCGAGACGATCCGGGTAGGTTTGTTTGGCTCACTAGGTTTATCTAGGTCTGCTCTACGGTTTTATTGAGCTCTTTTGTTAGTTCGTTGTTTACTCGTATCGGGTTTTTTTCTTTGGGCTTCAGACCTGCATCTGTGCGATTTTTTCGACGGAATTTCATGTTTGTAGCTCTTTCTTTTTTTTAAAACCTTTTTTTCCCTCGAGATTGATTTGATTATTGGCAAATCAAAAATTCGGGGGTTTTTCGAAACGAGTCTAGTTATCTATATTTGCATATATATATATATATATATATATATATATATAGCCATGTACATAATATCAGATATTAGATGATAACACAACACTACTCACATATACACACAGTGAAAACAATCTTCAAGAAATTGGACGCCATCTACACTAAAACAAAGCAATCCATACTCAACACAATTATATTTCAAACTAGTCACAACACATTGCATCTCGACATATGGTTCTGTTGTAAATATTTTTGTCTCTCAGGTGGTATGACGTCATAGAACTGCATCATTAATTTACGATCTGTGTCTGTTATTCCGTGACCGCATAGCAATCTTCTGTCCACATAACAGAATATCATCTTTGATGGTGAATATCTTTGTTTAAATGTCCATATAAACACTCTGAAGATGGCTCATGTGAGTCGAAAGCTTAGATCAAGGAACAGCTTTATAAAATAATATCCAAATGTTGGACAATTTTTGTCTTTATTTTCACCTGAAATTAAAACACCCATACAAAGTTTTAGAACGTCTTATGATCAAACATAATAGACATTCATTTTCTGCCATGTTTAACAATATATATATATATATATATATATATATATATATATATATATTAATAAAAACAGATTACTTTAAGATTCCATGTAATAAGTTATTTCACCACAACCCTTTTAAAGGGCTCTGGATCCTCAGACTTTACTTCCAAAAGCTGTTTCATTTCAACTTTTGGAAGTAAAGTCTGATGATCCAGAGCCCTTTAAAAGGGTTGTGGTGAAATAACTTATTACATGGAACCTTAAAGTGATCTATTTTTATTCAAACATATTTGCTCTGAATTTACATTGAGCTTTCTAGATATCATCCTCTTTGGGTCTACCCATACGGATTACCTAGTTTTTCATAAACTATATATATATATATATATATATATATATATATATGATAGTAAAACGAACAAGTAGGAAACAGATTTTAATCTAACATGTTTCACATTATTAATGCTTCGTCAGTGATCAAGACAGAAATGATAAAATATGATTGAAAGCAAAGAGACGCAGATTAATGGTATGTTGTGTTAGTCTATGTCATTGCTTAGATACGTGTCACGTGTATTGAAGTAACAGATTATATTTAAATATGGTTAGCAAATATTCTAGACGCTAAAGTGTGTAAAAGTTAGATGCAGGAGGATGTTTCTATTGGATACGTGTTACGTGTAAGGGAAGTAACAGATAATATTCGATTAAGTGTAAGAAAACGTTCTCGATGTTAAAGTATGTAAAGGTTAATGAGACGCTTCAGGATATTTTGAAGAAATTTTCATTGAATTATGTCTCGTGTATTTTGTGCGCATTTTGTATATATGTATTTGTACTTTGTATATATTATTTGCTCTACTCTGTATCGAGCACGCTTTTAAGAATATTGTTTTTGATCATCGGAATTTTATTCCATCTCTACCAACCTTGTATTTGTGTTATATATATATATATATATATATATATATATATATATATATATATATATATATATATATTGTAATGAATCATTCATAGAAAAAGTAGATTAGTAAAGTTAATGATATAAAATGACGAAATCCCTTCGTCAACAAAATTTTAAAGGTGCATCAGACTACAAATCACTCGATTAATGTTATGATCCTTGTTTTTAAAAATTATAAGCTGTATAAGGTTTTTATTTAATATTTAGTTTAATTCGCAATACTTTCAAATGTACATTCAGTCATCTTCAGGCATGGAAATTATTTTGTTTTGGTAAAATTAAGGGAGCTTCCGAGATGAATATTATATTATAATATTCGCATTATATTTTTTCGTCTCGGATGCTAACTGAATTTACCAAAAACAAAATAATTTCCAAGCCTGAAGATGACTGAATGTATAGTTGAAAGTACTTGCGTATTAAACTGTTTTCACTATTTTATATCATTAACTTTACTAATCTACTTTTTGTATGAATGATTCATTGTAATATGAATTGAACCTGCCCCATATATATATATATATATATATATATATATATATATATATATATATATCAATGGTCGTTTACTACTAATTTCCGAGCACATCCGTTCACTCAGATAGCTAACAAATCTCTATTACAGGCTCTGATCAACCCACAGATTTCCGCTACTACAATTAGGCTGAGCTAAACCTAGTTCTCTTTTATGGAAGGGAAGTCACCATCAGACTTGATCAAACTTTTTTTAAAAAGACCAGCACGCTGAAACCCCCCGTCCCGATGACATCTGACTTCTTGCTAATATAGACGGTTTCAGGGCGGTTCGCTCAGCCCAATTTCACTCACTAGACTTGAGTTACCCAGTCTTAAGTTTTTCAGGCACTTTTCAAAGTTGCCGCGCCCAAGAATTGACTCCGAGAATTTCAACCCTGATAACTCGAACATATACATATATAAAAGTGGATATTGAAGTCAACAGCCAGTCTGTTTCATGCTTAAAAACAATCGTCAAAACATATGCTGTCACCATTGGTTGTTGACTTCAATGACTACTTTTAAATTTACATTAGCCCTATCCTCAATATTGATCACATTGAGTAGAGCATACATTAAAACTATATTTTATTTCATTATTTATATATATATATATATATATATATATATATATATATATATATATACATATATATATATATATAGAGAGAGAGAGAGAATAAATCCTAACGAGCCAGGCAAACCTACGTAGGTTTCACCTAAACGGATCTTACCGCTCTACTTAGCGTATTGAGCCCTCTACGTTTGTCTTTATACTCACTTGGTTTTTTTTTTATCTTTGGACTAAGGACTTAAAACACTTGACTATTTTTTTCTTTTCTTTCTTTTTTTTTTTTTTTTTTTTTTTTTTTTGCCTTGTTCTGATGCTTTTTAGTTCTTTGTTTTTTTGTTCCAACTTTTTCCTCGGGTACCAATTTGTCATCATGTGTCTACAAGTTGAGTCATCCGAGGTTTTTCAAGCGAGTAATACTGTTAATATATATATATATATATATATATATATATATATTATTTTTTATTTATATATATAAATTTATTTTTTATTTTTTTTATTTATATATATGTACGTATATTAGGTTGGTGCAAAAATAATGTCGTTTTCTCACATATTAACATTTGTGAGAAAACGACATTATTTTTGCACAAACCTAATATAATTATTTATTTAAAAATATGATTTCTTCGCTACAAAAGTTCTCATGTTTCAAAACAAGAGCCGAAAACCTCAATATCATTATTTTCTTATGTAGTGAAGGAATCATATTTGTTAAAAAAATAATTATATTTAGGCTCTACTTTTGTATCGAGCACTGTTTTTTAAAAATAAAAACAATAATACTAAAGAACTTCGGATTGTTTACCTAACGAGTTCTTTCCTATTTTGTATATATTGTCACACTTATATGGACATATATATTAATTTGTTGTCATATATATATATATATATATATATATATATATATATATATATATATATATATATATATATGATGAGAACTAAAAAAAAGCAAAGACAGATACATATTTCGTACAGAAGAATGTCAAATTCAAAAGATACATAATATATTATATATGGGCACAATGACATAGATCGATCCTTGCATCTTTGTGTTTCGGCATTTACATAGACGCGCAAAGACACATACACGCGCGTGCGCGCACACACAAACACACGCACACATATATATATATATATATACATATATATATATATATATTCATACAAGTGCACACACATGCACACTCACAGACATATGTACATACATATATATGTAATGGTAGCATTCAAAAGTGCACGCTGTATTGAAATGACATAGTTGCATAAAAGGTTGCATGATGCCTAAAGAAAATGAAAGCAAATATTGAATTTGAAAGAAGGTTATTGAAATCACGGAGAAAATATCAATTCTTGATCGGCTTTTCAAATCTTCTCGGGAGGCACAACCTCTCATTTCATGCACAAAAATAGAAGTATTTTTTTTCAAATGTTCATTCATTAGTTAAACATATATACATAACTACACACGTATATATATATATATATATATATATATATATATATATATATATATATATATATATATATATATATATATATATATATATTTCCGTGCGGGTCCTCAGGATTTCAAATTCAAAGAACACTTAGCATCATCTGTTTTCTGTGGGTTTATTGACTTTTTGAACTTGGAATTTGGATGTAGTTTACATTTATGAACTGGACACAGAAAAATAACCTAGATTTATTAAACCATGATTTTTTTTTCTGACTAAATCGTATTTTCGAATAAAATTAGAATATCTACATGTAACCGTAAATTCTATACTAAGTATTTCTTTTCTCTCACTTCCTTTTTGCGGTAATCTTTTCTGGTGTCTTGCCTTCTCGTCAACTTCGATCTTAAAAAATACAATGTTAATTGTTATCTTCTGTCTTAATAATTCCTCTTCTTTTTCGTTCTCTTGCATTAATTTTTTTTCTTCATATTCTTTTAGTCTTAATAATCTTTTGAATCTAAATGGTTTTATTGCTGAGCTTGATATGAAATGATAAACAACTTTTAATTACTCAGCCAAAGAATTAGACGAGTTGAGGCTGAGGTTGTGATTGAGTTAGTGGGTAGAATATTAAAGAAATACTTTGTAATAACAACACACAAAATGCATTGGTTGTTCATTGTCCTTGGGGACACCTGGCACAGTGGATAAAGGTGTTGGTTATATCCAGTGACAAGGCACAAAGAGTTGTGAGTTAAGGCAGTGTAGAAATTTGAGAGGGGAATTAACAGGACATAACTGAAAACTGACATCCATTAGACATGGCACGTGGAACTAGAACAGTCTACTCCAATGAGCGAAATAAAGGGTTCAGTTCGATATTTCAACCACCTGAAGAAGGCTGGAGCGTACAACGCCTGAAACGTTGTAATAAATATGGCGACATATATGAGGACAATAGTCCAAATAATGTAAATAGTATATTATATGAATAATAATCATGTCCAAGTATGCCTGTCTGCATAGGGAGGCTAGCAGATATTTGTTCATGTATATTTTTCCTTCGTCAACACCCACGGAGCCCACCTGACAATTAAAAATACTTTCATACTGACATGTCTGGTAGTAATATTTACACTAATACCCGATCATTTATTATCTCTTATTAGGTCTTGTCTATATGAAGATCATTTGCAATTAACTACGTGCAAATAGTTAATAATGCAATTACGTCAATAATAAATCACTCTTGCTTTCATTCTGTTCAATGTCGATTACTAATTTCCTGAATTTTCACTGATTTTTTAAACTAAAATTGTTTCCAATGTATTTATATTGTATATATCATCTTTTCTTTCTATCTAAACAACGAGAAATGACTCTGGAACATTGGCAATCAATGTTTTCAGGAGCTTCACGACATCGCTATCATAAGATCATTTCAAAGGCATTTAAATTATGCATATAATTGCTTGTATTAATACCGGACTGTGGGAATTCAGTTCCTCTCCTGATTTGTGATGTACGATGGCTTAAATTTGATGAAGTAATTTTCATATAAAATAATGCAATATTCGTCTTTAATCTTAAATCCTGTGTATCAAACTATTGTAGTAATTTCACTATCTGGGAAGTTTGGTTTTGTCTGATTTACAGGGTTATTTAAGGCCAGATTAAGGTTTTGAATTGTGTTTGGTTTTGGTATTAGCTTGATGTTATATACTTGGTTTCGTTGTTTCTGTTTAGAAACTTATCAAACCATATTGGTTATTTAATGCCGAAATTTTAATAGGAAAATTCAAACTTTATAATTAATTCAAGACAATTATATTATTTTGGGATTTAATTATAATTACTCAGCTACATTTTTTATACCAAATAATCTTCCAAAGTCCAACGAAGGGTGAAAACTTGTTTTTCCTTACAAAAGAAAAATGAATTTTTATACTTTCTTGATGCTATGTTTTTTTAGGGGTCAAAACAGCAATTAAGAGTTGGTTCTACGCTCCTCAAAAAACTCTGATCAGTGGCCTTGCTATCGTATATAGTTTATCGTCTTACCCAGGACTTTTTATATTGTATGTGTATCAGTAATAGTTTTCGGTACAAGTTGGTGTAAGTTCCTTTTTCATATTTTAATAAGTTATTATTATTGTTATATTGTGATATGGATACATTGATACACACATAAAAGTAATATTACGGTAGTAACAGTCAAGATCACATTATACTGGAATATCAGTGAAAGTGAACTTCATCTCAGTTCTAGTTGAACTTTCAATCTCTGAAAAAGAGAGCGTTTTATATATCTTTTTAGATCAGTCTATCTAGTGCGGGTATTCTGATACTCTACAACATCCCCTTTTTTTTTGAATTTACTACTTCAAGTAGAAGTCGTATTTATTTGTGTGTGGTTTATTTGTATAATCCCTGATAATTTCTTTCTTTCTTTAATCAAACGTATTTCGTCCGGGGTTTACTTAAGGCATTGGTATCTCAACTCATATATAACCATCATCCGTTCTTCCTTACGGTCATTCTTTTCGTTCAAGTACCTTTTCCTTAGCTGCTGGTGTTGTCGCTTAACCGTCTTTTTCGGGTCTTTAATCATTTACATCAATCTCCCGAGACGTTTATCCATGACACCAGTATTCTAGAATTCTTTTTCGTGCCTATATTCTTTGAAAGAAATCTTTGCTCTTTTATTTTCCTTTGGTAACAGCTTGTCGAATACCGATTTTATTCTCCTCGCGAACCTCAATTCTGCCGGTGACAACCCCGAATTTCTACTTGAATTCAGTGTCACCGGATATACTCTTATGAATTGTAGTATCTTGTCAACGGATTCGTTTCCTTCTGGCGTTTTCAGTGCTCATTTGAAAGCAATCACACATCTCTCTGCTTGGATATTAGATCGTGAGTGATATGGTTCGCGGTAGTCAGATGTAAAATTGTAAAAATTAACAAAATTTTTTGAAATTATTTGTCGTGAATTGCATGTCATTATCCGACCCAATCGTATCTGAAACACCGAATCTTGCAAAAAGTTCATGCAAAAATGGTATCGTACCACTACACATAGGATTTTTAAATTTTATCACATATGTGCATTTCGAAAAACTGTCAAGCACAATCAAATAGTATTGCCACTTTATTCTACCTGCAGGTTTTGGCAATGGTTAAATTTCTCTGGTGGCATCTTTGCTGGTTTTTCCAATGGTTAAATTTCATCGGTGGCACCTTTGCTGGTTTTGCCAATGGTTAAAGTTCACCGCTGGCTCCTTTGCTGGTTTTTCCAATGGTTAAATTTTACCGGTGGTGCCTTTTCTGGTTTTGTCAATCGTTAGATTTCACCGGTGGTAATCTTTGCTACCATAGCCTAACCGCTGCATGTTTTTTACATTTTTCGCTATATCTTTGTCCATATTCATTCAACCAACATAGCTTCTTCTTAAAGCTTTCATCCTCGATATACCAAACTGTCCTGTAATAAAATCTTTATGTATTCTCTTTTTTATGCGCTTCCGGTATTACCACACATTCGCCATACATTAATATTCTATCACAGATAAAAAGAAAAATTCACCATCATTCTTTTGGTAATGCTGGCTATTAATTTTCTTCTTTTTCCCTGTAATATACTTGTGTATTTTTCCTTTGATCCTTATTTTCTCTAGCGTCACGAGTAATATTGTGTCGTGTTACATAGTGTTGCATAGCACGCTTTTTTTTATTTCCATTTCTATTGTTAACGCTGTTATCACAGTTTCCTCTAATGGATCACATACTTTGGGGATTAGCCTGGATAACCCATCTACATGATTCAACTTGAAGGAAGGAACCCCATCTTAAAATTATAATTTAATAATATTTTCCCCATCATTGAAGACGATTTGCCGTATGTGTATGAATCACGTTTTTGGAATGAAAAATAGACAATAACGCTTGATGGTTCATTTGAAGCGTAAAACTGCTTCCATGTATAAATCTATGGAAACATTTTACTGCAAAGATTATACCTAAAGCCTCGTTTTCAATTTGGCTGTATTCTGTTTTCTGACGTTAATATTGTTTTAATCTCCTCAAAGGCACTCTGTCATTCCATACTCCAGTTCTATTTAGAATCTTCTTTTAACTATTAGTTTAGAGGAGCTTTCAATATGTATTGTATATTTGGGATATAATTACCGTAATAATTTACTAGCCCCAAGAATGCTTTTAGTGCCAACAGATTTGTTGGGAGCGGAATATTTCTTATCGCACTCGATCTGGATGGGTCTGTTTTTCTGCCTTTCGCATTTATAACTTGTGCGAAATGTTTGATGTTAGATTAAAAAAAATCACATTTATCTCTACTAAGTTTTAAGCCGTATTGTTTTATTTTTTCAAAAACTTCTTTAACATTTTCGGCATCTTGTTCTCGGCTTTAACTCTTAATTAAGATGTCGTCAAGGTAGGATATTGCGAAGTCTACGTCATTCAGTAACGTAAACATGATTTTTTGGAAAATTCCTGGTGTAACCTTTATCCCGAATGTCAGTCTGTTGAATCTATACAGACCCTTATGGGTATTCATAATTAAATACTTCGCACATTCTTCGTCGACAGGAATCTGGAGGTACGCCTCAGAGAAATCCAGTTTCGAGAACACTCTGCCACCAGTCAATTTTGCGAATATGTCTTCCGGACTCGGGAGATGGTAACTGAGTGTTTTCAAACTTTCGTTCAATCCTGTCTAAAAATCTGCGCAGGCTCTAATTTTATTATTTTTCTTTGTAACGTAAACGGTCGGGTTTCCCGCTCACTGTACTCTGTCTTAACATGCTAATGTTTTCTTTTTCTAAACGATCTAACTCTTTAGCAACGGAAACTTCCGCTGCGAGGGTACTTTTCTCTAAATATAGACGTCACAATATATTTCAATTTGAGTGTTGCTTTAGCGCTGATGAACCTGCCGAGACGTCCTGAAACAATTTCAGGAAATTTTATCGTAAATTCATTTTTCTAAATTTTTCCACTCTGAATTAACACTGACATTAAGGTAGAACGAATTAATTGGTAAGTTGAAAAGGTTGAATTACTCAATCCAATCTATACCGAACAGGTTCTGTGTTTGTCTCATAAAGAATCCTTTTAATTTTAATTTAGCCCATAAATATCACATTTGTGTAAATTTCGCCTTCAAAATTTAGTTTATTTCCTGCAATCCTATGAGCAATTCTTTTCGTGATCAATAAAGATGGTCTGCCAATTTTTTTCCAAGCTTGTTCAATGTTAGCTTTGAACCGGTATCCAATTGGAATTTACCATTTTTCTTGTTCATCTGTACATTCACAAAATGTCTTGTTATTTTACTCCTTTGTTTTCCACTGAAGTTGAGTTAACTTTCCATTTTTGAACCAGTTTTACTTTTGGGTTTCCTGCAATGTGCATGCGTGTATTCATTTTTGCCACGACTGAAGCATTCTTTTTTTTTTTGTCAAATAGACATTCTTTGTAATAATGAATTTGTCCACAGTCGTAACAAGGATTTATACTCCGGGCAACATTTTCTTTATGTCGTCTTTGCTTAACGGTTTGAATATTTGACACGTTGCGTTCCTCTATTTAACTGTCAAAGATTTTCTCTTCGTTCGCATTCATCTGTAACCATTTGCAGACTGATTTTTGGATTTTCTTATAATCTAGACAAAATCCTCGTTCTAATCTCAGCATCCTCTGTAGCTGACAGTCCTTGTACAAAAATCAAGCACTTAAACATATCAGGAGTAAATTCTTTTATCTTAAACTTCTCACACTCTCTATCACAGCAAAAGTCGAGTAATCTTCCAACCGGCCTTCCACACCCACATGAACAAGGTCTACCCTTGCTTCCAGGGAAAGCTTGACTAACTAGGAAATACCACTGGCCAGCCGGTCCCGTTGTGCTGAATAAACAACAAAGTCGCTAGACAGCACAAAAGCATCAACGTCTCAAACAAAGTGCGTTTCCTGGATCGCAGGGATCTAACAGGCCGTTCTCCACCCTACTCCGACTACACTTCCTCTCCCTTTTGATGAACTTTAGGTCCTCCTCCTTTTCTTCAGCCTTCCCTTTCGCAGTGAGAAGGATCTTGGGGGCATTTCCTCTTCCTCCATGTAGAGATTCAACTGCTCTAACTCCTCCTGCTGCTCGTCAGGATGCTGCTTCTATGTCTACTGCTGCTGTTCTGTAGGAAGTTTCCGCTCCAGTTGCTGCTCCGGTCGCTACTGCTGCTGCTGGGTGTGCTGCTCCAGCTGCTTTTGTTGCTGTAGCTTTCGCGACGCTTGTTGTTGCGGCCGTTGTTGTCGCTGTTGATAAGGCTGTCGCTGTGGCTTAGGCTGCTGCTGCCTCTGTTTTGGCTGCTGCTGCTGCTTTTTCGGATGCTTCTGCTGGTGTCTGGGCTGCTGCTGCTGCTTAGTAGTGAATTTTTCAAGGATATACTGCTGCGGAGACGGAATTGCCGTCTTGCCACCCCCTCCACACCAAGTCAGTCCACTCGCCATTGTCGTTTCTTCCGCCCTGGTCTGCTCTGTTGGTTGAGGCTGTAGTGCTGGGTTTCTGCCCGGACACAACTTTGCGAGGTGACCGGCGGCACCACACGTTGGGACGGCGGCCTTCCATGACCACAAAGATATTTTACTCGCCGCAGGTACTGGGGACATCATCGAACATTTGGGTCAGTGTCACTATGATTTCTTAATCACTGGTGACAATGGGCTCCTTGCTTTTGATGGAGGATACCTCCTCCATAGGGCCGTAGTCTGAGAAGAAGGCACCAAAATAGTCCTCAGTGATATACATGGGCATCCTATGAAAGGTAAGCCGGATTCTCCGGTTGCCCATATATTCGCTTTGCAGTTTGAGTTACTTGGTGGTGAGTATGCTGCCGGCTAATGTTTTCGCAGCCTATTTTGTTCCCCGTAGAACGTGTCTCATGGCATTTGACATGCGGACAACACATTGGCCCCAATATTTAAGCCTTGAGGGTATCTTCCATCATCTCCCTCTTGACGGCAATAAATTTACGCGTCTTGACGTCAGCCGTCAACAAGGAGATGGTACTCGTCGTAATTGCTTCCATTGCCGAAGACACTGGCAAATGTTCAAGACCTGAGATGAAGAAGCTATACTCCTCTCTCGGGCTCTTGAAGTATTCTGGTGTTTTTTCGGTCTTTCGGCCGCCCATGCTGAAGTCGACAGTAATGTGGGCAATGGCTCTTTTTCCTGAGGTACCCCCGCCATAGCTGGAGGGTATTTACTTCGGGAAACAAAGAAAAAAAAACAGAAGACTCTAAAACACGGCTATAATATTAGAAACTTCAAACTCACTATTTCGACGGGCCAACACAATATACAAACAAAAATTACCAGCTAGTGTTTCGCGGGCTTGCAAAAAAAAAGATAGGCTGTTTCTGAATACAGATCGATCTGTCAGATTCAAAACTCAAGTTCTATTTAACATCGTTATTTAACCGAAGCCTCTCTACAAGGCCGGATGTGGCACAAGACCAGTTTTTAACGTGAGGCGTTCCGAGCACGTAGGCACAGGCAAAAACTCAACGTAGACCCTGTATACACGCAGACGGGTTTGTCTTCCTCCCCAGACTAGACACTGCCCTTCGTCATACTCTCGAGTCAGACACTCTACTGAATCTGACTATATCGCCAATACCAGCAGCTGCAGCAGCTGTTCTGTAATTCTTCAGTCTTCGATATCAAAGGCTGTGAGTATTCGGGGGGAAAATGGCCGCCTTTATACACGTCGCATTGAATATTTTGAGCCTTCCGATTGGTTAAACCTTCTATTGGTGAACTATAATATGAGTCAGCTCATATTGGCTGGCTCACTAGCACACAAAAATTCCAACAGAAACTGCTAGAGAAATATCACTGAATAATGTAAACTAATTATATTCTACAACAGAAGCAGTATCAACCATAACACATATTTTAATAATATTTCTTCCGACTTTATTCTAGTTACATTATTTAAATGATTCATGTTATCGTCCTAAGTTGCATAGCATAATGAATCCTTTAGTTACACCTAAATCTCGGTATTTGTACCACTCGCTGTAGGAATGGCGAACCAAAAAATGCTGCAGTTTTGATACCTCGGCAATAACTTTATTTAATAACCATCTATTTTGACTTATTCTTTTATATTGAATTTACTCAGCGGTAGTAAATATAAAAATACTAATATTATCTTGTATGTTTTATTAGATGAAGCACTGACAGACATCATAGATGATTTTCTTGTATTTATTCAATTCTAAGTTACTGTTAATCTCAACAATTCAATATTTTTAGCGACGTTGTTTACCAACGACTTTCGACTGAAGGTTTGAATAGCTGAGATAAAATATAAATGAAATTATGATGAAAGAAAGTCATCAAAAATTAAAAATCGTATATCGAGTATTGTATCGTATATTTTATTAATGTTGGAATGAGGTTTATAAAAATAACATCCTCACGCGGAAACTATTTCCCCCTTCAGTTTTGATAAAATCAGTCCAATTCAGTTTTCCTTCCTAAAGAATTAAAAAAAAAAAAACTTATGTCTCATAATTCAGCAATTTTATTTTTATTTTATTTACTTATTTCTACCGAACGTAAGTTAATCAGACACGTGCAGCGGAATGAGCTAAAGAGAAGTACAAATCTGACGTGGAGAAGATCAATAAAATTTAGAAACCAGATTTAAGCAGTCTAAAAAGCAATTATTATATTTTATGAGCAGGTTCGTCTGGCCAATTTCATAGCATTGAATGCTAGAAACAGAATCAACACTGCGGCTGCGTCTGTCTCTACGACAAACTCTCGTGATGGCCCAGTAGAAAATCAACCGCCCACTGCAGACGGGCAATGAACAAACGAACAAATGAACAAAGACATGAACAGCAACAATAATCAAAGAAACAAAGAACACATAGTTTACTGCTATTTTAGAATCAGAATTTCAAATAGGTTCTAACCGCAACGGTTATCAGCAAAATAACTGGATCGGCAGTCTTGTGTTCAAATCCCGGTCTAAGTCTCTTAGGTTCACTTTTACACAGACGCTCTTGGATAAGACATTAATCCATATCTGCTCCCACTCCGATCTATACTTTAAATAGAAAGGCCTCTCTAGCCTTGGGTGGAAGCCAGTCTAAAAGAAGGAAAATTGAATTGAACATCAGATTGTAGTATCTGTCTATATTTCTGATATGAGGTATCATGTACACTATTTACATTGTTTGGACGATTGTCCTCATCTTTGCCGCCATATTTATTACAACGTTTCGGCCCTTCATTATCTGTCTATATTTCTAAGATGAGGTATGATGTACACTATTTACATTATTTGGATTATTGTCCTCAACTTTGTCGCCATAGTTATCACAACGTTTCGGCCCTTCGATATCTGTCTATATTTCTGAGATGAGGTATTTTGTACACTATTTACATTATTCGGATTATTGTCTTCATCTTTGTCGCCATATTTATTACAACGTTTCGGCCGTTATACGCTCCGGCCTTCTTCAGGTTGACGTGCCTAACCGCTAAATGACGGTTCCGTATAGGATGCAGGTTCGAATCCTGTCAAAGGACGAATATTTTCTATGAAAATTTCTCGGACATTCAGGCCGGTAAATGTTATTTAATACTGTTTATTATAAACAGAGCATTTACTTAAATACTTGTATCTATAAAAAGTAAGGTAAACATAAAAATGTCTTTAATATATATATATATATATATATATATATATATATATATATATATATATATATATATATATATATATATTGAACAGAATGTGAAGAAATTTAAAATGTAGTTTCACATAGACTGATGGAAGACAGATAATAAAGAAAAGGAATTTGTGGAGAAGGAAACTATTGAATCCAAAATCCTGGAGATTAGAGCGGGCTAGCCACTGCCCTGTGTTATGGTAGGTAGCGAGAGGTGTGCCTTCTCCTCAAGTTCTTTCCCCCACTGCCTCCTAGAATCGATCCTGCCACATCATCTGACCCTATCTACGAAGTGGCGTTAGTATCCGAACCAGCGACCACAGAGAATGCAACATCTGCTAGTTGTGATTGATATATATATATATATATATATATATATATATATATATATATATATATATATATATATATATTAGGTTGGTGCAAAAATAATGACGTAATAATGTCGTTTTTTGACGTTAAAGAATACGTCAAAAAACGACATTATTACGTCATTATTTTTGCACCAACCTAATATATATATATGTGTGTGTGTGTGTGTGTATGTAAATATGTTGAACAGAAATGGAAGAAATTTAAAGTCTATTACTTTATAATAAGACAATATTTTAACGTAGACTGATGGAAAACAGATAATAAAGAAAAGGAATTTGTGGAGAGCCATAATCGCCTATGTCACGAACTGATAGAACATATAGAAAAGACTTAATTGTAAGAAGAATGTACTTACGTTTTCTCTTCATATGAGCGTAAATATGACAGAAAGGTAAACTGTAGAGATAAACACAATAAAGCTACACTGTAAGTTTAATTAGATTCATTGTGAACAAAAACTTGGAACTAGAAGAATGTACTCTTCTCTATAATAAATATGGAAGTCAGTGTGTCACTGTGTCACACATTTTGAACTTTACTTCTACAGGCGGTCGTTTAATAAATCATACCATTTTGGAATCAGGCCGACTCTGTGAGCAAATTAAAAACATTCTAGGTCCGCCATCCTGAAACATTGCATTCCCAAGTTTTCCTTACTGCGATAGTTTTCAGCATATTTTTTTCGTTCTCGAATACCGTAGCATCAAACGGTCAATCATTGTCAACAAGGTAAGAAAGTATGCATTCTTTGCTGAATGCAATTAGATTCGTGTGCAAATGTTTAATGTCGTTGTCCGCTTTAAAATTCGTGTCCCATAAACTTTTTAGCTTTTTAACTTCAATGACAATATCGGGTTTAAGATGGCACCATTTATCTGTGCGATCAAACCAATTTTTCCGAAAAATTGTTTTAATAGAAAGCTTATATAAATTTCAACCGAAAGCATTACCGACTGGTCGTTCAATGAAGGCTAAATATTTCCTTGGAAGGAAACGCCTAATATTACCGTTACTATACTAATATACTTCAGTGATATAGTTCTTGCAATAAACTTATGAGCTGGAATATAGCTTATTATTGTGAAGATTTTAAATCTATTTTTGTATTTGTTGGTGATGAATTCTTAAAGAGATTATCAAATATTGCGGTTAGTATAATGCTGTAGTGATGTTAGTAGTCTTTCTTTTCTTTTCATTAGTAGCAGCAAAATTAATGGATATTGTGTTCTACTACTGGTTAATTAGTTTTATCACTGCCCAAGTGTCCGTAGTAAAGATCTGACTAAAGTTCTGTCATGGACTTTTTTCCCCCTTTCTAGTATTAGGTTGGTGCAAAAATAATTTCGTTTACTAACATATGTTACTATGTGAAAAAACGAAATTATTTTTGCACCAACCTAATATATAAGAACTTCAAAAGTTGTTCTCTTAAAGCTTTATTTTTTATAGACATGAAACTTTAATTAAATAAAGAAAAATCCTGTCATGATGTCATATACAACTTCATTGCCCAATCCGAATTTTAACAGCACAACATAAAATTGAAACCACTTTGTCAGGTCACCAGCCTCTACCAAGTATTCCAAGAAAGTAAACTGAAATTGAACCTTGAATTGCAATGAAAGCTGTGATTTTACAGACGCTGAAACAATCATTGAAAAAATCAGGAAGTGGTAATAATAAATTCCTAATACGTCAAATACCTCGGAACATGAATCAGTTACAGTGATTTTCCAAGCGTAGCTTAGATGTGGCACAAGGCCGAAAGTATGGGGCACCCAGTGACGATCTAATTCCCTATTTAGTTGTAATTGATCTAGCGAGACAAGCTTTCTAACCATTACACCAGCTCAAATTATTCCAATGATTTTATAAGTGTAGCTTAGATGTGGCCCTTGCCGAAAGTATGGGGCATCCAACTAGGATCGAATTCACTACTCAGTCTAGCGAGACAAACTTGCTAACCATTACACCGCCTCGAGGAGCCCAAATATGGAATTATATAACAAATATAGTATAGGGAATTAAGAAAATGAAACGTTACTCCTATTCTAATAATTACTTTTCTCGTGCTTCTCGCCTGGTGAGCTCCCTTCTGATTCCTGGCTTCCTTTTCACCTACAATCTTCAAAAATGTAAATGCAACGTCAATCGTCATCTTTTGTCTTTTCTGAACGTTGTTCCTTTATCCTCTTTCCTTCACTTCTTGTCATCACTAAAGTCTTCGCATTATTATTCAATACCTGTAGCCAAAATGCGTCCTCGTGAAATTAACGCCTCACTTGGGATGAAATGAGTAAAAAAAAAAATAAAAAAAAATGACCTTGTCTGAAAGAGACTCTGCGGACGGCTTAACCAAAGTCTTTCACTCTAACATACACCAGACATCTTCCAGTCAGCTCACGTAGCGACGCAACCAACTCCCACAAGACCAACTAGAAATATAACACCCACGTATACACTGATCTCAATTCCGTCTTCAGAAATGAAACACACAAAAACTACCTAACAGACCAAAAAAAAAATGCCCACTAGAATTCAGACGCGAACTCACGCACATACACGTACACAGACGTACAAACACTAAGACGACAAAACTAAAACACGTGAGATCAACCTGACCAATGAAAGACAAACAACACACAACTTTCTCCTCCATAATTCATTTACAAAAAAAAAAGTTTCCGATGAAGCTGAAATAAATATGAAACAGGTTAAATTTATAAACATTTCCTAATTTTTCCTTGCTCTATCATTCTCTCGGTACCGATATTACATAATATTCTAGTAACTTTTTCTTTGTTTCTAACTAAATTTTCCGGTTTACTTAATACATTGCTTAGCTTTTGGAAGGCATATTTCGCTCTCCCAATTGCCCACCTGATTTCGGCGTCGCATTGTCCGTTCTATCGTTACTGGTTAATAAAACTGAATATATCTGAAGATTCTATATCGGATCAAACCGTATCTACATGCTGGAGAGTTTTATACAATGCAACTTGGACGTGAGAAATATCTCGTTATTACAACAGACCTTCGGATTTCGGTGCCACATTGTCGCGTTCACTGTTAACAAACACTTCGTCGATATTTAAACGTTCGTACTTTCTTCATTTTGGTGTGTCTAATTCGCAGTTCGTCTCTTTGAACGTTGCTTTGGCTCACAAGCATACCATTCCGGCTTCTTACAATTTTCTTTAACGGTTCTTCCAACTTTTCTCTCCCACCACCCACCACTTCTGTAGGATTTTCGGTACTTTCTAGAGTAAGATTATACAAAATCTGCTTTCATATTAATATAATTTACAATGTACTTATACAGTCAAGATATTTAGGATGCATTTCTACAGTCAAATCATTTAGAGTGCATTTCGACAGCCATATAATTTAGAATGCATTTCTACAGGCAAATTATTTAGAATATATTTCAACGGGAAAATCATTTAGAGTGCATTTCGATAGCCATATAATTTAGAATGCATTTCTACAGAGAAATTATTTACAATACATTTCGACAGGAAAATCATTTAGAGTGCATTTCGATAGCCATATAATTTAGAATGCATTTCTACAGAGAAATTATTTACAATACATTTCGACAGGAAAATCATTTAGAGTGCATTTCGACAGCCATATATTTTAGAATACATTTCTACAGAGAAATTATTTAGAATACATTTCGACAGGAAACCATTTAGAGTGCATTTTGACAGCCATATAATTTAGAATGCATTTCTACACACAAATTATTTAGAAAGCAACCAAATTATATGGAATTAATTTCTGCAGCCAAATTATTGAGAATGCATGTCTACAGCCAAATCATTTAGAATGCATTTTCTATAGTCAAATCATATAAAATACATTTTCAAAGTCAAATATAAATATGAATGAATGGACAGAGTGCTACGGCTTGCGGTGCCGTGTCTCAAGCATCTTTGGTGTTATAACTTTTATTATTATATATTTTCCCTGTCCATTCATTCACGTCATCCGCGACAGACTTTCTTCTCATAATTTGTTTCCCCGTTTACAGTTCTGACGAGAGGAGACGAAACCGGTCGGCTTGTGTTCGTGTTTTTGTTTTAAAATTTATCATGGCCTATAGTAAAAAACATGTCTTGCCTTTAATGCCAAAATATGTTCTTGTCTATTTTATGTAAATTATTTTCATATCGTCTGATAAGCTTAATAACATTATCATTAAAAGAAGACAGAAAATCACAATATTAATATATATTTTTTAATCCAATCTAAGCTTTCGGGTTACATAAACCATTATCAAAGATGACAGTTACATTACAATATATTAACCAATACACGGACAAAACAATAATGATAGTCTTTTTATGTTTACATGGAAGATTTCCAAGCAACGACAAACTCGTGCATACGAGACGCTGGAAGCGAAAATCGCACCGCAGCTCATGAATCACACATGACCACGCGAGGGGGAAAACGAGAAGTATTAAAAATGGGAAGACATTGGTATAAATCAATGGCTTCTGTTATTAAATTATAGGCATTTAAAGATATTTGTGGAGACTTCATAGTTTATTTTCTTCAGGTTAGGTTTCAACTGTTTTATCTATATACCTTCAAGAAGTTTTAGTTTTTGATTATTGTTTTCATGATTAAGTATAGTTGTGTTTTCAATTTTCCGGAATTGTGTATGTGGCCAGGCATGTTGTTTTAAATGCTTAAAAATGTTAGAGTTATCATTCAAATGTAGAGTTCAATGATAATTTGCCCTGATCTAGCATGTCGTCGCCTCCCTCTGTTTTTTTACAAATACTTTCACGGCAAATGCCCCGATAGGCTGCTTTCGCTGGTTCCCAGACTTCATGAATTTAAGCGTTCAACTAGTCTGGCATCCCGCTCTCACCCTTTCACTGTCAAAACTATTAAATGTAGCCGTCTCTTCTACTTCAATAACTTCATGTCTTGCACCTCTCGCCTGTGGAACTCCTTCCCCTTTTCCTGTTTCCTTGATAGCTATAATCTCCAACTATTCAAATGTAATGTCAATCGTCTCCAGATGCCTTGATCTATCCACTATCCTTCTCTTCATCCTTTCCTTTATCACTCCTCTTTGCTCTCATTCCAACTCTCTGTAACCCCTTGTGTGTTAGTGGCTTCCCACCTTCCTTGGGGTGAAACGCTTTAAAAAAAAACCTGCAAGATCACGTAAACCGTTCTGAACGCAATAAAGCCTGGTAAACTAAGCTTTGGAAGTTACAGCTAAAACATGGATGCGATACTATTGTAAATAATAAATAAATACTGCTGTAAATAATTTTTGTGTTTTAACCCTCTAGCCTTGGAAACAACAGCATATACTAAAATGTGGTTGTTTCAGGAATATTCGGACTTTTCTGGCCATTGTTTCATATTCCAACATAATCGTTCATATATACCAAGTCATAGAACGCTTTCAAAATAGATACACACATATTTTGGAAGTGTAGCGTAAAAACGAATCGTTACGAATAATCTAAGCACTCATGTCTGAGCGAAAAAGTTATTTATGAATCTGAAGTTAAAGGCATACGACATGAGGGTCAATGTGTTTTGGTGGCGCGGAGAAGAATTACTCACATCATAAGTCACTGGGTAAGCAGGAAGGGGAATAGGTTCAACGATGTGTCAATAATCTATCGCAAAATTGCCATAGTTATTGGGTTTATTGCATAGTGAGCAGTTCGAATTATATTAACAAAGTAAAATGCTGTTGTCAGAGAGTCATAAAGGTCCGGAGGATTCCACTTAAGCTGATTTTCACGAGCATCGTGCGAGAAATGATTTGATTGAGGGCACGAATAAGCCATGTCGATTCTGTTGCTGTTGTTTCATTTTTTAAGTAAAGTATTACAGACGACTATCAGTAATATATTACTAAAATTAGATGTAATTGACACAAGGCCAGGACTGTGGGATACACAGTTATAATTGATCTGGAGATAACTGTGATTCACGGACTCACTAATCAGTGAGTGACAAGTGGAGCCTTTGATAGATAGATAGATAGATAAATAGATAGATAGAGAGAGAGAGAGAGAAAAAAAATATAGATAGATAGATAGATAGATAGATAGATAGATAGATAGATAGATAGAAAGAACAAATTTAGATAAATGAGAAGGATAAATTGTCGTCTAAATTACACAAAAACAAAAATAACATTGACATCTCATTTTAACATATATATTTAACAAAATTACAAAAATATCTCAATTCTATATTCAATAAAATCGCCGTTGGCTTTAATCACGGCCTCCAGACGACTTTGAAATCTCCTGCAACTCTTCTGAGCTCTCTACTTGCTTAAATTGGTGATTGCTGCCTTCAGTTCATCTTTAAGGTTAAAAGGAATTTTGTTGGTCTCTCGCTCAACTCCGCCCACACATAATAATCAAGGGGTTTCAGTTTGGGCAGTTACGTGGCCAGATCTAAGGAGTGATGTGTTTGCAGAAATAGTCTGACAGCCTTGACTTTGTTCTCCTGCGTGTGTAGCATGGTGCAGAGTCCTGTTGCCAGACATAGGGTTTTTTCTGCAGCCACCTTCTTAACCCAGGGCAGCGCTACCTTCTCAAGGCACTTGATGTGAGCCTCCATGTTGTGTCTGCGGTCCTGTGGAAAGGTGCATGAAGCCATAACGTCGACATCAATAGTGATCACAACAAACACCTTCATAATATCCATTAGGCTCATCTAACTCTTTCTGGATTTTCTGTATTGTCTTCAGATTGTCACACAAATGCTGGTATTGGAGCTTCCTGCGCGAACGCCAAGCAGTACATGTCTTTTCCAAATGTTTGGTCGAGGGAATTGCATCATGATGCATATTTCTTACTGACGGTGCCCAACTGAGCCCAACTATAATGTGCAGTCGAAGAAATCTAAAACAAACAACACTCATGAGCGAAATTAAAAATATAAATGGCGACAATTTACCCATCGCATCCTTTAGATAGATAGATAGATAGATAGATAGATAGATAGATAATGAAACAAAATGAGATAGATAGATAGATAGATAGATAGATAGATAGATAGATAGATAGATAGATAAACAGACATACATATAAAGAGAAAGAGAGAGAGAAAGAGAAAAACAGATTTAGAGATTGATTTGTAGATAGAGAGAAAGAGAAAGAGAAAACAGACTTAGAGAGGGGTGCAGGACAGACTTAGATTTTCGCTTGTTTGTTTTTGGTTAGCAGCATATCAATCTCTATGTTTGATTGAATGCCAAAATCTAAATATTTTGTACTCAGTTTTATTTTTTGAGCTAATAATGGTTTTAGTTATAGAAGTCTTACTAATTAACCCATAACTTGGGGAGAAAAGGTGGATGCATACCTTGCTCAAGGATATTTGTGCGTAAGTGAAGATAAAGACCCCAGCTGGAAACGTAACTCGACATTCCGCTTACAAAAATCTGAATATTTCCGCATTACACCAGTCGAACATCCAAGTTTATAGCACCTGGTATTTCCAAGCAGTCACCCATCTAGTTGCTGACCAAGCTCAACGTTGCTTAACTTCGGAAATTTAGTTATTTTTGCAAAAGTCACCTTCTAAAATGCATATACGTTCGGGGACAGCGTTAATCTCTATTCAAATTCATATCAATACCGAAAACCCACCCAAGTATAAAATCAACATTTAGGAAATCCGTACTGGAAATTAAGTTTGTTATTTTCCTGAATGTAGATCAATTCACGTAAGCATTTCCCCATTGCCACCTTTGCTTCATCCATCAACTCGGGACATCGTTTAATTAGGTCCGTTCTTAAAAGAAAAGCCAAATTTTTCCTCATTCCATGTTGATAACGATAAAAAAGAAAGAAAGAAAAGAAACCCCTACAGTTGTATTCTTAACTGAACATCGATTGGTCAGACTTCGCTACGTGTTTTAATCATGCTGCCGCTAAATCTGCAATATCACGAATTTGATCTCGTCCGCTGTGTACAACGTCCCGAGATTTGATTGTCAAAAGTCCGAGAATTCAGCTGCTTATATTTTATATACATTTTTCTTCTTTTTTTTTTTTTTTTTTAGTGTTGTTTATTTTGTTTCTTATTTCCTTGTTACAACTAGCAAGTTCGATTTTTTGTTTTGAAAATATAATTTATTTTTTTTTATTTTAAAAAGATAAAACTAGATCTCTTATTTTTTTCTAGAGGCAAATCTCGTTCACCTTTCTATCTTTATCTATCTATCTATCTATCTATCTATCTATCTATGTAAGACTTCTTATCTATGTCATAATGTTTTATCTATTTTAGAGTGTTTTATCTATCTATCTATCTATCTCTTTCTGTCTATTTCTCTCATTCTCTCTTTTTCTGTCTTTCATTTTCGTTATTGATCACTTTTCTGTTCAATGTTCTCTTCACTTTCATTCTCTCATCTATTTCCTTACGTTTATTTTATTCCTCCCATGTTTTCTTTTCTTGCATAACCTTTCAATATTAACCCAATGACTGCGAATGACTGGAATTTCCGTCTAAGGATGTGTTTCCCAACGTGAACGGTATCGACTCCCCCATTGTGGTACAAAATGATACTAGTGTAAGAGTCTTCGCCAGTGAAGCACCAAAGTCAACCATCGCATTGAAAACATTGAGATAAGCTCTCAAATAAAAGTTGATCTTGTAGCATTTTAATCATTGGCATTTTATAATAGAAATGAAAACAATATTACAATTATTTTTGCATTAATACCTAAGTGTTATCTTGCTATGAAATATGAATTCAGTATAACATTCGCAATTTAATTTGACAGTAGGGCGTTGACAAAAAAATATGTGTCCAAGGTTGGGAAACACTGGACTGTGGTGGTCATTTACTTGTTTCCTTTATATGGTCGAGTGGTTAGCACGTTTGCATTCTGGCCATGAGACCAGGGTTCAAATCTTATCATAGTCGATTTGTCAGGAAGAAGATTTCCTGATGTTATCCGACTGGCGGGGTTGATCCCAGATTGCGGCACCTTTAGAATGAAAAACATACCACAGGTTGACCCAATCCTTGTGAATGAAATTGGGTAGATGGAACCCTTGGGGGCCGTAGAGATCTCTGCTAGCACGAAGTCACAAGTCATCGTGGCCGGGGGTTTGAGCGTGCTGGTCTTGATCAACTTATGGATCATGCTAGATAACACGCTCTTTCCCAAAAACTGTAACTAAGGTCTGCTCAGCATAGTTGCAGCATTAACCACGAGTGGAACCTTTGGATGTGGAATGAACACAAATGCGCCTGAGCAAGCGCCTGCAATAGGGATTAGCTAGCCATCCTAATAGACGGGGATCCTCGAATACGAGTGGCCAGCTGTACATTCTGTATTCTGTACTATATATTCTTCATGTCTTTTTCTTTCTTCTTCTTCTTCTTCTTCTTCTTCTTCTTCTTCTCCTCCTCCTACTCTTCTTCTTCTTCTTCTTCTTCTTCTTCCCTCTCTCTTTAAACTTAATTATTCCTCTCCTTGTAAGTTTATTTGCCCCCAACCTTCTATTAACGCTTCAAAATGCTTGTTTTGTCTCTATTTCCTATAGTTTAAGGCCATACAACGATGAAACGTCAGTTCTTTTACGATTACCGTCATTAAGCAACGTCGAGCCTGGTCTGGACCTAGATGGGTGACCACTCGCGAATACCAGGAGCGGTAAACTTGGATGTACGAGTGATGTAATCGATAACGCCTCTGAATTGTTGATTGGAGAAACGAGTTCCATTCCCAGTCGGGTCCGTATTATTGACTTGATAAATGCATGAACTCACCTCTCCCCACTAGCTATCGATTAATTAGTCTGACTTGTATCAGCAAACCATTATTATCTACAAAAATTATTACAATCTGCAAATAGTTTCTGGCTTTAAATAACACGGCAAAAGTTGATAAGTCGTAGAAAAGAAATCAATCTATTTCACATCTTTTTTCTTTCTTTTATAAGTTCCTCTCCCACCGTTTTCTTTCTCTAAACAGAGCCGCTCACCGTCTTTTTAAAATTTGAATTTGTAACTGTTCCCTCCTCATCCGGACACAAATCCCTTATACAGGATATTCAGACACCAGATGAAGGGCAGATTTAAAATCTGAGGATCATCCTGATTCCAGAAAGGTATAATATGTCTATATAGAGCAAGTCAGGCTCGAGTTAGAAAGGGTTCAGTTACATTGACGGACAAAAAAAGTTAACGTTTATTTATTTAGATTATCATTATTATTATTATTATTATTATTATTATTATTATTATTATTCTCTTTCTGCGATGGTCACACTACCTACCAAGTCTGCGGGAAGACCTAGGGTAGGTAGTAGTTTGTTGTTTCATGATTTGTTTTTCTAAAGATAACATCACTAAGCGCTACGTAACCTACGGTGTGGGTTGTACTTATCAAGAACTTTTTAGTATTTTACTTAAGCTGAGATTTCCGAGGTTTCTTCAGTGTGTTGTTTTTTTATAATTCCAAGCGCACCTAATATGACTGGTACTATTCTTATTTTCAATTTTCACATTTTTCTACTTCGATTTCCAGGTCTTTATGCTTCAATAATTTGTCAAATTCCTTGGCTGCTATGTTACAGTCCACTGAGCAAGTTGAACTAATCCTATGCCTCATTCGAATCTGGGCACTTACAGTAGATCAACATCAACCTTGGTATGATGCATACAGTGACAAGTACACAAATACGCTTTCTCCTTTTGACGTCTATTCGTTTAATGTCAGCTATGGTCCAGTTAAGGATGTTGAAACAGGATTGTACCCCAGAGACAGTCAAAGTATATATGACTGATATTCTGTTTTGTCGATTCAACTCGGTATTTGTCTTCAGACGCACCCTTTCTTACTTTTTCCTTCATCTGGGTATTTTGGATTCCATCTCCTTCGCTGATCCCTAGGTATTTATAAACTTTTTCTTGTACTTGTTTCCTAACCTTTGTGATAAAATCTCGAGCTATTGAGTATGTTTCTGTAATTCTCTCTTTCTTGAATGTTACTTTTTCCCATTTATCTAATCCGAAATGCATTTTACAGTATTGAGGATATCCTTCAACCATTTGTCGTATTTGGCAAAGAGTTACTTTTCTCTCTTGTGGAACTCTCTTTAGGATCTGTGCTTTTCAGCCAACCTTAATCTACTCCTAGTTGAACTAATGCTGTCCCTCCTTCAGATCGGGGCATATACAAACTATCAATATCAGCTTTGGGATAAGCATGCGGTGACAAGGGAGAAGTTTTTCTCGTTTGCGCGTACATTGGTTTAATATCAACTATTGTCCAGTTAAGGATGTTGAAACTGTATTGAACCACGGGGACAGTCGATGTGTTTATGGTTAATATTCTGTTTTTTTTTTTTAATTCAATTCAGTATTCAGTGCCTGCGCACAGGCATATAGTATTCTTTTCTTACCTTCTCCTTCTTTAAGGTATGCTGTATTCCATCCCCTTCGCAAATTCCTAGGTAACTATAGGCTACTTTTTTTTCTTGTTCCCTAATCTTTGTGACAAAATCGAGATCTGTTGAATTATTAGGTTGGTGCAAAAATAATGACGTAATAATGTCGTTTTTGACGTTAAAAATACGTCAAAAAACGACATTATTACGTCATTGTTTTGCACCAACCTAATAGTTTCAGATATTCTCCCATTTTTGAATATTACTTTTGATTATCATTATTATTATTATTATTATTATTATTCCACTCTCAACCGCCTGAATATTTGACGAGGAATCATTAAAGGAGACTCCCTGTCACTTCTTTTTCTAATTATTATCATTCCACTATTTACATTGTTCGGATTATTGTCCTCATTTTTATTGCCATATTTATTACAACGTTTCGGCCGTTGTACGCTCCGGCCTTGTTCAGGTGGTTGGAATGTCGAACTGAACCCTTTATTTCGCTCACTGGAGTATACTGTTCTAGTTCCACATGCCATGTTTAATGGACGTAAGTTATCAGTTATCCGCTCTGAAAGTTCTCCACTACTTTAAACGGGTATTGAACTAACACCTTTTGGGTCATGTCACTGGATCTAACTAACGCCTTTATCCACTGTGCCATGTGTCCTTGAGGAATTGACAGGAGAAAACAATGGATGTGAGTGTGGTGTAGTGCATAGTTACTCAAGATTAGAAAAAGGAAATCTGAGTTCGAACTGCAGTCGAGTTCTTCATATTTCCTTTCGTGCAAATATCTTTGGGAAAGGTATGAATCCATCTCCTCCCCCTCAGCTATACGTTCGATAGTGGGAGTTGTTCCAGGAAATGACAAATTTTTTAATGCAATATTGCGTCGAATCAGAAAACAGAAAGAAATATTCTTACAATCCAACATATGTTTCGGATATAAATAACCGACAAGTGATTGATAATCCGTAAAAAAGACAACAAATCATTTTTTTTTTACCCAGTTTATTTATCACAATTTTTCCCATTCATTCTCGCTCATCTCATCTCCAAAATTTTTCTCCTTCTTTTTTTGTTTGTTTAACTTTCTTTCCTCATGATTCTATCTCTCCCTCCAATCACCCTCTCTCGCATTCTAACACTCTCATCTCTTCTCCAAACCTCTCTTTTCTTCTTTTGGTAGTTTTGCATTCTTTCCTTTCCATTCACTTTCTCCCTCCCCACCCCCTCTTTTATTTTCATTCTTTTTCTTTTAAGATTGGATGAGATGATGTCAAGGATGCACCTTGCCATCACCTCATCCAATCTTATATCTCCTTCTGATTTTCTTCATTCATTATCAAACTCTCCATCTCTTTTTATCTCCCTCACACACACACACACAGAGACGCACACGTAAATTATTCGTCTTTTTATTCATTTTACATTCTGCATTAGTAGTCTGTCTGTAGGATTTGGTTTCATGAGACTTAATCGTTAATAAAGAAACGCAGCCACGCCTCCAATTCTTTCCAGATCAACAATCAATAATTATTGAATGTCATCACATCGTCATTTCAATTCAATTCCATGTTCTAACCTTTTAAATCCTTTGAACACATTTCACTAAATTCTGAATAAAATTACGACTTAATCCGTTTACAAACCAGAGAAAGAATGATCTGTTGCCGTCAAGCCGACTCTGCTATATCCCAACATTCCTAGACTCAAATAATGAATATTTTTACCAAAGCAACAATTTGCTCTAATATTCTTTCAACAATTTTATTAAAAGAAAATCGTTTCTTTCTCAAAAAAAAAAAAAATAAATTAAATAAAACCGGAAAACAATTCATTATTATGACGACAATGATAAACATTGTCGTCATAATTATGATTTATCTTTTATGTAATTGTGATATCATGGGTAGGATTTATGAAATTAATACATCAAAACTTGAATTCATTCTTATAAAAAAATTTTTTTAAGCATTTCACCCCAAGCAAGGCGGGAAGACACTAGGATGCAAGGGGTTACAGAAAATATAGAGCGAGATCAGATAGGAGTGATAGAAGAAAGGATGTGGAGAAGGATAGTGGATAGATCAAGGCAACTGGAGATGTCGATTGACATTAGACTTGAATAGCTGGAGATTATAGCTCACAGGGAAACAGGAATAGGGAAGGGAGTTCCACAGGCGAGAGGTGCGAGACATGAAGCTATTAGAGTAGAAGAGACGGCTACATTTAGGAGTTTCGACAGTGAAGGGGTGAGAGCGGGATGCCTGCCTCGTAGGGCGCTTGAACTCATGAAGTCTCGGAACCAGCGAATGCAGCTCCTCGGAGCAATTACCATGAAAGTATTTGTAGAACAGACAGAGAGAGGCGAAGACGCATCTGTGAGAAAGTGACTGTAGACGAGATGCCAGAGCAGGGCAAATTATATTGCATATCCACCTCTGGAGCCTATCAAGAACCCCGAGGCAAACAGAAGGGGCACCAGACCATATATGGCAGCAATACTCCATCCAAGGTCGAATTGTTGATTTGTAAATCTGGAGGATCGATTCCGGGGAGAAAAATTTCCTGGCGCGGCACAGGGAGCCAACTTTCCTTGCGGTGGACGAAGCAATTGACTCAATGTATTTGTTCCATCTCAGGTCAGCAGTCAACGTGAGACCGAGCAGCCGCAGAGAGTTGCTCTCGAGAAGTTGAGCGTCAGACATTCTAATGAAGGGCAAGGAAGGATCTCCGTGGTGATTAATAGAGAGCAGTTTACTATCATGGTAAATACTAACCGATTATATGAAACATATTTTGTAACTAATTTATAGATGAAATATTACAAACACAGTTTTATAAGAAATAGTTTGTTGCATGTATATTTCATAAAATGTTTTCATTTTTAAAAACATTTTATAAATGAAAATATTTTATAAAACATACATATAACAAAATATTTCTTATTCAACAGTTAAAATATTTATTTCTTGAAAATGGCTAAATGTATAGCCGAAAGCGCTCGGATAAAAAGAACATTCGGACAGTTTTTAACAATTTACCACCCGAAAAGAAAAAAAATATTAGATCGCATGAGAAATTGCATAAAAAATAAATAAAAGCACACTGTCTGTCGTATTCAATGAAATGTGCATATATATATATATATATATATATATATATATATATATATATATACCTACATACATATATATATACATATATATATATATATATATATATATATATACCTACATACATACATATATATATATATACATACATATATATATATATATATACATACATATATATATATATATATACATACATATATATATATGCATACATATATATATATACATATATATATATATACATATATATATATATATATATATATATATATATACATATATATATACATGTATATATATATACATATATATATATGTATGTATGTATACATGTATATATATATATATATATATATATATATATATATATATATATATATATATATATATATATATATATATATATATACGATTAATATAAGTTAAAATAAACTGTTAGCTGATTATTTTTACCTTCGGCATCCCGACCCAGGAGTTTCGTAGGCGGACCTGTCCGGTCTCTCTGCAGTGGGTATCAACAACTTACTGCTAATATTTTCAATATCTTTCTATTTATACACTTATCATTCGTGTATTTTCGTATTTTAATATTCTTGTGAACGTTTAAACATGCACTAGCCTATATGTTTCGCGCGGATATATATATATATATATATATATATATATATATATATATATATATATATATATATATATATATATATATATATATATACATATATATATATATATATATATATATATATATATATATGTATGTATTTCTGAGATGAGATTATGTACATTATTTACATTATTCGGACTATTGTCTTCATCTTTGTCGCCATATTTATCACAACGTTTCGGCCGTTGTTCGCTCCTGCCTTCTTCAGGTGGTTGTAATATCGAACTGAACCCTTTATTTTGGTCACTGGTCACAATAGATAAAGGCATTGATTAGATCCAGTGACAGGACCCAAAGATTATGAGTTCAATACCCGGTTATGGCAGTGGAGAACTTGCAGAGGTGGATTAACAGGAGATAACTGATAAATGACATCCATTAATCATGGCACTTGGAACTAGGACAGTCTACCCCAGTGAGAGAAATAAAGGGTTCAGTTCGACTTTACAACCAACTGAAGAAAGCCGGAACGTACAACGACCGAAACGTCGTAATAAATATGGCGAGAAAGATGAGGACAGTGTTCCGAATAATGTAAATAGCGTATATATATATATATATATATATATATATATATATATATATATACACAACTTTTAACAGTTTTTTTTTTCCGATCTGAAAACGATTTTGCTATTGAAATGCATTGTAAATTTAATACAAGAAGAAAAGCATAGCATTGTAAATTATTTTACGATAAATATTCTGTGCACAGGATTTTTCGGCGTGTTGTTTATTAAGAAAATCACAGGAAATATTGAACGTTCATTTCTGTTGACGAATTTCGTGTACGTTGTGAAAGTGTTTCTGCAGGAAACACGAAACTTTTGAGACGCGAAGTTTTTTTCCGTCGAATTTCCGCAAATGAAGTCTTCCGGTTCGCGTAAAATTTTATGGTCTACGCATATTTTTCCGTATTTTAAGTCTATGTCAACGCAACCTTATGCGTTCTGTTTTAAATTTTATCGAACTAACAGAGGCTCGCGTCTATGTTACTTTGAAAACACTACCGAAGTTTTATTTACCTCATTCTCCGCAGTGAGACGAGATGTGACACAAGATCAGGTTTAACTTGAGTGACCCGAACGCGTACAAAAATGTACCGCGAGGTAGAAAATTTTCCCAACTCCCGCAACCGTCGGTTACCCTTGCATCGGTATGACTATTGATGCTCATTCTCTAGTGCAATGTGGGTGCATCCTCGGGCAGCTGACCTACCGGGACCCAACACATCACAGATTGTTTCTTTTTATTTCACCAAGTTGCGTTTCAGGCCGCAGATTGCCACAAGTGAATCGTACTCTGACCGAGGCGCAACTGAGAGATGGTAATCCTACCCCTGCAAGTTAAGCAACAACGAACCTCGTCGCTAACTAAATGTTGACCACTTGGGAGGAGAGGAGATAGCTGCTGTAAGCTTGTATGTACGACTATACCAAACGTCTCAAAATTGGAAATCAAAGTTCCAATTCCCGCCAGGATTATTATATTCATTTACGTGCAAATACCACCGGGAAAGGTATGAATCCACCTGATCTCTCATTATTTACATTATTCGGACGCTTATGCTCATCTTCATTGCCATATTCACAACGTTTCGGCCGTTGTACTCTGCGGCCTTCTTCAGGAGATTGCAATTTCGAACCGAACCCTTTATTTCGTCCACCGTGGCAGATTGTTCTAGTTCCACGTGCCATGCCTCTTCCGGATGTTTCAGTCATTTCCCTTTTAACTCAACTCTCCAGCATTTGGTTCACCGCTGCTGTCGCCTGGTATTCAACTCACAACTAGTCACTGGATCTAACTAACATCTTTATCCAACTCTTCCCGTCCTCTAGCTATGGGTTAATTAGTAGGACTTGTACTATTAAACCATCAAATATTTCTTACAATCTAAAATATTTTCTGACTTTAAATAACCTTCAAAATTGTTGATAAGCCTTAAAAAATCAAACCTGTCATATCACAAGGTTTATCGGGCAGTATATATATATATATATATATATATATATATATATGTATATATATATATATATATATATATATATATATATATATTGTTATGTGGTCCAACCCTTTTTCATATAAGTGGACTCTACCAAGTGGACCTGGACTGCTGCCGTTAAATACCCAGTTTACAGTCAGTAAGGAGGGCAGTAGTGGTCGGGCAATCGGTAGCCGGAGAGTGTGATAGGTAACCTCTTGTAGAAGTCAGTTACAAGCACTTAGATTCTAAGGAAGTCCTACTTCGAGACTGTATATATCTATCTGTATTTGCTACTAATTACGTTCCCGGACTTACTAACAGTATTACTCTTTGTATGATTGTGTAAATACATTTTATTTCATATATTTAATTATTGCGTTTGTCATTCCTTGGAGACCGAATTCATCTCGGAATCCACAACATATATATATATATATATATATATATATATATATATATATATATATATATATATATATATATATATATATATATATGATAACAGAAGACGGACATTGTAACAGAGAATTTTCTTAGGAGCATCAGAATAGCTAAAGATGCCCTCACAAAACAAAACTAAAACAGAATGTTTTTAGAAACAAAGAAACGCGTTCTGAAATGTAAAATATAAAATGTTTATGCAAACCACAATACACGGTAAACGAATTTGCAAACAGATACATTCAGGCTTCTGATTGTCGAAAAATATTCTATTATTTGAAACACAGCCTGACTTCTTTTTTTTTTTTTTTGACGAAATAAGTTGCGGACAATTTTAATAAAAGATTTTCTAAATCGGTATCTCCCCCATGTAAGACAGTAAAGCCACTAAGGCACAAGGGGTTAGAGAGTGTGGAAGAATTAGAAACAGAGACAGTAATAATGAACGGGAAGATTAAAGAGTAATCAGGAGGAGAGAAAATAGCGATTGACATTTCATTTAATTTTTTGCAGATTAAAGTTGGCTAAAAAGCAAGTAACCGGAAGGGAGTTACACGAGCGGGAAGTGCAAAAGAAAAAGAAGAAACTGTTAGCATAGAACTTACGGCTACATCTCTCTAACACAACTACGAATTGATGAAATCTCGAAGCCAGTCTAGTAGTGCGCTTAAATTCAAAAAGTCTAGGTACCATAGCTAAATCATTTTCATGCATTAAAGATCAGAGATGAATGAATAAGCAAGAATTAAATAAATTCAGACATACTTATTGCGTGAATATGGCCCTTATAAATTAAATTTCCGAAGCCCTTGTTTTCACCTAGCGTGTCACAGAAATGTCAAATCTTTAGGCTTGATTTTAAACCTAGAAGACTAACCATGGGTATATAGTACTCAGTACAAATTTTCCTATTTTTAATTACAATTTTCAGTACCTCATTTTCTTATCTAAATAATTTTTTTTCAGTTCCTATTAATGTTAACTCAAAGTAGAATGTTTGAAGTGCTTGCGTGTAAAATATTTCAAAAAAAGATTTATATTTAGTATTTTTTTTTATATTTTCAAAATCTGGTATAATATACCCATGGTTAGTAGTGATGTAACTAATTGATGGTTAGTGTTCCAGAGATAAGTATAAGTAGGCTTCTAATTCTCATTGTTCTTAATTCTTCCTTACGCCTTCAGTCAAGAGAATTCTCGTTATTCTTCTATAGAATTGCATGCCTGACTAAATCAAATATCCCCTTCATCTGTGAGGTGATTCTCTAAAATTCAATGCTATATTCTCTTCTATGTGTCGTGTCCCTGTGGGACACAAGCGATGTTGTCTCTCTACAATTCCCTGTCCTTTGTAGCGCTTAATAATTATTGTCTTCTTTTTTTATCTCTCCTCAGCCATACTCCGTCATCCATTTACTCAAGCCCTTAAAGTAAGTTATGCGTTGTTTTTCTGTTCCTTTAGACATCAATCTGTTCTGTGGGTATCATATTTTCCAAGCCCTCTATCCTCATTATGTACCCAAAAAATTTCAAGTGTCTCTTCCTGAGATTAAATATAAGTGCCCGTTTCGTTTTCATCTTCCCTAAAACTTCGTGGTTGCTCACATGTTCAATCCAAGGTCTCCGCAGCATCCACATCCAGAACCATGTTTCTATTGCCTCAAGTCTCTTCATCCGTGAGGAGATTCTCTTAGGTATGACGATAAACTACACCTGGATCTTGGATGAAATTTTGAGGAGCGTGGATTCACCTCTTAATTGCTGCTGTTCCCAGTTCCACCCTGACCCGGGGTTGTAGTACCTGTTAGTGTCCCAGCTATGGGCAAATAGTTAACCCCCAAACTAGAGTCAAATTATTATGAAAGTGTAGAAAATGGGTTGTAATTCTATTGAGGTTGATATACCGTAAAAGAAACTAAACCAAATTATACATTTTTGAAAAAAAATATTACCACCAATAAAAATCTTGTCGACATTAAATAACCCACTGAGGTTGAAATGCCGTAAAACAAACCAAACTATACATTTTTTGAAAAAAAAATATTACCAGCAATAAAAATCTTATCGACATTAAATAACATAGTGTGCTTTATATGCTGTAAAACAAACCAAACCAAACTATATATTTTTGAAAAAAAAATATTATAAGTAATAAAAATCGTGTCGGCATTAAATAACCTATTGAGATTGATATGGCGTAAAATAAAGCAAACCAAATTAAACCAAACCAAATTAAACCAAACCGTGAGGAGATTTTCCAGAATTCACTGCCATGTAGTAGGGCTGGTATTACATAACAGTTCAGTACTATTTTCTTTGTTTTTAACGAAATTTTCACATTTCTTAATACTTAGCTAAGCTTTTAGAACATAAAATTCGCTGTCCCAATACGCCTTCTAATTTATGTGTCGAATTTTCTGTCTTACGTTAAAACGATTTTGCCCTGTTCTTTTTGGTAATATCCATACATACATGATGTCTTACAATTGATTTGGGGATTTCTTTCCTATTTTATTTTATTTTATTTTATTGGCCTATTTACTGAATTCATTTTCTATCCGTATGCAGCCGGTTTGCTGCCAGTATACGTTATGGATTATTCTAATATCATTCCTAAATATGTGAAGGTTAACAAGCAGTTTCAACGGTTAAAACTAATGATAAAATAATCCGTAATGTGTTTATTCCTATAAAATCATTTCTAATGTATGATTATTATACTATTCTGTTATATGATTATAAGTGTGCTTGTCGTTCCATTCGGTAGTTCGCGCGAGCGTTACTCCCTTGTAATACATCATAAATAATGGACTATTCCATTTTGACTGCGTGGAAAATTGAGAAAAGATACTATTTGGTTTCAGTGAAAGAAAGAAAGAAAGAAAGAAAGAAAGAAAGAAAGAAAGAAAGAAGTGAAGATAAAAGTGTTTTACATGGTTTCAGTGAAACGGAATTTCAAATCTTTTCATTTGTATCCCCTTTTTTCTTAAAATAATGACCAGCATTGATAATTATGATTGTTATTGCAATATTTTGTTAAAGTTGTTAAGCTCAAATATTTAACGATACGATAGGGTACTTTCCACGGATAAATTATTGTCAAGAGTTTATTTAATCATAAAATTAAGAGTTAAAATTCCTCAGAATATTATAAAAAGAAAACCGTGAAATTTTCAAAGGAGCAAAACTAGGATATGTAATCATTGTAGTGGGTGAAATTGTGTTGCATTTAGTAAATAGTATAATATATTTTAGTATTTTTTTATTCGTTGAATAGTAAGTAATTCATATTTGTGTTGTGTCGGAAACCTACCACCCCTCTTGAAGATGAACTTGCCTGCGTCTGTGAACAAAGACTTTAAACAGTGACATGTCAGTTGACACGAGAGAAGACAGAAAGACAGAGAAGTTCTTTCTCTCGGCGACTGTCGAACTCTCTGCATTAGCAGAGAGGGACCCGGACGAAGCTTTGCCGAAGGGAAAGGTTTCGTCCGGGGTGGTAGACAGGCCTTGAACCCGTCTAGGAGGGTTCAGAAAGGCCATATTTTTGGCCGAGCCTACTTTAAACCGGCCTTGTGCCACATTTTATCCTCGTGGGTGGATAGATAAATACAGACAGAAAGACAGAGAAGTTCTTAGCTGAGCTAGTTATCGACTACTCAGGCGATTTCTGTACCTTTTTAACAACCTATTAAAACCCTTTTTATTGTTACGTGTTATTTGGCGTTTGTCTCTACTAACCCCAAATCAACATCATAACAATTTGAAATTTTAGGCTTAAGTTCTAGAGTATAACAGTTGCCAATGAAATTCTGCATCTGCTTTTATTGAGTGACGTATCACCGTTTATAATCATAGTAGTAAAGCTTAAAGTCACATCAAGTTGAAACACTGGTTCCAGAACGATCACCGAAATTAAGCAACGTCGAGTCTGGTCAGTAGATAGGATAAATTTGGGATAGGTATGAATTCCTTTTATCTCCAACCAGCTAAGATTTAATTAGCAAGACGTATAACTAAATAATTATTTTCTTCCCACCCCAACCTAAAAATCATTCTTAGTCTAAAAATATTTTCTGGATTTAAATAACCCGAAAGAGTTGTTGAACCGTAGAAAACGAATCATTGGGGTGAATGAGGAATTTTGATATATTTGTTTAATAAATAATATGAATGTAATTCTTATAATAAATATTTGACAATTCACACTTATAGGAAGTATCATTTTAATGAATTTTTCTACAAGATTTTAGCGTTCATCTGTGTGAAGATAGGTAATCATTGGTAAAACCTTTTTACTTAGTTGTTTAATAGATAATTTTAATTTAATATATTGTCAATATTTTGCAATTAATTTCTACAATATTATTCTATCAAAGAAATTCCTCACAAGTTTAACATTTGATTTGTGAATGTATACGCAAGCATGAAAGTGAATAAAAGACTTGAGGTTTTGCATTTTTTATAGTAAAATCATTTTCAATGCAATCATATATTAAAACCATTTTCAATGAAATCCTATATTTATTAGGTTGGTGCACAAATATTGTCGTTTTTTGACGTTAAAAATACTTCAAAAAACGACAATATTTTTACACCAACATAATAAAACATTTTCAATGAAATCGTATAGTAAAACCATTTTCAATGCAATCGTATAGTAAAATCATTTCAATGCAATGCTATATTAAAATCATGTTCTATTAAATCCTATATTAAAACCATTTTCAATGCAATCGTATAGAAAAATCATTTCCAATGTAATCCTATAGTAAAATCATTTTCATTCAATGCAATCCTATCTTAAAACTATTTTCAATGCAATCGTATAGTAAAAACATTTTTGATACCGTCCTATAGTAAAACCAGTTTCTATGCAATCGTTTAAGAAAACCATTTTCAATGCAATTCTATATTAATACTGCTTTCAATGCAATCTTAGGGAAATACTATTTTCAATGCAAACCTCTATTAAAACAATTTTTAATTAAATTACTATAATAAAACCATTTCCAATGCAATCTTATATTAAAATAATTTTCAATGAAATCTTGTATTAAATCTATTTTCAGTGCAATCCTATATTAAAACGATTTTCAATGCAATCTCATTAAAATCATTTTTAATGCAATCCTATATTAAAACCATTTTCTATCCACCCCTATTTCAGACCCATTTTCAATGCAATCGTATAGAAAAACCATTTGTGATGTAATCCTATATTAAAAACATTTTCAATGCAATACTATAGTAAAACTTTTTCAATGCAATTCTATATTAAAATTATTTTCAATGTAATCCTATAATAAAACTATTATAACTGCAATTTATAATAAAAGTATTTTAAATGAAATCCTATAGTAAAATAATTTCTATTTACATGTAGAACTTGCTGTCTTTCTATCCCTGAAGTCATAAGAATAAATCAAAATATTTGTTTGATGAATAAATGTAATTCATTTTTATTGTAACTAATTTAAAATGTCAACCTCCACTTTATATCACGAGTTGTATGAACGAATGGTAAATTAATAAAAACAAAAATCAGCATTAATAAAACATATGACAAGAGCCGATGCACAGCAAGCAGTCGATGAGAAGATCGCTAAACACGGGCAACTGGCCAAACCACTGCGCTACGACAGTGATGTCATCTGCGCATTTTTAGTGGGCATATTACAATGTCTTCACGTGACTACAGTCTGTATGTTGAAGGATAATTTAATGATACATTTCATGACAATAGCGGGAATAAACTAACGGTTATTGTTGTTCTGATGCAAAATTTCCCGGCACTGTTGTTGCGCCGTGTTAAACAAATCTTAGAAGTGTATGTGCAGTTTATACATCCCTTGTTGTATTACTTTGTCCAATGTCTATTTTGATTTTTAAAGCCTTAGAAGTATTTACATTATTTAAACATTGATCGGTTTCATAAGCGTATAAAAAGATTGATCTGGTTTATAACTGAGAATTCAGATAAAATTTGGTCGGGTTTACACTAAATTCCTTATGAAAAAACAATATATTAATATTTTTAAATATATATCATAAACAATTTTAACAGGAAAAATTATGACAAAGTGCAAAAAGGTTTCGTGTGACGTAGAGACATTTTTCATCCTTTAGATTTACGTTGATGCAACATGGGTGCGCTGACAATTTTTAGTGGAGCGCTGCGAATTTTAAAATTAAATTTATTTTTAATATATGTTTTGGGTATATAACCGAGCCGATTTCATTTAGATAGTTTTTTTTTTTCATTTTGTTTATTTTTCCATCATTTTTGTTATTAAATATCCTATGTCGTGATAATAGATCTGCCAAGAATGGTGAAACGCTGTGAGATCCTGGGCGTAAATTTACTCTGGATGATCGAGTGATTAAAGCACTTTCTAATTATTTTCGTCTTAGTAAATTGTTTTCTCTTAAGTGAAGTACTATTTGTTAAATCAAAATCATGCAGATTCTCGTTACGTTGACCAAATAATTCATTTAATGTGTTGTTTTGTAAAAGATCCCTTTTGTGTTCATATGATCGTTTAATTCAGTTGTGATTTGCCTTATGTATTCCTTGTGTCAATTATTACAGGTAATACATTAAAATCCTCATTCAAAAATAAGCTTATTATTTTGTACTTTTATTCTTTTAGACACTGATATGGCAAATATTGAGTCTTGATAAATACTTTTCATTTGTAGCTGTGATGGAATTTGTGGTAGAACAATAAATACCGTTCAAAAAGCCAATAATGAAAGATATTTACTATATAGACAGATATATGTGCTAAGAAACCAAGCAAAAAAAAAAAGAAGTCCACATTACCTCTTCGGACAAGGAAGCTGGGATTATTATTGCTATGAATAATCAAGTGTGGTCTACCCATGTTTTGTTACTCTCCTCTTTGAAAGGGCTATTTCCGTTTACTGAGATTATAAAAGGGTACTATATGCGAACCTTGTATTCTCATTTAAATAAAACTGTCTTAAAGCCTACACCTGCGTACTTTTTTCATTACCATTTTTATGAATAGGAACACATACAATGATAAGATTATTTTACTGTTTTTGTGACGTACGGTGACCGTTAATAATGAAGCATAACTAAAGACTTCAATGTTAAGATAAAACAGTATTTAATTACTGTCGCAAACAAATACTTAACAAGTACAAAGACATAAAATTCAATCAAAGATAATTAACCATTTCAGTGAATACCTTGTTAGTAGCGGGTCCGATAAATCCTAAATGAAAACCCGAATCATCGACGCACAATAATTCACACTAAATCGACTGGATAGTGAGATTTACTTGACCCCCCGCCCACCGAGTCAGCTTGTGACACAAGGTCAGTTTATAATGTGGGAACCCGAGTGTTTTCACTTGGGCCGCTGGTCTTTGCTTGTCCAAGCTGGTCATAGTTGGTCTAAGCTTGTCATAGCTGGTCCGAGCCGGTCCAAGGCAGTCGTAGCCGTGATACGACCAGCACAACAACGGAGCCCTGGGACAGGTAAGTATGAGTTCCGCTCAATAGTCACTGAAGTCAAGAACCTGACATCGCTATTTATACACCTGGCGGAAAAAAATATATTCATAAGCCCAGGCTGTCACGTTCGAATCTCAGTGTTGTTAGTTATTCATTCTCTTCCGATATGATTACTGAAACATGCAGACACATATGGAAAAAAATAAATAATTACTGAGACACAAAAATTTAATAAGACGATTAGGAACATTATTTACATTATTTTACAGTTTCGGCCGTTGTACGCTCCGGCCTTCTTCAGGTGGTTGGAATGTCGAACTGAACCATTTATTTCGCTCACTCGGGTAGACTGTTCTAGTTCCACGTGCCATAACGAGAGAGAAGGGTGAACACCGCCCTCTGTGGGATCATGATGAGATCATAGACAGGGAACACCATTGGAAAATTCGTAAAATTAAGGAATCAGCACATATACTAGGCCACAAAAATCTCCTGAGCCAACCAAGCATAGAAATAAATACAATATGGGAACCAGTAATAAGGAGTGGCAGAGAAAAGCGATAATAACAACAAAAGTTGCAATATGAGCTCTGGTAAAAACATGTAATGATAACAAAAAATTGCAATATGAGCACTGGTAAAAATGGTTGCTGAAGACATTAGGTTAGTAATACCCAGAAATTCATACCTAGATGTCCTCTAGGACACATGGCACAGTGGATAAAGGCGTTGATCCAGTGGCAGTATCTAAAGAGTGTGAGTTCACAACCCGGATAAGGTAGAAGGAAGTTAACAGGCGATTACTGACATCCATTAGACATGGCACGTGGAACTAGAACAGTCTACCCCAGTGAGCGAAATAAAGGATCCAGTTCAACATTCCAACCACCTGAAGAGCGTACATATGGCAACAAAGATTCGGACAATAGTCCGAATAATGTAAATAATATACATAATACCTCATCTCAGAAATATAGATAAACTCTGACGATTAGGAAATTAATTAAAAATGAAAACAAACCTTAGTTTAATAAAATATCACACTAAAATACGGTCTCCCTAAAACTCACAAAACAGGCATCCCAAATCGCCCCTTTATTTTAGGTATTGACAGCGCTATCGACAAACCTAGTGAAAGAAATAAAAAAAATGAAACCCTTTTTAAAACAATCAGTACATCACATATGAAAGAACGCAGGTAATTTAGTTGAAAATCTAAGGGGAAGAAATATAATTAGCAAACGCATGAGCAGTCGAGAACTCACATCAACGTCTTTGTTGATAAATGCTAAATTCTTTTTAAAAAGCATCTAACACAATCAACAATAAAAATCCACCTATCAATAACTAAAATAATGTTTTGTTTTGTTTTTTTAATCCGACGTTGCATCACCAATCAATGCTATTTGACATTTAACAATAATTTTTATAAACAAAAATTCGGATTGCCACTGGCGTCGCTTTTAAGTGGGGTGACGGCATGTAATTTCTTGAATCTGGTCATATTTTTTCAATACATACTTTCTATATACCGATAAGGATCTATTAATATATCCTCATGGCGTTGATTTAATTGACCTTGTAGATAAACTAAACAAAGTGGAATATACGTATCACTGTTTGTAACCATCGGCTTGAAGCTTACGGCCATATCACGCTAAAACACCTGTTCCAGGACGATCCAAGAAGTTAAGCAACGTCGAGCCTGCTCAGTACCTAGATGGGTGCTGTAAGCCTAGATGTCCAGGTGGTGTAATTGATAATGTCACGGAATTGTTAATCGGAGAGCCGAGTTCCAAATCCATTTGGTTTCGTTAAATTCACTTCAGCGCAAATACTCTTGGGATAGATATGAATTCAATTTTTCTGCACCCAGCTAATGTTTAATTAGTAAGACGTATCACTAAATCATTATTTTCTCCCCACCCCCACTTAAAAAACATTCTTAGAATCTAAAAATATTTTCTGGATTTAAATAAGCTGAAAGAGTTGTTGAACCGTAGAAAACGAATCCTTGGAGTGAAGGAGGAATTTTGATATATTTGTTTAATAAATATATAAATGTAATTTTTATAATAAATAATTTATATTGCAGTCTTATAGCAAATCTGATTTCCAATGAATTTTCTACAAGCTTTTACTGTTCATCTATGTGACGATAGGTAATCATTGGAGTGAATAACCTTCTTAATTATATAATATAATATTGTCCAAAGAAATTCTCCACATATTATTTGCTGTGTGATTGTATATGCAAACATGAACGCGAATGAACGTTTTGAAATTTTATATTTTTTATAGTAAAACCATTTTCAATGTAATCCTATCGTAAAATAATTTCCAATGCATTCTTATAGTAAAACAATTTTCAATACACTCCTATATTAAATCTATGTTCAATGCGATACTGTAGTAAAACCATTTTCAATGTAATCCTATCGTAAAATAATTTTCAATGCATTCTTATAGTAAAACAATTTTCAATACACTCCTATATTAAATCTATTTTCAATGCGATACTGTAGTAAAACTATTTTCAATACAATCCGATAAAATTTACTTATGAAATAGAAACAAAAAACACTTTACCTTTTCCTATCATGCTACCAGGTTACACTAAAGCTAAACTTCCTTCACAAATCAACTAATAAAAATGATCACATAGCTTTCTCTTCTAATCATAACAACAAAATGAAATCCTTTACAAAGGATTCTATTTAATAGCACTCAGAATTTGTATCCTCCAGCATTTACACGAAGAAGAAAATACGTTGAAACTATTTTAGGCTCCCTGCAATCCTCAAATTATTTCATATTCAATGCGGAATAAAATATTTGAAAATGGAAAAGCGGTACATGCTGGCAAACCCAAGGAATCAAAACTAAATTGACTTTATCTAGACTCAACGCAAAATTTCTCACAACTAAGTCATTTAATTAAAAATAAAAGTGATGTAAGCATAAACAAAAGGAAAAAAAAACTATCTAAATGAAACCGGCTAGATTATACACCCAAAAATACATTAAATTAAAAAGAAATAAATTTAATATTCTCATTGTCCCCTACTCCCTCGTATACATGTGTAGTCGCATGAATTTAGTCTGATGACGTCCTTAAGAACGAAACTCGTCACACGAAATCTTTTTTTTTTTTTTTTTCCATTTTGTCCTACATTTTTTCCAAAAATTATTTTTTTTTTATGCAAGCAGTGACGGAGTTTTATACTTGAGACCATAAGCCAATTTTTGTCAGTTTATACTTGAGTCTACAAGGAAATATTGTTTGGGTTTAGACTTGAGCCAATACGTAAATATTGGACGGGTTTATATTTGAGTCTGTTGTACCATGTTAGGGTAATTTTAAATGTGTATATATAGTTTATACATGACTTTTTATGTTTGTGCAATCATTAATCTGACTTCTGAAACGTTAGACGTGTTTACATTATTTAAACTCTGACTGTTGACTTTTTTCGGGATTCGTTGCTCTCTCCGGCCTTCAACAGGTGCTTATCGATGTGGATAGACTTGTGCGACTTTCGACCTTAACGCATTAATTTAATCTACACGAGTAGAAATCTTTCCTTCCGTTCTCCATATCCAGAGATATCTCGTCTAGTTTTACTTAATACTGTTCAGTTATAACTCTCCCCTTTTCCACTGCGTCTAAGTCTATACTACCCAGCCTAGGGATTGAACCGCAATTACTATGTCACCAAATCCACAAACGAAAGCTTTGATATACTAGGCTATTGTAATTAGTGTAGTTTATACTTATATCGGTGCTGTTCTCTTCTAGCGAGACAAAGAAATAGTCACTTGTGAAAATGATAATCACTGACTATAGATAAAAATCGTACAAGTATCCAAAACGAAAAAAAGAAAATCGTTACTCAATTTAATGTTTTCTTTAACATCCCAACCCCAAAACGTCTTGCGTCCTGGGTATGACGGTAAACTACATCCGCGTCCTGGGTACGGCGATAAACTACATCCGCGTCCTGGGTACGGCGATAAACTACATCCGCGTCCTGGGTATGACGGTAAACTACATCCGCGTCCTGGGTATGGCGATAAACTGCATCCAACAGCAAGGTCTCAGATAATGTTTTCAGAAAAATAATGTTGCCAGCTCTAAGTTTTTGAAGCAATAATGTTGCCAGCTCTGTTTTTGAAACAATAATGTTGCCAGCTCTAAGTTTTTTTGTAAAAAAAGTAATGTTGCCAGCTATACGTTTTTTTTGTAAAAGAATAATGTTGCCAGCTATACGTTTTTTTTTTTTGTAAAGGAATAATGTTGCCAGCTATACGTTTTTTTCGTAAAGGAATAATGTTGCCAGCTATACGTTTTTTATTCCATACAAAATAGGCATTTAAAATGATTTATAAACTGGATTTGGCATTAAATAACCCACAGTGGTTGATATGCCATAAAACCCAACCAACCAACCAACCAACCAACCAACCAGCCAACCAAAAACGTCTTGTATTTTGAGCGTATTTTTAAAACAATTCTAGAATAAGAGCCGAAATTTAAAATGAAGTTTTACGGTCATCATTTATCGTAATTCAATATATTGCCAAAGAAAACAAATTATTTTCTAAACAAATACAAAGTTGAATGTAATCAAAGGAAAAAGGAGGTAAGTTTCCGTGGTGATATATAAAAACAGTAAATAAATTAAATAACAAGAAGACTAAAATTTCACCATACTAAAAATCGCCAGGCAAACAAAGCTATATTTCGACCAGAAATGAGAAAGCTTTCACAAAAATTGTCCAAGAAAATAAATAAACAAATAATAACAAGGAGATCAAAATTTCACTATCTCTAAAAAAAAGATAGTTCAACCAACCAATCAGAAAACTTTCACAACCAGGATATAAGACAATAACAAGAGAGTTTCCTTTTCAATTTAGATTTATAGATGTGTATATGAACATATGGAATATTTTATCCATTCTGTGATGCACCGGAACATCTGCCGAGACCAAATACGAGATTTGCACGACTAACTGTCGACTTTAGACAGTTAAACCCTCCTTTCTACATTGAGAAAAAAAAAAACGTATTTCCCTCACTACTTGGTCAAGCCGCAGCTACTACATTTTGGATACATACATACATACATACATACATACATACATACATACATACATACATGCATGCATGGTGGTTGCCATTACTACATACCTTTTTGGAGAATATCTGTTGATGTGTTGAACGAATGTGGCTCTTTAGCCCAGCAAGGGGACTACATGCTGTGGCATAAACAGGGCACTTAAGAGATGCAATAGCGGGTGTTATATTATGATGCAATTTAAAATGTCGCATGAAACTGTCTTTGGACCAGCATGTCTTACCGCAAATATCACATTTAGTTGCTGGACATCTCTGACTTTATTTATTTATATATATATATATATATATATATATATATATATATATATATATATATATATATATATATATATATATATATATATATATATATATATAAATATAAATATAAATATATAAATATATAAAATTTATCTGAATGGAAGTAGTTAATATTTTGATCGGATAATTGATCTTATAAAAATAGAAGCCATATTGGGTACCGATAAAAACAGATTTAAATGGTTTATTTTGATTTTTCTATCGATAAAATGATTAAAAACACAAGACATTTAAATTCGTGATATTTTGTTTTTACAGATACAATCACGCTATCCGTCGCTTAATAACAGAAACATGGAGACAAGAATTCATGGAAGGATGACGTAACTAAAAAAATATGCTAATAACGAAGTCGTAATAATAAATGATGTAATTACTATAGATTTGTCTCAGCTTAAGAATCCTTCATCGGATCTTCACAGTTTGAAAATTCATTCAAAACAGAGAATGGGGTACAGTAATAAACTAATCAACTCCATCACTTAGAGCATTTTTTTTACTCAGTACAAAATACTGAAATTAAATATTAACGAAGCTTTGGCATTTTCTTCGCATAATTTGAATTCATATAATCGGTGTTTACATAACAGTATGTTTTTTTTACTATATACATACATACATACATACATACATACATACATACATGATGGTTGCCAACTCGTGCCCGAGGACGACGATTACTACATAACTTTTGGGTAAAATATCTTCTGATGTGCTGAACGAATGTGGCTTTTTTTAGCCCTGCAAGGGACCTACATACTCTGGAATAAACAGGGCACTTAAGAGGTGCAACAGCGGGTGTTATGTTACCATGCAATTTAAAATGTCACATGAAACTGCTTCTGGACCCGCATGTCTAACTGCAAATATCTCATTCCAGTTGCTGGATGGCAACTGCTTTATAGTCAATTGCAACCCTCTTTCGGTGCGCTCTCAAGTGACTCCTTAGACCAGCCATCGACAAACACACTCTATCACAATATGTACATGTCAGGTCGAACTGCCTGCAGGTATCCTCAGGAAGTTCAACGGATAGAAAATGAGTCCAGCAGATATACAAAAATAGAAAGCTGCCTAAAGCAAGGATGTGTCTTCTCGCCGGAATTATTCAATCTATACAGCGAGGCAAATCCGAGAGAACTGTAAATCCTACCAGGATTTAGCATTGGTGGCTTAACAACATAAGATACGGAGGTGACATAGTACTAATAGCAGACACGGAAAGAAATTACAAAATCTCCTACAGAAGATAGCGAAGGAAAGCGAGAAGAAGGGACTAAGCATAAACTACAAGAAGACAGGATGCATGGTCATCAATAAAATGCAATTTATTGGGCCGGGACACTAAAATCAAGCAGGTGCGGAAATTTGATTCGACTTGTGCGTGTTAAATTCTGAAAGCCTTTTTTCCTCATTATATAAGATTTGTCTCTGGCAATAACTAAAGAAGCGAACTGGTTTGGAGATGAGCTTGCCAAACGTTGTGACACGACATGCTTAATGTATAATCTAAAGGGAAATCCCAGTAGAGAGATGTGAATGTATATCTGGATTACTCAACTGCCATCCATGTCTTCTCTACACAAAAAACAAAAAGAAAAAACCAATCAAACAAACAAAAAATAAAAACAAAGATAATGGACAAATATGCATAATCGGCAATTTTTCTTTGTGTTTGAAATGAAGTTCCTGGTCATTTAGTATCAAAATCTGGGAAGTGTTCTGACAGAGGACCGTAAGTGCGACGCTAAAATCCGAAGATCTATTGGGATGGTCAAAGACACATCCCAAAAACCATGCAGAGTATTACTAGAAAGAAGGATTTTGTTGGTAACGAACCAAAGAATACTGAACTGCTACGTGATACCTGTTCTCTTTTAAGGCAACGCATGTTGGACTGTCTTCTCAAAGATGAAGAAAGGATTCGAGGCAACGGAGGTATGGTTCTACAGAAGAATGCTAAGGAAACTATGGACCGAACATTAGGTTTTGGAGAGGCGGCAAACAATGAGGAAGTTTATATTTAACATCAGGAAGAGGCAGGCAAAATTTCTGGGACATGTAATGAGAAAAAAGGCTTGGAGAATCTGATACTCACAGGGCGGATAGAGGGAATGAGAGACAAGGGGAAGCAACGCATGACATATCTAGCGGGCTTAAGGAAGTTAATGACGGAACAGGCTTTGGAAGAAATAGCAAAAGGATAAAACATATTAAGAGCTACAAAGGATAGGGGGAAGTGGAGAGCTATGATCGCCTACGTCCTGAAGGGACACGGCACATAAAAGAAATATATATAGAAAACTATTGGTCAAGTTTATATTTAAGTAAATTGTTAATACTTGAGAATATAAAAAAACATTGAAGGTGTTTATACTTGAGATTATAAATGAACATTGATTGTGTTTGACCCCTGTTTATAAATAAACAAGACTCAAGTAAATATCGCTCAGATTTATATTTGAGTCTATACCAAGATTGCTTCGTGTTTATAGTAAACAACATAGGTAAACATAAATAAATTTTATTATATTTTTTTATAGATAAACATTGAAGGTATCCATACTTGAGTTTATAGGGGAAAGTTGCTCGTGTTTATACATGATTCTATAAACACCGATTTAGTTTATACCTGAGGTTATTAGTAAATATTGTATATGTTTATAATTGTGTATACAGGTAGTATTTCAATTTCAATCACAGCAAAGAAATTACGAAGGAGACCGAGAAGAAAGCACTAAGCAAAAATGATGTGCGCGAAATGCAATTTACATGTCGGGGACACTAAAATCAAGCAGGTGTGGAAATTCAAATATCTGGGAAGTATTTTGACAGAGGATGGTAAGTGTAATGCTGTGATTTGAAGATGTATTGGGATAGCCAAACACGCATTCCAAAAGCTAGGCAGAGTATTACGAAACAGGAGGATTTCATTGCTAACAAAGAAAAGAGTACTGAAATGCTACGTGATATCTGTTCTCCATTACACTCTACTATTTTTACTCTGTATAGTCTGAGGTCATTAGTAAACATGTTTATAATTCTTATACAGGTAAACATTTGTAGTATTTCAATTTAAGTCTATAGGTAAATACTGATCACGTTAATACTTGAGTTTATAGGTAAATAATAGCCGTCATTATACTTTTGATTTCAGGTAAACATTGATCGGGTCTATAGGTAAAAATTGTTTGTGACACTATTGGACTTTATGTGTAAACACTGATCCTATTTATATTTGAGTTTATGGGTAAATATTGACGGGGTTCTATTTGATTGTATATGTATTTATACGTTATTCTACCTATCTATAAATATTGATCAAGTTGATACTTAAGTCTATTGGTAAACATTGGTCGTGTTGATGTTTGAGTCCCTATTTTTTATTTGAATTTGAGACACTGTTTATCGGGAGTATACTTGAAAATATAAGAGAACATTGAAGGTGTTTATACTTGAGATTATATACCTGTGTATGGGCAGGTGGCTGAGCATGAGACCCGGGTTCGAATCTCACCATAGTGATTTGTCAGGAAGGAGACTTCCTGATGTTATCGAATTGGATGCGTCGATCCCAGAGTGCTGCAACTATGGATAGTGTCTGAAAAACATACTACGGGTTGACCCAAGCTTTGTTAGTTAAATTGGGTAGACGAAACTATTGGGGGTGGTTTTGACAGTTGTGCTAGCACAAAGTCACAAGTCATAACTCGCTTTTTTCCAGAAACTGTAACTAAGATCTGCCCAGTATATTTGCAGTATAAACCACAGGTGGGCTCTGTGTTTATTTTGAATAAAGACAAATGCACCTGAGCAACTGCAATAAGGATTGGCTATCCGCCCTAGATGACAGGTATCCTCGAATACGAGTGGCCAGTTATAATTGTATACTTGACTCGGCCTAAATTTTGATCGCTTTTATACTTGAGTCTATAATGGACATCTGTCACATTTATACTTGAGCCTCTATATATTGGTGGCTTTTATACTTGCAGCTATAGTAAACTCGATCACTTTGTTCCTTTCTATACTTGAGACATCGATCATATTTGTAATTACGTCTCTATATAAACATTGATTTATTTTATACTTGAATCTGCAGTGAACATCGATCACATCTATAACTGCCTCCCTATTTAAACATTGGTTGCGTTTATACTTCAGACTATAGTGAATGCATTTATAATTGCCTCTCTATATAAACATTTTTTCGGTTATATACTTGAGGCTATAATGAGCATCCATCATATTTAATCTTGCGTATCTATATAAATCATTGATTTATACTTGAGACTAAAGTGAACATCGAATGCATTTCTAAATGCCTCTCTGTGCAAACATTGTTCGGTTTTATACTTGAGGCTATAGCGAACATTGATCATATTCAATCTTGCGTCTCTATATAAACATTGATCGGTTTTCTACTTGAGGCTTCAGAGAACATCGATCACATTTATAATTACTTCTATATAAAAACTTGGCCAGTGCATACTTGAGGCTACAGTGAGCGTCGGTGATATTTTTACTTGCTTCTCTACCTGAACATTTGTCAGTTTTATATTTAAAGTTGTTTCAAACATCGATCACACTTATAATAATTGGTCAATTCATACTTGAGGCTATATCGATCAAATTTATACTTATGACTTTGCCTAAACTTTGGCCAGATTTATATATGAAGACATAGGAAAACATTGTTAATATTTATTCTTGATTCTATTGGCAAGCATGCAGATTGTTAGATTCGATTAATAAAATGCTACAAAATTATTCTTTAAATAGTTATGTCCATCAAAGTAAAATCTTTCCCAGTACGAAAGCGATTAATTGACACACGATGTGAGAATGAGAACCAATTTTATTTGTTTATTAATGGTCAACAGAGCATGATGACTAGAATGGCCATTATGGAGTTTTCGATTAATAAATCAAAAGCAACGGCAACCACCCATTCACATAATGTCTCGTGATTTTCTCAATTCTATTCCCCTCACACTAATTACTTATTTCGAAATGCCAATAAAGCAGCCGACATTTGGGGATGGCGGGAAAAATCTCCACAACAAATGATTACAAAGATATTCCCCAAGTAAAAATCATATCTATGGTGTTTGAAGTCTATCCAACGACAAAAAGCAAATTATTTTAATATTTTTCATCGCTTAGGTTAATTATTTCGTTGGAGTCCGGAAGAGTTCTTCGGGAACAATGCAATATATAAGACACTGTGCCGCAACAGACGCAGCATCTAAATCGATTTAACCCGTTAAAGTATTAAGACATATGGCGATTTTATCAGAAACAAAGAATAATATGCAGGTGTAACAATATTCAACATGGCATACGTGCGAAAAGGGTTAAAAAGACGATTTTATTTTATTTTTATTTATTTTTTTTTTTTTTGTCAGAAAGGGATTCATTTTCCCAGGATATTGAGAACAGTTTGAAAAAGTTATACAATGCGATTTCTGTCTAGCGAGAGACAGCGAAAAGGTGCAGGGTCAGGGGCCAGAGGTTAAGGTCGTCTTTCGAAAGGTATCCGATGTATACGTGCTGAGAAAATTGTCAGCCAAAATTTCCCTGAGAAAAAATTATAATTGTGAAAACAGAATGAGCAATTGTAAATGCAGAACATGACGTCAGAAAGCTCTTCCCGAAATAGGAGGGGATCTTCCAAAATTGGAAGTGTGAAACAGAAAACGAAAGAATGAGATTGGTTGAATTTTAGGAGATTTGCACGCACCACACCAGTTGGAAGGGACACCCATAAATACAAGCACCCGCGGGGACTAAATTGAGTTGCAGTTGGAGTTAGTTGGAGTTGAAGTTGCGACGGGGAATTAAGAGATTTCTGACATACCGCTGTTTTGCCAACCTAATGATTATAATAATAATTATCTGCTGAAGAAGAAAAGCTCTGACGATAAAACTTGTGCCTTGAAAACACAAACAACAGTACTTGTTAATTCCAGTTGTATCTGAAGAAAGATTCCGACGATAAACCTTGTGCTGTTCTAGAAAGTACAAGCCACAGTACTTGAAGATAAATCCAGTTGTCAAGCCTGGCCACCCTTAATGAAATTACCCGAAATTTTCGTTCTGTCGCCAAAAGAAAAAGTAAAAAAAGAACTGTAAATATATATATATATATATTTTTATTTTGATATAAACATCATATAGTGACTTATTCAGGAGTTGTCCATTTTATTTTTCAATTTTGTGTGCGGGTATTCAACTCCTTGGTTTGGCTTGCCTCAGATACCCCGTTCATAATTCGGCTTAACCCTGTTAAGATCAAAAAAATCACAACGTGGGTAAGAGAGGTCATAGTTGAAGAAGTCGACTTAATGACCAGATGCTGTGTCAAACGCTATTAACAACCGACAAGTGTGGGTTGACGGCTTCTTTCCGATACCAGGATCGATCCTGACCAAAGACAGCAAACCGTGCCCCGGCTACGCCGCCATACAGTGAATGTTGGAGAATTTCGTCACAGATGAAGAGAAGACATCAAACAATTGCGCAACGGGAAAGTGTAAGCAAAAATAAGGACAAAATGGTTACTGAATGCATGGAATCGGAAAGAGTTGGAATTCCTGGAACACATAAAGAGGAATGTCAGCGTGGAAGACTTTTAAACTAACAAAATGAATTTGAAGGCCAAACCTGTGAATGAAATCAGCAAGTAACCTCACTATCGATAATATGCCAATGGATGTCAGATTAAGATCCGTGGGTGGGTTATAATGCAAAGACAGGCACAGAGCTACAAAGGAGAGAAAGTGCCATATATGATCGCCTATATCTTGAAGTGACATAGGCTCATGGGCTCACCATGTTGAAATACCGGTTCCCGTATGATCACCAAAGTTAAGGTGCCTATATATATATATATATATATATATATATATATATATATATATATATATATATATATATATATATATATATGTATTTTAATTAAAAGGTGAAATTATAATTTATAAATTCATGAATCATTCATACAAAAAACAAATATAAAGGTTAATGATTTAAATGGCGAGAATACATCTTCGGAAATAATATATTATGTTGGTGCAAAAATAATGTCGGTTTTTTACGTATTTTTTAACGTCAAGAACCGACATTATTTTTGCATCAACCTAATAAATAAGATACATCAACCCCGAACCTGTATATGAATGATATGATCGCCGTTTATAAATTCCAGTTGCATAAGGTCTTTTTAATGTTTTACCAGCTTTCGTCTGTTCCTACAGACATCATCAGGTATGGAAGTAGATCTTGTTCTTCTTTTTACTTCTCGGTAATAAGAAGACAACGAAAATACAGATGTAATCCGAAAAAATGCTATGAGAAATGTGTTACTGTTTTGGATCGTGCGGTCGCAAAGCTGAGTTTGAATTTTAAATTTTAAGGTTGTGCGTTTTTGTACAAATATAGCAATAGGAGAATTCTTTTTTACTGGCAGTTTTTCCGTCAAAATGCCATATATATATATATATATATATATATATATATATATATATATATATATATATATATATATATATATATATATATATATATATATATATATATATATATATATATATATATATATATATATATATATATATATATATATATATATATATATATATATATATATATATATATATATATATATATATATATATATATATATATATATATATATATATATATATATATATATATATATGCACCTTGAGGCGATGTAATGGTTAGCAATCTTGGCTTGCTAGAGCAGTTACGACTGAGTAGTGAGTTCGATCCTCAGTGGGTGCCCCCTAGTTTCGGCCTTGTGCCACATCTAAGCTACGCTTGGAAAATCACTATATATATATATATATATATATATATATATATATATGCAAAATGGCTCAAATATTACTATCAAGTAATTGGAATTATAAAAAAGAGTTTAAATATGAGTAATATATTTATTTCATGGTATATACCGCAAAGAATTAATACCCCACATTGTGACCATCAGTGTCCCTATAAAGCCCAACGTAATAAAATGCTTCCTGGAAGATATTTCAAACATTTCAGCTATTGTTGTTTGAAGTGCGGGCGAACAGTCACATCACGATGAAACGCCATTTCCTGTACGATCACAGACGTTAAGTAATGTCGACCTTGGTCAGTTACTAGATGGGGGACCATTTGTTAATGCCTGTTGCTTTAAGCTTGGATGAGTGGGTGGTATAATGGATAACGGCTTGGAATTGTTAATTGGAGAGCTATGTTCCAACAGCCATTTGGTTCGTTATATTCACTTACGAGTAAATATCCTTGGGAAATGTTTGAGCCTACCTCTTCTCTCACCAGCTATGTGTAAATTAGTAAAAATTGTATAACTAGACCCTTATTATCTTTGAAGGAATTATTACAATCTAAAATATTTCCTGGCTTTAAATATCCTGCTAAGGGTTGATAAACCGTAGAAAATGAATCAATCAAGGATTAGTTACAGAGATTCGCATGTCTTTTAGATTTTATTCACATTCTATGGAAAATAAGTGTAGAGAAACTAATATGGACTCAAAGTGGGGGATCGGTTTATATATTGTTTGTAATATAGATGGGAACCCCATTTTATATCCACATTATAATTTCTTGTTGGTTACTCAAATTCTGATTAGGTGTGAGTCCAACTCTTGTCTCAGGAGCTAAGGTTTTATTGGTAAGACTTATATCACTAAACCATTATTGGTAAGACTTGTTTCACTAAACCATTATTGGTAAAACTCGTATTACTAAACCATTATTGGTAAGACTTATATCACTAAACCATTATTGGTAAGACTTGTATCACTAAATCATTATTGGTAAGACTTATAGCACTAAACCATTATTGGTAAGACTTGTATCACTAAATCATTATTGGTAAGACTTGTATCGCTAAACAATTACTAGTAAGACTCATGTCACTCTACTATTATTGGTAAGATTTTATTCCTAAACCATTATTATGTGAACAGTGATCTAGCTTTAATATGAGCCTATATATAAATACTGATACGATTTATGTTTGAGACTATAGGTAAACGTTGGTCAGTTTATACTTGAGTCTATACGCAAACAGTAATTGGGATTATATTTGGGTCTATACATAAACGTTGGTCAGGTTTATACTTCAGTCTATAGGTAAATATTGCTCGGTTTTATACTTGAGTTTATATTTTAAGACATTTTTTTATGTTTATACGTTCTTTTTATAGATAAAAATATTTAAGTAAATGCTCTGTTTATAATAAAACTTTTAACTGTCTAAATGTCCGAGAAATTTTCATAGAAAATATGCGTCCTCCGACAGGATAATGTGACGTATAATGTGTGACGTCATTTGTTTACATTTGGATAGGCAAAGAGAAGATATGTATGTATGAGAGAAAATCATGGAGAACTGTAGTTTAAAATAGTAAAATCGACCTGGCTAACCGAAACGCTCCTCTGTGGCTTAATCGGTAAAAGCACGTCAGGTATATGATGGTTTCGTATAGGATACAGGTTCGTATTCCTGTCGGAGGACACATATTTACTATGAAAATTTTTCGGACATTTAGGCCGGGAAATTTTATAATACTGTTTATTATAAACAGAGCATTTATTTAAATATTTGTATCTATAAAAAGAACGTATAAACATAAAAAAATCTCTTAAAATAATTGTCGGACATTGTCCATTTCATAATGCGATGAGTTTATATGTAAGCATGAATCAGACTTATACTTGAGTTTGTAAATAAATACTGGCCATATTTATCCATACCGTTCCCAGCAAACCTATTTTTGGTTATATTCAGTTTCTAAATTAAAAAAAAAGATATGCCTTATTGCTTTACGCTTTCTTCGAATTGGTTATATCCAGTTTATAATACAATATAGATAAAATCTAAAAATACTTTCTAGCTTTAAATAACCTGCAAAGGATTAATAAGCCGTAAAGAATGAAGCAATCTATCAAATGAAGGGACACGGCACGTAAAAGTAAAACTTAGTAATGGCCCTTGTAAAATCCCATATTAATTAGTTTTAAAAAATACGAAAATAAATTCAAACCTTCCAAAAATGGTAGTGTACTTTACTAGACCGTTATTCTATATTTGATTACACTAAGAAATTTGCTTTATATCTTAGTCGGTTAAGTAGCATACGTTACACATGCTTGGCCGATCATGTTTATCTACCTCCTGCTATCGGTTGTAGCTCTTAATAAGTTTTGTCTTTTTGTTATTTCTCCGAAACCCTGTTCCGACATCCCACTAAGTATGCCACGTGTTGCATTCCTATCTCCATCCTGGGAATATCAGATTCTCCAAGCCCTTCCTCATTACGTGTGCCAGAAATTTTAGCTGCCTCTTCCTGATGTTAATTATGTTTTCTCTTTGTTTCCATTCTCTGTAAAACCTTGTCGTTTCTCTTATATTCGGCCCATGGTAACCCTAGTATCCTTCTCTAGAACCAGATTTCTGTTTCTTCGAATCTCTTCTTCATCTTTGAGGAGATTACCTAGCATTCGCTGCCATACTGGAGGACAGATATCACGTAGTCAGTTCAGTTCTCTTTTCTTTGTTTCCAAACAAAATTTCCTGTCTCGTGATCCTCTGCTTAGCTTTTGGAATACGTCTTGGGTCTCCCCAGTACGTCATCAGATTTCATTGTCATACTTTGCGTGCTCTTTTAGAACACTTGCCAGATATTTAAATTGCTATACCTGACTGGTAGTGTCCCCGCCCAGTAAATCGCATTTCAGATCATCTTTTTACTGATGACCATGCATTGTCTTCCTGCAGTTTAAGACTAGTCCCTTCTCGCTGTACTCCGCTGACTTCTGAAGGAGGCATTGTAGCTTCCTTTCCGTGTATGCTATCAGCACTGTATCATCTGCATATCTTAATTTGTTGCTGCCTAATCGGATTTCCAGTTCTCTCAGAATTGTCTCGCTGTATAGGTCGAATCTTATAGCTGGCCACTAAGGCGGCTAAGGTTGCAGATGCTTCCTCAGGCGCATTTGTGTGTAGTCAACACCCAGAGATTCAACCTTTGGTTTATACTGCAACTATGCTGAGTAGACCTTAGTTACAGTTTCTGGGAAGGAGCGTGTTATCTAGCGTGATCAACAATTTGAACAAGGCCAGCACGCTCAAGCCCTCGGCCACGATGACTTGTGACTTCTTGCTAGCACAGCTATCGACAGGCCCAAGAGTTCCGTCTACCTAATTTCACTCACAAGTCTTAGAACTACCCTTGGTATGGTTTTCGTGCACTTCCCAAAGGTACCGCATGCAGTGATTGACCCCGCCAGTCCGATAACATGAGGAAGTCACCTTACTGACAATGGGATTTGAACACGAGTCTCAAACATTGAATAAAGTCCGTTGAAAACGCACATCCTTTCGTTACACTTCTTCCTCTTTTTATATCTGCTAAACTCACTTTTTATCCACATGCT
>OZ010602.1:22660226-22710226 GCA_963932145.1 Acanthosepion lycidas
GCATCTAAAAGACAAAAACTTTTGCTTTCTTATGTCGTATTCCAAACGGTGCTGCCACCTGATCACTCAGACATCGAAGTTTGGGAACTCTATGGCATATGGCTACACAAAAACAATTTCTGGAAATAGTCAGGAGTGTGCCAAACACAAAAGGAAAAACTTGAGTTGCCGCTTGGTAATGTTTCTACCAAATTGTCATGCAGTATCTTTGTACGTCAGTATTTGCCCAGACTCTAACTTCATGATAGCCTTATCCTAAGGTAACGCAACACCTATTAGGATTAATTCTTGGCCTATCTTACGGACAAGTATGTTGCGAGAGTGATTGCTCTCCCAGCGCTTGTCAGTCAATTTGGACATATCTCACTTGTTCACCTGCTCATTCTTGGCTACTCATGGTGGTGAATGTTCGTATCCAAACAGATTTTACAAAGCATTCTAGAAACTGTCATGGCGCCATCTCTACTCTGTTTATGTTTTCTGAAACCATTCACAACATGTTGCACAGTTTGTTTTCTAACGTGGTTTGCATTAAAAAAAATCATCTATTCTGTCAATAGAGTATTTGGAGGAAATTGTTATGAAAGCCGTTTCTTACATTACAAAAAATCTATCCTTCGGTTTACTTTCCTGTACAAACTCCATGATTCTGGATGTGCCATATCTTGGTGTTCTGGTGCAAACGCTCCATTCAAGGTTTCTTTTTTTTTTCCTTCCTTTCTTCAACTTTCTGCTAAAAAATTATCATCCCGTAATCCACCAAGATTCCTGTCTTGAAAATGTCCTTTTCACTCAGGGCATCTGTTACCATCTACACCTGGCCATGCTGTAAATACTCCACTCCTTAAACACAGATGTTGTACATTCCTCGGGCTCTATCTAACCTTCTGCACCTTCTTTAGTAGTAGAGTATAGCCATGTTATTCGTATGATAAGCGCCTCCTTATTCGTAGGATAAGCCCCCCCCCCCCCAGCTCCTGTTCATGGTCATTAACTTCCTTGTTTTTTTGTCCAAGTTTGCAAGACTGACTTTGGTCCATTCATAAATGTTTGCACGATAATTCATATACCTATTGTTATCATGTTATAATTAGTTTTTTTCCCTTCGTTTCAGCACAACCGTTACGTCCTGCCAACTCCTCATAAATGATGGACTATTCCATTTTGATCGCGAGGAAAGACGGAAAAGGTACATGACAGACGCTGTTTGGTTTGAGTGAGAAAAACAAAGAAACAAAGAGGGGGGAGACAGAGGAACCGATAACGATTACGTGTGTTCAATGTCTGCTTCATATAAAGTTGTCAAATTTAAGTCTTTTCAGCCTCATAACTCTAAAAATACTGACCTGTATTCATACTCTTTTTTATTGCAATATGTTCTTAAAGTTGTTAAGCTCAAATATTTAACGATGTAATAGAGGAATAGTCTTAGAAATCGCAAGGAACTTATTTTATCATTAATTTAAGAAGTCGGATTCTTCAGAAAAATTAAGTAGAAAAATCAGGAAAATTCCACGGGTAATTCTAATTAATGGTAATAAATTGGGTAGAATTACATTCATAACAATAAACATATATATATATATATATATATATATATATATATATATATATATATATATATATATATACATATATATATATATATATACATATATATATATATATATACATATATATATATATATATATATATATATATATATATATATATAGAGAGAGAGAGAGAGAGAGAGAGAGAGAGAGAGAGACATCTCCAAAGCATTTGATAGGGATTGGCATGCCGGCCTTCTTCGCAAGCTCCAGGGTTATGGCATTACGGGTCGATTATATAACCTAATACGATCATTCCTGTCAAACCGTAAATTGAAGGTCGTTCACAATGGATTCTCCTCCAGTTCCTATATCAGGAACGCAGGTGTTCCTCAAGGCTCCATCCTAGGCCCCACTCTATTCCTTATCTACATAAATGACCTTCCTGACGCAATAACTTGCCAAGTTGGCATCTACGCGGATGACACCACAATTTATTCCTGCCTCAAAAACAAATCTAGTCTCGCTGACAAAACTGGCCTGGCCGTGCGTCTCGAAAAAGACCTCCAATCGATTGTGGACTGGGGCATGAATTGGCTGGTCAACTTCAACGCTTCTAAGACAAAACTGCTCTCTATTAATCACCACAGAGATCCTTCCCTTCCCTCCATTAGAATGTCTGACGCTCAACTTCTCGAGAGCAACTCTCTGCGGCTTCTCGGCCTAACGTTGACTGCTGACCTGAGATGGAATAAATACATTGAATCAATTGCCTCGTCCACTGCAAGGAAAGTTGGCTCCCTAAGCCGTGCCAGGAAATTTTTCTACCCGGAGTCGATCCTCCAGATCTACAAATCAACAATTCGCCCTTGCATGGAGTATTGCTGCCATATATGGTCTGGTGCCCCTTCTGTTTGCCTCGGGGTTCTTGATAGGCTCCAGAGGCGGATATGCAATGTCGTTGGACCTGCCCTGGCGTCTCGTCTACAGTCACTTTCTCACAGATGCGCCTTCGCCTCTCTCTGTCTGTTCTACAGATACTTTCATGGAAATTGCTCCGACGAGCTGAATTCGCTGGTTCCCAGACGTCATGAGTTCAAGCGCCTTACGATGCTGGCATCCCGCTCTCACCCTTTCACTGTCGAAACTCCTAAATGTAGCCGTCTCTTCTACTCTAATAGCTTCATGTCTCGCACCTCTCGCCTGTGGAACTCCCTTCCCTTTTCCTGTTTCCCTGTGAGCTATAATCTCCAGCTATTCAAGTGTAATATCAATCGACATCTCCAGTTACCTTGATCTATCCACTACCCTCATCCTTTCTTCTATCACTCCTATCTGATGTTGATCTAAATTTTCTGTAACCCCTTGCGTCCTAGTGGCTTCCCGCCTTGCTTGGGGTGAAATGCTTAAAAAAATATATTAAAAAAAAAATATATATATATATATATCATTGAAAACGACAGAAAAGGTGATTTTATTTAGCTTTTTTTATACAATTTTTCATGCGATCTAGTAATATTTTTCTTTTCGGATGATAAATTACATAAAAACTGTCCGAATGTTCTTTTTTTCCGAGTGCTTTCGGCTATACATTTAGCCATTTTCAATTATTATATTTTAAATGTGAAAATTAGAAATAGTTTGTTGTATGTATGTTTTATAAAATGTTTTCATTTTTGGGGGGCTTTTTTGTAATGATTTTATAACATATTTATGTTATAATTTTAGAATAAATGATTATATTTGCACTATTCTGTATTGAGCACTGTTAACAATATTATTTGTTGGTTATTGGAATTTATTCCGTATACACCCAAAAAATAAAAAAAAAATGAAAACATACTTATATATATATATATATATATATATATATATATATATATATATATATATATATAGTGCTGTTTGATAAAAGTGACACCTGATTTTTTTTTACTAAATGTTCTCTTCTCCGATGAAACGAAATTTGAGCTAAATTCAAAGGATACGCGATCTAAAATCTGAAGAAGAAGCTTTGAAAGCTCTTTGAATTTAGTAGTAAGAATCATCCATTCAGTATAATGTTCTGGGGATGTTTTTCTTTTCATGGAACTGGTTTCTTAAAACGTATTGAAAAAACCCTCAAGGGCGAGCAGCACAAGAGAATTTTACAGTCTTTTTCTGCTCCTTTCTTCTGAAAGGGTACAAATCGACCCCACCAAGCTCATTTTTATGCAAGATAATGCTCCCTGTCACAAATCAAAATTGATGACGGAATACTTTGATGAGAAGCAGGTGAGGGTTATGTCATGGACATAACATCGGAGAAGAGAACATTTAGTAAAAAAAAAATCAGGTGAGTCACTTTTATCAGACAGCACTATATATATATATATATATATATATATATATATATATATATATATATATATATATATATATATATATAACAAAGGAAAAATTTAACGCAGCATTTATTTATTTCAACAGGTAAGTTTTTAATAAATATATATACACACACACAAACACACACTAGACACACACCAGACACACACACACACACACACACACACACACACACACATATATATATATATATATATATATATATATATATATATATATATATATATATAGCCGGTATATTTAGGTAGCAATTAAACATTTATTCTTACAAACAATAGACATTTTGTGCCTATTATATACATATGATCATTTGTTTATAATTTACGTATAACAACAACACCAAATACTTTTGCGAATAGATTTTTTTCAATCATTAAGAATTTTGTTTCATCAACCAATTCAAATAGGCAAAAGCATAAATTTTGTGTGTATATATGGTACCCTCTAATTTTGAGAAAAATCTTGATGTATATTGATTTGTACCCTCTTACTTCATTAAATAACATTCTTGATTCATAACTATGATTATTATTGCAATATTTTCTTAAGAGTTGTGAAGCTCAAATCATTAACGTTGTGGTCAAGGGACTTTCTACAGGTATTTTAACGTCGTGAAAATCACACGGAACTTATTCAATCATTAAGTTAACAATTAGGATTCATCGGAAAATTCAAATAGCAAAACCGTGAAATTTTCACAGTTACTAGTAGTTATTATTATTATTATTATTATTATTATTATTATTATTATTATTATTTATTTATTTATTTATTTATTTATTTATTTATCTATTTATTTATTTGCTTATTGAGGCAATCATTTTCCATGTCTCCTGGGATCTAAAAATAAATGAAGTATTTTCTTAGGACATCATTGAAAAAATATTGTAAGTATGCGAATAGGATTTGTTAACAGAATAGTTCGTATTTCAGGCAAAGATATTTCCTGCATTATTATTATTATTATTATTATTATTATTATTATTATTATTATTATTATTATTATTACTACTACAACTAGTACTAGTACTACTACTACTATTGGTATTTTGCTTTATTTTCAGAACAGTCACTTAGCGGTTCATTACACGAATCCTGGAGTAAGGGAAAGGAGTAAATATATGCCTTCTGATAGGAAAATTTCTGTTTCATGTACAGTTTTTTTTTTATATTTTCTTTACATTAACAATACTGACTTGGGTTGATGAGCAGTCCCAGAAAGTACATCATTTTTATCTCCTTTAACTGACACGGACCTCGTTAATACTATCTTCTGTACATTTTTTTCACCCACAATTTCAGTTATTTTTAACGTACCCCAAGTTTTTTCAACTTCAAATTCATTTATTTTCTCATATCCTTTAACGGATATAATCTGATAATCTGATGGCACTGCCATCTTTATGAGAAATAATATATTTGGTTGGAGTTTTAAGCATATTACGTCGCATGTTTAGAGCAGGGGGTGAGGATTAAACTCACTACTAAGTCGTTTGCTAACAATTACACCATATGGAAAGCCCGTTGTAGTTTTATTTTTTATTTCAATGTCTCATATATTACCTTTTATATATCTGTCATAATGAATGATGACGTCTCAATGAAACATGGCGTTCTAATCATTATTATCATTATTATTATTTTATCTCATTTCTGTTGTATATATATTTCCTTCCGGGTCCCAATCAGTGAACTAAGGTTAGAAATGGCTTCACTACATTTTCCACTGATCATTTAAAAAAAAAGAACTAACATCACACTCATTTTATATAAATAAAGCTGTTCGTAATGTGTAAACTGTACTTGTGGGTATAATTTTTGTATTTCCTTAAGACATGGGCTACCGGAATCACTCCAGTAAGTCCATCGGAACCTTTTCCAATCTATCCGAGGTCTCCAACAAGAACGGAAATTATTGATGTCCTCATTAGCTACATTGTTTTTTTTTTTTTTTAGAACTTCCACTTCAAGGTACTTGTATTTTAATAGTTATTTGAAGATCTTCTAATATACATTACAATGTGCAGGGATTACCATATCAATAAGAAAGTTCATTCTCTTTCTGGCCTCTTTGACCGCGATGTCTGGGCGGTTAGCATTGATTTTTTTTTCTGTTTATGTGTAAAGTCCCATAAAAGTGTTAAAGAACCTATCGCTTACGGTTTCTTTCCCATAAAAACTGTATATTTTCCAGTGAAGATATGGTCCACTCTATTATTATTATTATCATTCTTTTATTTCCTATGGTTTCTGGTGTATACTAATTTCTTTACGGGTCCCGACCAGAGACCTAAGGTCAGAAATCGCATCTTGACCTTTTCCATTTTTGATAGCTTCTTGAAGATCTTTTAAGATACACTGCAGTCTGCAGGTACGGCAATATCAATAAGAAGGCAATTTTATTGTTTGATGTTAGGGCGAATAGCTTTGATTGTTCTGTTTGTGTGTATTGTGTAGTCCCATAAAATTGTTACAGGTCCTACCTGCGTAACCGGATCTGGATGATTATTATTATTATTATTATTATTATTATTATTATTATTATTATTATTTCCTTTGATTTCTGGTGTGTACTCATTTCTTTCCGGGTCTCGATCAGAGACATAATGTCAGAAATGACATGAAGACATTTTGCACTGAGCACATATTTTACATAGATAAAGCCCTTCGTAAAGTGTGGGCTGGGTTAGTGAGTACAACTTTTGTATTTCTTTAAAGCATGAGCTTCCAGGAATCCCTTCAATGAGTCTATTGGAATCTTTTCCAACAAATCCGAGGGCTTCAACAACAGGATTTGTTGATGTTCCCATGTGTCACATTTTTGAGATTTAGATTTTAAGGTCCTTGTATTTTGACAGCTTTTTAAATATCTTCAAAGATACATTGCAGTCTGCAGGGACTGTCGTATCAATAAAGAGGCAATTGTATTGTTTGCGGTCTCTAATAACGATGTCAGGGCAATTAGATTTAATTATTATGTCTGTGTGTATTGTGTAGTCCCATAAAATTGTAACAGTTCTTATCCCCGTAACCGGGTCTGGGTGGTGTTCATACCAATTTCTTTCTGTTTCCTTCCCGTAGAAATTGCAGATTTTCCAGTGCAGATATTGGCCCACTCTGTCATGCCTAGTTTTATATTCAGTGGTTGCTAACACCGTGAAACCTGACACAAGTTGATCAATTGTGTCTTGGTAGTTACCACATAATCTGTATTTTGGTCTAACACAATATTTTAGTATGTGTGTTTGGCAATTTCTAGTTAACAAGCATTAGTCTTGTGCAGCAAGGATAAAACCTTCCGATTCCGCTTTTAACCCTGCACTACGTAGCCACTGATGGGTAAGGTGTTTGTCTACATCAGCTTGATTGAGATTGGCAGAGTAATGGCCATGAAGGGTTTTTATCTTGCCATTGTTTCTGTATCTTATCGGTTGGATCTGTTTTTACTTTCTTTTTTAAGTATTTTCCAGCTTCAGTGGTTTATTTGTATTTCTGCATCCATTTGAAACTCCATTTTGAACTTGTTTGCTTCCTTTATTCCGGAATAAAGACGCTTACTACTTTCATGTTCTTTGAAACATGTCATCATCCTGGTATCTTTGAAGGCCAATAGTTGTAGTTTTGCAAGACAGTTCTAGTTGAACCAATCGTCTTCCTCCTCCGTGTCTGGGCACGTACAGACGATCAACATCAGCTTTGGGATCATACATGCGGTAGCAAATGAGAAGATTTCTCCTTATGGCGTCCATTTGCTTAATGTCATCTGTGGTACAGTTAAGGATATTAAAGCTTTATTGCACCACAGGGACAGCCAAGATTTTTATGGCTCTATTTTCTGTTTTTTTAAATTCAGCTCGGTATTCAGTACCAGACGAACACGCCTGTAGTACTCCTTTCTTACCTTTTCCTTCATTTGGGGATGTTGTATACCGTCTCCCAGGTACTAATAGGCTTCATCTTGTTCCAGTTCCCTAATCTTTGTGACAAAGTCTAAATCTATTGAGGTTGTTTCTATAATTCTCCCTTTCTTGAATGTTACTTTTGCACATTTATCTAATCCGAAGTCCATACCTATGTCGTCACTGAAACATTTTACAATATTGAGGAGGCCCTTCAACTCATTGTCGTCTTTGGTAAAGATTTTGAGATCATCCATGTAGAGTAGGAAATTGAATGCTTTCTTATTTAGTTCGTAACCATAGGTACTGTTGTTTAGTTCATGCGTAAGGAGGATTAAGGACAAACAAAACAGAAAGGAGTCTCCTTGAAAGATTCCACGTCGGATATTCAAACTGTTGAAGATGGCAGTGCATCTGGTGTGATTAAGGTATAGTGTGGTGTTCCCATGCTGTTCTTAAGGAAATTTACTACCACATGGATGACTTTGTACATTTCAAAAGTCTTAAGGATCCAAGAGTGAGGCACACTATCAAAAGCTTTACGATAATCAACCATCCTACGTTAAGATTTCTATATCGTCTCCTGCAATTTTCCAGGATCATTTTGTTTATCAGTAGTTGATCTTTGCTGTCATATGAACCCCTCCTGCATCGCTTCTGTTCTAGTGTTGTTTGCTTCGAAAAAGGAGTAAGTTCGTTTCGTCAGGTCAGACGTGATCATCTTCTACGTGGTGGAGAGGCATGTTATCGGTCTATAATTTTTCGGATCATCTGTTTCACTCGTTTTTGGCATGAGATATGTAATGTCTTCAGTGATCCAATCCGGGATTTTATTGAGATTATTTACAAGCCTTGACAGAGTTTTCGCAAGGGTTTTATGGATTGATGAGACTGATAAAGGCAGAAATTGGGTACTTTGTCATTTCCTGAGGATTTCCATTTTCGGAGATTTTGTTAGAGCTTACTTAACAATATTTGTAGTTATATTTTCCCACTCTTGCCGGTGTATCCAGCAATCGTTCTCCTTAAGGTTGGGTCCATTCTGCATTTGGGTTATATTCTTTTCGGCTGCTCTATATATTCTCCCAAAATGTCTTCAATTATCAATAGATGGTGGCGTTTCGACATGTATAAGTTCTTTTCCAATTTCCATGTAAAATTCCTTAAAGTCCGTTTGGAATATTTTATTTTTGGCGATAGAACCTACAACGTTTTCCGTATCGTCTCGTTTCTGTGCCTTCAACTGGAGTTTCTGTTTCAGCATTTCCTTGGTATATGGAATTTCAATTAGGGATTTAATTTTATATTTCCGCTTGATCTTGTACTTGCGTGTTGAGATAGAGTGAGCTTGTGTAATACAGAAAGTTTACATCTGATTTCTTTTATTTCTCGCATTAGTTTTGCCTTCCAAGCTGGCTCACTATGTCTGTTAATTTTTTTTATTGTCTTCATCCCAAGATTCCCACTAGCTGCTAAAGCTGTTGCGTATATGACGTTGTTAACTTCTGTGATGTTTCTCAGTGGTTTATCTGTTAACAATGTTTCTATGTGCTTATTGGACTTCATCATTTGAATTTTGGGGAGCTGCTCTCTGTCTGACAGTTGTGAGAATTACTCTATTGAGTACTTTGATGACGTAGTTTTTCGCTTTGGTGATTTCAGCTCTGTGATTTTCAAAGAATTTTCACTTAATGTAGTTGGAATCATCTTTAGTGATATCGTCCCTATAAATGCAGGTTATGTCACTGGTAGATTCTTCGATTTTATTTCCTGGGAAATTATTTCGTATTTTATTTGTTTGAGTTTTTACCTCGTTCTCTATCATATTACTTATTTCTACGTTCACCTCTTTACAGTTTAAGTGAGGAATTATAATATTCTGTCATATCTACGTTTATCTTATCTATTTCTGAAATTGAGAGTCTTTTGTTTCACACAATGTCCCTGCGAACATTAACAAAACTTTTCTCTGAATTTTGGCTGTTCCAAGATATGATCTCAATCCAAATTATAGCACTAAATTTACTCGGCTTACAGCGTTAAGAAATGTTGAGCCTGGTCAGTACCCAAAAGCGTACGGTATTATCAGATGCTTAGATGTGCAGGTGCTTTAATGGATAACGACTCGGAATGAAAAACTGGAGAGCTGAGGTCGAATTCCACTCAACTTCGCTATATTCTACCTCGACTTATGGATTAAATAGTAAGACTTGTATTGTTGGATATCGGTTAAGTAAAGACATTTGGCCTTACTTCCGCTGCATCAGTGTGTGAGCGGAAATGAGAACTGGTAAACAAGAAATGCATAAGGTGGCTAAAATTAACAGTGCACACAGGTGTCCTGAGCGGAAGGAAATGCGTGCTTCCGTGGACGCATGTCAGAAGAAGCGTTTCCACACGAAGTTCGTATGCGACATACCGGAAAAAGGTGTAGCCACGTGAAGTTGCTCTGGACAGAAAGGCTAGCTATTTCTCTCCTTCAATTACTTTGAGCGCAGTTATAATCTCTCGGATTCCAACTCACTCTACCCATACGCCGCAACTTGAACAGTAAAGATATTTATATTTATTTTATATATAAGTGTTCGTCACCTTATTTGAGCCTAGAGGCAATATACATATTGTTTCAGCTTTAAATAACCTTAAAAGGCTGATAAACCGTAATAAAAAAAAATACAAATTAATCACTATTTAAATTATTCGGACTATTATCCTCATCTTTGTGGCCATATTTAATACAACGTTTCGGCCGTTGTACGCTCCGGACTTCTTCAGATGGTTGGAACGTCGAACTGAACCCTTTATTTCGCTCACTGTGGTAGACTGTTCTAGTTCCACGTGCCATGTTTAATGGATTTCAGTTTTCAGTTATCTCCTGTTAATTCCCCTCTCCAAGGTCTCCGCTGCCTTAACCTGGTATTGAACTCACACTCTTTGGGTCCTATCACTGGATCTAACTAACCCCTTTATCAACTGTGTCATCTCAGAAATATAGACAGATACAAATTAATCAATAAAAAAAATAATTTTTATTTTGATGTTGTCTTTCGCACTTGCAAGAGTAGCCTGCGCACCAGGAAGAGCTTATCTGTTATAAATCATCCTTGCTATCTCCTGTTTCAAATCTTAATACTTTTGGCCCTTTTATTTCTCAGCTGTCCTGGGTATGACCATATCGACGATCCAACACTCTTTGTCTTTCTAGGATCTAGGTAAATTGTACGAAATCAATTGCTCGAAACTATCAATTGCTCGAAAGGCAGATTGCTCGAAGTAATTTCGAAGCTCGAAGCACCACATAAACTGCGCCGTCTCACGACACGTCAACGGAGCTGGATATAAAAGGAGCCCCAACACTCAGTTTAACAGTCAGTCTTCTAGGAAATCTTTTCAGCTGGCAGATCGAAATCTCTGCTTCTGGGCAGAGAGGAACCCGGACGAGACTATGCCGAAGGGCAGAGCCTCGTTCGGGGAGGTTGACCTTCCCGATCTCGTTTATGCGGGTTCTACGGGCATTTTTTGGCCCGAGACTACGGGCTCGGAGAACCCACGTTAAACCAGGCCTTGTGCTACATGCAACCCTCTTCTAGGACTCTTGACTGGCTCAACACACAACACACGGTGGCAAGGCTACTCTCTGTACGTGTGGTTCTCCTTTTCTTCCCATAGCAACCATATCTATTGTCGTTAGATTTTTCTTACAGTATTCGCTTAATTGTTAATACTCATCACTGGATTGTCTATTGTTGGTATTGAATTAACCTACAATACTACTCACTATTTTCCTGATTTTTTTTTCTATATTTGTTTTCTCATTCTATTTCAGACTATGACACAACAATGTTGAAGAATATTTAAGAAGTGTTGCAGATAATATTTCATACTAATAGAGTAAATATTAGCAACAATAGTTATATATTTTTTTTATTTTTTTTAAATGACGTTGAATAACAGTAACAAGTTTTGAGCAATCTGCCTTTCGAGCAACTGATAGTTCGAGAAATTATTTTTCGAGCAATTGATTTACTGAATACCGTCTTCCTATACCATCATTTAAGGACTATGGGTCCTGTCATATCCTTATCTTAATACATCAACAAATTGTTTCTCAGGATTCCGGCTGTTCCAAACAATGTTGTTTCTTGGTGAGTTTCAGTTCCAATCAGCGACCCAGTGTTACCCAATTTTAATCAAGATTCTAAGGGAGCTGGTAACAGCAGGAAAAAAAAAACTTTCTCAAACCTCCACAAGCGTACTGCCTCATATTTCAAATCTTAATATCTTTTTGTCCCTACTCGTCTTCTTTCTCAAAAACCCTTTCTTCACCTGGTAACGCAATATCGATGATGTAACATTGTTTGTCTCCCTTTTGAACAGTAATGGATGCCTGGCCATCTTGCTTCAATTACATTATCACAATGTACAGTCGAATCACAAAGCGGCTTTATTCTCTCACTTTACACCACTGGAGATATTTTATGCCCATAGTAGCGGAAGATGAGTGTGCCTTAGTAGTAGTTTGTTTTATTTTTACGACTTATCAACCCTTTGTGGGTTAATTAAATCAGACACATATTTTTAGATTGTTCGAATAATTCTTTTTTTTCATGTGAATATTGCATTAATTATTTTATAAGAATATTTTCCAGGTATAAATCTTACTATTTAACCCATAGCTGGGGTGAGGAGGTGGGTTTTGAACTCTTGCATGGGTATTTTTCACGTAAGTGAATGTAACGAACCGGACTGGAATTCGAACTTATTATTATTATTATTATTATTAGTAGTAGTAGTAGTAGTAGTAGTAGTAGTAGTAGTAGAAATGCTCACACCACATTTGGAGGTCCTTGCAGAGGAATGGGTGACAACAAGTATCTTCAAATCTCCAGCACCTTCCTCAGTACCATCATAGATCATGAAGTTATGATCTGTAGAGTTTCTAACCTACCTCGAATTCAAAATTTCCAACTGATCCAATCTGAATTTTCTTGTTAATCATCATCATCATCATCATCATCATCATCATCATCTTTGTTGCTGTTGTTATTATTATTATTATTATTATTATTATTATTATTATTATTATTATTATTATATGAGCCTAAAGTATCATTTATCAAGAATTTTATTTCACTTGAGAGGTAACAGGTGTTTTATTCCAATCTATTCTATTGCGATCTGTTTATTCTGAGCCAAGAAATTTAGTTTAGGTTGGAAAAGCTAACAAAAGAGTTTTGTTTATTTTTCTGGAGTTTTATTTTTGTTTTGTTTTATTTTATTTTATTTTTCGTACATATAGAGGCTCAGGTGTAGTTGTCAACACTTAAACAAATATCAACTAAAGTTGGCAATGCGTTGTCTTTATTAAAAGCTCAGCTCACAAAAAAAAATAATGTGTGTAAATTAAAAAGGGTTAATAGTAAATAATGAAAAGACAAATCATTGCAAGCAGCAATGTGCGACCAAACACCTGAGACTCGTTAATATTACGTCCTACATGTGGCGAGAACGAAGAGCAAACAATGAAACAATTAACAGAACGAATTGGTTTTGTTTCTGCACGAAGCGTCCGCTGAATTGAACTCTTTGCCAAGAAAAAATGTTTTCTTTTGTTGTTTTTGAGGGTTTTTTTAACGACATGACTGTTTCTCAATTTTTTCTTTCTTTTTATATTTTCTATTTAAGGGAAGCAATTAGTAACACAAGGTGTGGACGTTTTATCTGTGTGTATATCTTATATTAAACATAGGTAAAGTCACATTAAGGAACTGCGCCTAAGACTGCCACCTGATATCGAAGACAGGTATACCGTGTGGTCGAGATGCGAGTTAGCTTCGAAATTGGTCGAAATTGAGCATCGATCAAAAAGTATTGGGACTGGTGTTTTAAAGGCTGTTCCAATAATTTGAAGCGATTTTAAATGTGAATTAAGTTTAAATTTCTAATGATTTTTTTTTCTTTTTCTTTCAGATTTAAGAACTTAAGTCTTCAGCATTCTATACACTTTCCTTCCATGCCCTGATATAAACAACAGAAGCGAACACGCGCTACAGAATTCAAAATAAGTCTCTGCCAAGTTGTCTCAATCTTCGTACTTTAGCTCCGTTACCATAACAACTGACCTGATTCTTTTTCATCAGAATTCATACATTGACTCGTTTCGAACACGCTCATCGCCTTTGAGATATTATCAGGATGGAGTCGATCGCTTTATTCTACAGAACACAAAATAGTGTTATTACATTATATATATCTCGGGTTAACTTCCTCATCTTTCTGTTTTCGTCGGCAACATTTATGCAGCTTTATTCTTCGGCATTCTTTTTGGTTGACTTTCTGAAATGTTTTGTCCTTCCCATGACAAGGTTTCTTTGGGAATAATTTCTTTTCTTTATTCTTTATGTGACAACTTTTCAACAGTTCTAAGCTCAAGACTTACTAAAAATATCACATCGGACGTCAAGGAAAACCCTTTCTTTAATCAACTTCCGCATTTCTTTTTTTACTTCCTGTCTGTCATCGGAGAAAATAAAAAGTAGTAAGATTGCGTTGCGCCAATCATCCAACTTAGGGAGAACGCCTCGAAAACAAATCTAGTGTCACTGACGAAACTCATCTGGCCGCGCGTCTCGAAAAGGACCTCCAATCGGTTGTGAACTGGAGCAAGAATTGGCTGGTCAACTTCAACGCTTCGAAGACAAAACTGCTCTCTATTAATCACCACGGAGATCCTTCCCTGCCCTCCATTAGAATGTCTGACGCTCAACTTCTCGAGAGCAACTCTCTGCAGCTGCTCGGTCTCACGTTGACTGCTGACCTGAGATGGAATAAATACATTGAGTCAATTGCTTCGTCCACCGCAAGGAAAGTTGGCTCCCTGAACCGCGCCAGGAAATTGTTCTCCCCGGAATCGATCCTCCAGATCTACAAATCAACAATTCGCCCTTGCATGGAGTATTGCTACCATATATGGTCTGGTGCCCCTTCTGTTTGCCTCGGGATTCTTGATATGCTCCAGAGGCGGATATGCAATGTATTTGGCCCTGCTCTGGCATCTCGTCTACAGTCACTTCCTCACAGACGCGCCGTCGCATCCCTCTGTCTGTTCTACAAATACTTTCATGGAAATTGCTCCGAGGAGCTGCATTCACTGGTTCCCAGTCGTCATGAGTTCAAGCGCCCTACGAGGCTGGCATCCCGCTCTCACCCTTTCACTGTCGCAACTCCTAAATGTAGCCGTCTCTTCTACTCCAATAGCTTCATGTCTCGCACCTCTCGCCTGTGGAACTCCCTTCCCTATTCCTGTTTCCCTGAGAGCTATAATCTCCAGCTATTCAAGTGTAATATCAATCGACATCTTCAGTTGCCTTGATCTATCCACTACCCTCCTCCTCATCCTTTCTTCTATCACTCCTATCTGTTCTTGCTCTCAATTTTCTGTAACCCCTTGCGTCTTAGTGGCTTCCCGGTTTGCTTGGGGTGAAATGTTTAAAAAAAACTTATTTACCGAGAAAAACAGTACTCCAAATGAATATTACCAAACAAGAGTACAATTAACTCAACAGTGAAGTATGTATTTCTCTAATATTTTACGAAAGTCACATAAGTCATACGAGAATCTATGCATGGCGTTTACGAATGGAGTACTTTTTTTTACATACTGTAATTCCCTATGTATAATACACATATTTTTCTAAAAAATAATAAGCAAAACCAGAGGGGCGTATTATGCACAGCTACAAAAAATATTTAAAAAATTGCCGTAAAATTAAATAAGAATTATCATAAAACTCAATTCGAATAATATTATTCTATGTTAAAAACCATTTTTAATAAGAGTAGGAAACGCTAGCCATAATGAAATTGGAGAGGTACAATTTATAGAACAACAGTTGCGTATTATGTACGAGTAGAAGCATTTTCCCACACTTTCAGCACAATTTTAGGTATGCATTTTATGGGTGAAGGCATATTGTATAAGGGGAATTATGGTATTTAAATTAGGCACATTTATGAAGCTAATTATATAATGTTAACCGAAGGAACTTTTTGTAATTTTATTATCTGCTGCTGGAAATCGTAAATTCTTTGACAGCAAAAAAAAAACCCTGCTTTATTTATCTTCACTATGTCCGGTGAGCGTTAGATCCCGTGGATCATTTTACCACACTATTAATAAGTACCGTAATTCCCCATGTATAATACGCGGTTTTTTTTTTTTTGTTTTTTAAATAATAATAACTAAAACTAAGGGTCCGTATTATGCGCAGCTACACAAATCTTTAAAAAAAATTGCCTTGAAATAAAAAAAGAATTATCATAAAACTAAATTAGAAAAATATTATTCTATGTTTAAAACCTTTTTTTTAATGAGTGTAGGAAACGTTAGTCGTAATGAAATTAAAGAGGAACATTTTATAGGGTTTGATTACAAAACAAGGACTGCGTATTATGCATGAGTAGAAGCATTTTCCCACACTTTCAGCACAATTTTCGCGGTGCGTATTATGGATGAAAGCATATTATACATGGGGAATTACGGTATATGGCGTTTTACACATGTATAATTTTTTTACCCATGTAGTCATTTTCATATGTAACACTTTTTTTATGTACCATGTCCATTCAGGACGTCAACGATCATGATTCTCCACAACTTCTTATCCCTCATAGCTCTTAGCAACGTTTGTCCCTCTGTCAAGTTTCACCCTCTTTTCTCTATCAATTCACACAATCTCATCAGTTAGGTTACCCCTGTCCTCACTTTTCTCTTTTCCCTTCGATGTGTCTTGCGGGTGACAATTTTTTTCCCTCTTCATTGCGTGTCCAAGAAGTTTCCGCTCTCTCTTTCTGATTCTAAGTGTCCTTTTCTTTCTATTTTCCTTCACAATTTTTCGTTGCTTATCTCCAATTTCTGGGGTATTCTCATCATCCTTCTGTAGAACAACTTTTCGGTTGACTCCATTTTTCTCTTCAACTGTGAGAGATAATTGTCCAGCACTCACTGGCATATAAGTATAATATCAGAAAGCAATTCATCACTCATTTTTTTTTGTTTTGTTTCAAACGAAATCTTCCTCTTTCATTGTGCATTTCCTCTGATAAAAATATGTGAATCATCCTAATTTTAACGCAAACGGTTATAATACAAAAGCACAAGTAAGTTACATATTGGTAATCGTTAGCTTAAATATACAAGTGCTGCAATCATGTACATCTGGAGAAAAATGCTTCTCTGTGACAATATTGTATTTAAATCTCGTAAAAATAGTTCTCTATCTTTTTTCACTCTCGATTGCTTTTATATATTGAGATTAATGTTTGAAAATAAATATATCTTGGAAATTAAATAAATAAATTAAGTAAATCGATTTTTTTTTTACTTGTATGTCAAACGAATATCCTCTCGCAGAAGACAATTCCGTGTTCGTTTCGTAGACGAGAATAAATTGAAGAATTCCCAAAATAGCTTATATAGTGATTTTAATTCCTTTCAAGAAAATGGTTGATTGGTTTCTTTAACTTGCTGCTTTTTCCTCTGCGATCTTTCATTTGTTTGTAGGCTGGCTATTTAGCTCCAATGTTAAAAAGGATAATCTTGAATGAAGAAGAGATTTCCCTCCCGACGAACTCGTGATACCTATGAATTTAAAATAGAAAATCATTAATCAATATACATATAGACATACACTCACACAAACACACACACACATATATATATATATATATATATATATATATATATATATATTAATTTTTTGAATATTTCAGAGAAGTCTTAAATCTAAAGATTTTGAAGAGATAAAGCTATTTTAATTGTTTTAAAAAAGTTGCAAAATACAAAGCCTTAAATTTATCTTGATAATGTCCCTCAATGGGACGAAAAGCGATAGTAATGAAAATTTTTTCTTCTGTCTTTAGTCATATATATATATATATATATATATATATATATATATATATATATATATATATATATATATGGGGGGTGTCTGTGTGTGTGTAATAATAGCTGGAACTCTTATTCGAGGATACCCGTCTACTAGGATGGCTAGCCAATCCCTAATTCAGACGCTCGCTCAGGCACATTTGTGTTTATTCAACATCCACAGAGCCCAACTTTTTATACTCCAAATATGCTGAGTAGACCTTAGTTACAGTTTTATGGGAGAGAACCTGTTATCTAACGTAATCAACAGGTCTGAACTAGGCCAGCCCGCTCAAATTTTGGTTACAATGACATTCAAAAGAGATAGCTTCTTTCCAAGCAGGAGTATGATGTAATAGGTCATGTGTATTCCCAACGTCCTCGAATGTATGGTTTGTCTCAAATCCATAAACTGAATACTCTACTCAGACCTTTTTTGTCCATGGTTGGTTTCGTTTGGTTTGGTTTGTTTTACGGCATATCGACCTCAATGGGTTATTTAATGCCAACAAAATTTTTGTTGCTGGTAATATTTTTTTTTTCCTTCATAAATCTATTTTTGGTAATATTTTTGTTCTTCAAAAATGTATTGGTGGCAATATTTTTTTTAAAGTATTTCTGGTATTAAAATCTATTTTTACACTTTCATAGTGTTTGAACCCCACTTTGAGGGTTAACTATTTGCCTATAGCTGCGTCCCTAACAGGTACTAGCACCTCGGGGCAGGGTGGACCTAGGAACACCAACAATTAACGGGTGGTTCCACGCTACTCAAAACCTCTTGGTCAGATGCCTTGCTGTTGGACGTAGTTTATCGTCTTACCCAGGACGCAGGTGTAGCTATCGTCATATCCAGAACGGTCCATGGTTGGTTCTGCTCAGCAAGAGTTGGCATGGTGGCTTGTCCAAATTCTTGATCCTGTTCTGAAGTTTTATTCAGATTACTCTTTTCCAAACTCCTTTCAATTTGCGTCATATATACGTAAATTACAACGTTCTACTGACACCGAATATCTTGTATTATTTGTTATTTCTCGTCTGTTCACCAATGTACTCTTAGATGAAACTTTTGGCATTTGTGTCGACTATTTATATCGAGGTTCCTTACCAGCGAACGTTTTTATTGAGCTGATGGAAATGGCTACTAAATCTGTCTCGTTAAGTTTCAATAATGTTATGTATGAACGAATCGATGGAATATTGAGGCGTAGTCATCTGGCACATCTAACGGCTAAAATTTTCGTAGGGTACCCAGGAGAAACAATTGTTTGATAAGATTCCATCTTACTGTTACTTACGTTATGATATTGATACATTGTACCTCCCATGGCGAAACGAAAAGATTTTTTCAATATTTAAACAATCTCCACCTTTCCTTACAATTTGCAAATAAAGGAAAAAAATAATAATATACCGCCTTTCTTAGACATTATTTACATTATTCGGACTGTTGTCCTCATCTTTGTCACCATATATATTACAATGTTTCGGTCATTGTGCTCTCCGGCCTTCTCCAGGTGGTTGGAATGAACAGTTTATTTCGCTCACTGGGATAGACTCTTCTAGTTTCACGTGCCATGTTTTAATGTTAGTTTTCAGTTATCGCCTGTTAATTTGCCTCTTCAAGTTCTCCACTGCCTTAACCGGGTATTGAACTCATACTCTTCGTGTCCTGTCACTGGATCTAACCAACGCCTTTATCCACCCTGCCATGTGTCCTTGGGACGTATTAATCGAGACAACTTCTACATCTTTCGTCACTAGACTATACAGAAAACCCAGTCTTGAAGGGTTATATTTTAGTTGCGATTCATTTGGCCCCAACATCTAGGAAGATTAACCTTATCAAAACGCTTACCTACCGTAGACTGGTAATATCCTGGAAAGTAAATTGGATGCTGAACTCAGGCAAATCATCAACATTATTCTCTCTAATGGTTAAACGGCAAGTGTTATTCTGAATAGCACTAGATTTAAATGGTATTAGGTTGGTGGAAAAATAATGACGTAATAATGTCGTTTTTTGACGTAACGTCAAAAAACGAAATAATTACGTCATTATTTTTCCACCAACCTAATATTAAAACATACGCTCCTCCTTAAACATAGTTAGGTTATGTTAATGATACATTTGCGTCTTTTACGTCACATCTCGAGACCGATAGATTTTTAAACATATTTCCTTTCTTAGGCGTGCTAATCGAGAAAAAGTCCGCATCTTTTGTCCTTAAGGTATACAGAAAACCCAATCTCATAGGGTTATAACTTAGGATACCTTTGGCCACAAAATCTAGGATGATTAATCTTATCAAAACTCATACCAAACGTGCACTAGGGATATGCTCGTAATGTCAATCGGATGTTGCGCTCAAGCAAGTCACCGACACTTTCCTCGCAAATTGTTACCTTGAAAGCCTTTGAGTAACATTAAACTTAGAATTTCTAGGTTTAATGAAAGTTTGGTCAACCTAAGTGACCTGTTTATATCAAATTATGATGGATTTGGCCTCGTAGTCATTTTTTGCCGTTAGGATCTCATAATCTAAATGCATTGTTTTAATTCTGTCGTAGTACATACTATCTTCTCTATCAGAAGGGGGTTTCCGTTTGTCCGTAAAGACATTTTGCCTACCCTCCAAGAAAATGTACTTATTTATCGCTATAAATGTCTGTGTGATGCTGACTGTGTGGTCAAAGCTATTCAACGGCTGGGGGTGAGAATTGCTCAATATGTGCCTGGTCCTATTCGTAGGCAAAAAAAGCACCTCTATGTGACGATCTATTATTGGACTTCGGAAAAGTTCAATTCTCCGTAAAAAAAAAAAAAAGTAAATTCACGAATATTACCAACGATCTACTGCATACAATGTTAAAGAACTTTGCTAGGATAAAAGTAAATCCGAAAAAAATAATCATCAAGGGAGATAAAACGTGTAACCATTACAAAGTCAACTGCTCTCTCCAAATATTTCAGGAAATTAAACAATGATAGCATTTCACCATAACTGAGAAATTTATCTAGAGTTAAAGCTTATAACGGTAAATGAAAATAAATGTAACTTGTGTCTTGTTGAAAAATTGAAACAAATAAAAACCCTAACTTATTCAACAAGAGAAATGAATTGATCGCTACATGTAGCCATAAGTATAAATATCTGCGTAAATACATTGATACAGATTATTTTTTTTTATTTTTACTGTTTATTTTTAATGCAAATGACCATTTATATAAATATATAAATCCATGGTTTTATCTTTTTAAATGAAAAAAAATAACCTGCCTTTAATTAAATATTTTTTTAAAATGAATAATTTATTTTTTTAATATTTTAAAAATTTTCTTAACTTTTATATATATATATATATATATATATATATATATATATATATATATATATATATGAAGAAAAATATACGGAAAAAAAAAAAATCCTTATATGCAATTATGCTGTTTTAATGTTAATATAATGTCAACGTTGGACGTTTCGGTCTAATAAACCATCTTCAGAACATATTCATAAAATATAATTAACATTATCAATTCAACATGACAAAGATAATTATATTTTATGAATATGTCCTGAAGATGGTTTATTAGACCGAAACGTCCGACGTTGACATTATATTAACATTAAAACAGCATAATTGCATATAAGGATTTTTGTTTGGTTTTTCCGTATATTTTTCTTCATACTGTCGGATCTATATCCATATATTTGCTTACATATATATATATATATATATATATATATATATATATATATATATATATATATATATATATAATTTCTGTTTATTTTAATTAATAAATATAACTTTAAAATTTTTAAATTAAAAAACTGTAATCCAAACATAATATATAAGTATGGCAAACATTGTGATAAACAGATATAATATAATTCAAATTACGTAACGGTCAGTCCATACTCGGCATCTGAAGATTGCGTCGTGCATGAAAGTCTTAGTCGTGTTAACGATGAGGAATAATATTTATATGTATTAACTGGAAGGTTTATACTTGAAAATAGCCTCGTACATATACAAAAACTGGACATAACCGATAGATGCCTAACTATGAAGAAACTGTTACGAAATGTGTTTAGTGTGCATAATAGCACACTAGACACATCTATCAAACATCATTGGCTCTACAGAATTTTAACCCTTTGTCAAGTGTATAGACACGCACAGATGCACACAAACTGAGGAAGCTATTACGAGAGAAACACAGCACAGCGAATAAAATATATAGATATTAACAGTTAGAGATAGATAGATAGATAGATAGATAGATAGATATTAACAATGTGAGATAGATAGATAGATATTAACAGTGTGAGATAGATAGATAAATAGATAGATAGATAGATAAATATTAATAGTGTGATAGATAGATAGATAGATATTAACAATGTGAGATAGATATATAGATAGATAGATATTAACAGTGTGAGATAGATAGATAGATAGATAGATAGATAGATAGATAGATAGATATTAACAGTGTGATAGATAGATAGATAGATAGATAGATAGATAGATAGATAGATAGATATTAACATTCTGAGATAGATAGATAGCACTTCAGTCGATGTCAATATTGGAGGTTTCTGGCTAAATACTTATCGATAATATATTACTTATAAATGTAAAAAAAAAGTGATATACAAATAGGCGCCAAAATTCAATTTGCAATATTAATCCCGACAGTCTATTATATTTTCGTAGAATCAATGTCATTGAGCACAAAAAGCTGTTCACTATTGCCACAAATGAAGTACTTTTAAAACTTCAAACAACCTTAAAAAATTACTTGAATATTTATGCAGTAATAACTATTTGTTTTAACTAAAAAGTAAAATCTAAAAATTTTCAACACTGTTTTCGTTTACTATTTACATTATTCGGACTATTCCTCATCCTTGTTGCCATATTTATCACAACGTTTCGGCCGTTGTTCTGTCACTGGATCTAACTAACGTTTTTATCCACTGTGCTATGTGACCTTCAGGAGATCTGTGAATGAATTTCTGGGTATTATAAACCTAATGTCCTCAGCATTATTTTTACCAGTACTCATATTGCAATTTTTTGCAGTTATCATCTTACTTTTTTTTTACCAGAGCTCATATTGCAATTTTCGTTGCTGTTTTTGCTTTTCTCTGGCATTCCTTATTACTGTTTGCTATATTGTATTCATTTCTATGCTTGGTCGGCTCAGGAGATTTTTGTGACCTAGCATATGTGCCGATTTCTTTAAGTTTACGAATTTTCCAATGATGTCCTTTGTTTATGATTTCTCTCCATAGCTCTCCATATGCATCCAGCCACGCCGGATTTTTCCACTTCCCCTCGTATTACAGCTTTCTGGTGTTCTTGAAGCCTTACCTTAAGGGGCGGCCTGTCTCCCCTTTATATTTCTTTCCGCAGCTGCACGGGATGACACATACAGTCTTTAGTAATGTTCTCCTCTATCGGAGGATCTTATTCGGGAGAGATATCTGCGAATTGTCGTCCACCCTTTGAAGGTTGTCCTGATGTTATATGGCCACATATCCTTTGTATTTTCTCTGCCTGCCTTATGTGAAGGGATTATCAGACTGTTTTCTGAGTGTTTTTGTCCTCATCTTGTACCCGCCTATCCCAGTTTATTGGGGCTTCTGCCCTGTACCCAGAGTAGTTGCTACGTTGTAGGGTACTACTTACACTGACCAATTCTTGATCTAATGTCTCTGGGTCAACACTTATGACTTTTGCCCGGTGTTGTAAGCCACAGACGATCCCTTTCTTTACGCTGTATGGATGGTGGGAGTTGAAATTGAGAATGAATGTCGGTTTACGATGTACGGATGACTTGAACCCATGCTCTGTTCGAGACAATAGAATGGGAGTGTGTTGTTACTCTATTTCTCCATTATGAACTGTATCGAAAGTCATAATGAGTTCACATGATCCAGCATTGATAACAGACAACTGACACCCATTAGATATAGCTCGTGGAACTAGAACAGTCTACCCCAGTCTGTTTCTATCTATCTATCTATTTCATTCTGTTAATATCTTACTATATATCTCTCTTTGTTCACATCTATCTACCTCATTCTGTTCATATATGTCTATTATTTTAATCTTTCACCCAAAGCAAGGCGCATGCGCCAACAGTTCGCAGTGGCTTATAGAGGGTGAAACTGAGAGAAAACAGTGAGTATCGGAGGTACTGAAGAAAGGATAAAAACTGGAAGGGTTCAAGTCAACAGAAGATCAAGTTTGATGTTGTATTTAATTTTTTGAAGATTTTAATTTTCCGAGAAGAATGTAAACGGAAGTGAGTTCCACGGGCAGGAAGTACGAAAAAAGAAACTGTTGGAGTATAAATGGCGGTAGCATTTAGCGTTTTCAAGAGTAAAAGAGTGGGACTTAGATGCCAATCTATTAGCACGCTTAAATTCATGCAGACGGGACTCCGGGGAAAAAAAAGCTTGTCAGTGCAGTTGCCATGAAAATATTTATAGAAACGACAGAGGGGAGACACATTATGCTTGTGAGGTAGTGACTGATATTGAGACGCCAAGTCAGGAGTGATTACATTGCAGATCATTCTTTGGGTTTTGTCATGGACCTTGAGATGAACAGAAGGATCACCAGACCAGATATGGCAACAATATTCAATACACTGACGAATGGTAGATTGATAAATGTGCAAGATGGACTCAGACGAAAAAATACCTTTTGGCACGACACAATCAACCAAATTTCATTGCAGCAGATGCAGCTATTGATTCAATGTAGTTGCTCCACTTCAAGTCAATCGAAAACCTGAGTCTACGAAGGCGGGATGAGACGCTCTCCTGGAGTCACGCATCAGCCATCGTGGTGGTGGGCAGGAAAGTTTCTGTATGGTGGTTAAATGAGGGCAGTTTAGTTTTGGAGGCATTACAATTCACCAGCCAATGAACCACAGAATAAAGTTCGTTTTCATGAACATCGGCCAAGTTAACTTTATCAGCTCTGCTGGATTTTCTATTGAGACAGGACTAAAGGGTAATGCCAACTACATAAATGGCAACTTGGGAACTGATGAAACCAGGATGATCATTGATGAAGATCAGAAACACCGTAGGATCCAAAATAGAGCCTTGGAGGACACCCGGGTTCCTGTGAAAGGATCTGAAAGTGAACCCGTTTATAACGAGCTTCATTTCACGATTTGATAAGAATGATTGGATTAAATCAAACAATCGTCCTGTAATATCGTAACCCTTAATTTTACGTAGAAGGCCAGCATACCAAACCGTGTCAAATGTTTTTGAGGTATCTGGAGCCACAGCTGGAACTTGACCGTTATTATCAATACATATTTAGTGATAGCCATAAGCTCATCAGCGGTACACCGGACAAAACAGAAGCCATATTGTTTGTCAGAGAGTACGTCGTGAATTTTAAGATGCTTAATCACTTCAAAATTGATTAAAGCGTCGAATACATTGCTGAAAATCAGTAGGAGACTAATAAGGTGATAGATGGATCAGGAGATTCTCCAGAGTTCTTAAAACAGGCACTATAGACGAGAACAACAAGCTGGAAAGCATGAAGCAACGAGGTAATTGTAGAATTTTGAGAGAACTGGTGCCAGTTCGGTAGCATATTTCTTTATTACGACGGCTGGTATCCCGTCAGCTCCACTTGCCTTATGGGAGTCTAATTTAGAAACGATGACCGAGACCAGTGTGTAGGATGGTTATGTGTATATCATTCAGTATTGCCTCAGTTCTAGGGGGAAATCAAGTGTTAGTACTCCACATGAGTCGTGTGTTGAATTGGAAGAGATTTTCCGAGCAAAACATTGCATGTAGACGTCAGGACATCGAATTGATTGAATGTCCAAGAAATTAAGATTTAATTGTTGTTCAGCAAGTTCTTGCAGAGCCGCCAATAATCTCTAGAACCGAACTTGCGAGACGTTATACGTTGTTTCATTCTATGAGCGCACCGTAACTTCACTTCATTGATTACAGGCTTGCACTCGTTACGAACAGAGACGTCTGTTGCAAATCAGACGTGACGATCTGGTACAGTTGGAAAAAGTGATTTGTGTAGGCTATGGCGGCCGAGTATGCAGGTAAGAGCCAAGATGATGAACGCCGGAATGAAACATTTTGATGCCGGCCTTCACTCAGGAGGAGACCTCAGACGCACATTCTTGAACAGAGTTATTAAAGACTTTTCCATGGGACGTCACGAAGGAAATCACGGAACAAGTGTCAATCTGCTCATTGATAGCAGAAGGATATTCTATTGTTAGGAGTTTCTAGACTGGTGGGGGATATGAAGCAGATGTTTACAGACACAAACGCATGATCAGAGTTGCCAAAATGGCGGAGCTGCGTAGTAGGACATGACTCAGAGATAGAGGTAAAGAATAGATCGAGAAGAAAAGCGTGTCTGTCAGAGTTACTGGGGAAGCGCGTGGGGAAGTCAACCACTTGCGTGGGAGATTGAGTTGTGAATGCCAGCGAGATCAGTGACAGCCACCTGCTATGGCGGGCATTAAAGTCTCTGAACCCGAATATATTTGCAGGGAGATGGCATTTTCTATATTATCAGAAATACTATCTAACATGGAAGTCGTGAAATGAAGGAGAACGGTAGAGAAAGAAGAGATGGCTGACTGAGGTAAGTAGAGAGAGACAGACATGTTGACCATATTCACCATAGTCTATGAATATAGAATACAGCGCAGTACGTAATCTGTTGAATGAAACAACTCAGACTTAGAGATCAAAGGCTGACAGTGCATATTCGGGAAAAACATGGTCGCCTTTATACACGTCGCATTGAATATTTTGAGCCTTCTGATTGGTTAACCCTTCTATTGGTGAACTATAAAAGGTGTCAGCTCATTTTGGCTGGCTCACTAGTAAACCAGGCTACCCAAAAATTCCAACAAGAGACACGTGTACGAATGGTCTGGAGATTCAAGTGAGGGTTCCGTAGCCAGCAGGATATGTTCGCGGACATAAATTCTCAGGCTATTCATTCCTTTCTAAAGGGAGGAAGATAGGCAGGAGTCGAGAAATCAAAGTAGGGAAATGAAGAGTTAAGATTAGTTCCACAGAGAGCTAGGATGTCCGGAGACTTTTCGAAGAGGAATGATTTTACACTGCAGAAGGTTTTGGAATACCATGAATGTTGGAGAAATAAAGCTTAAGGTGTTTAGGTATTTTTTGCTGAACTGGTTTAGGTTTATATATTTGGTTGTTTATAGTCATGTGTTATATTGGTAATGAAAACGCCTAAACTAGTAGTAGCGGTCGGTCATCTAATGCAGCATGCGCAGAAAGGAAACTGGTGTAGACTGCAATATAGTGTGAGCATCTGGGGTTAAAAACGGGAGGTACTTGCAGGGACACCGTTCCATGAGCGACATGACAATGCAATAAAGCTGATATGCAACTATTGATCAGAGTAACCTCTCAAGACGCAACACAAATGTTCGGGCCCCTAACTAACAGTCGGCAACAGTATCCAGAACAGTGTCAACCCGGTACCGTCAGTATGAAAAGACGTTGTCCCATCCACGCATATCACAAAAAATTATGAAAGCACCACTATTAGGGCACGAGAAAAAAAGAAACAGGGAACCCCTTCCTAAAGAAGAAACAGGAGGTGAAATTCTACTCCTGTTCAAGAGAAGGAGGAAGAGTATGGACAGCGTGTTAGGAGAGGGTATCTAATATTAAAAATCTATCAAAGTCTTTTCATATATATATATATATATATATATATATATATATATATATATATATATATGTGTGTGTGTGTGTGTGTGTGTGTGTGTGTGTGTGTGTGTGTGTGTGCCTAGCCACCTACCTACCTATCTATCTATCTCAGTTTGTTCACATGTATCAGGCCCACACTCTTCCCATCTATCAGCCTATCTACTTCCTTCTTTTCCTATCTATTTCATTCTGTTCATCTCTCTCTCTCTCTCTCTCTCTCTCTCTATATATATATATATATATATATATATATGTATATAAATCTGTCGATCTGTCCATCGCATTCTATTAATATCTATCTACTTATCAAGCTAACAATCTATCTCATGCTGTTCACATCTCTCTCTCTCTCTCTCTCTATATATATATATATATATATATATATATATATATAGATAGATAGATAGATAGATAGATAGATAGATAGATAGATAGATTTTCACATCTGTCTATGTATTTACCTCATTGTTTTTCAGATGTATGCCATTCTGTTTATCTATCTATCACATTGTTTATCAATCTATCTGTCGATTTAATTCTCTTAATATCTATCTCATTCTTTTCATCTATCTATCTATCTATCACATTCCGTTTATCAATCAATCTGTCGATTTCAGCTGTTAATATCTATCTCATTTTGTTCATCTATCTATCTATCTATCTCATTAGATTCGTTTCTTTTCTATCTATCTATCTATTACATTCAGTTTATCAATCCTTCTGTAGATTTCATTCTGTTAATATCTATCTCATTCTGTTAATCTATCTATATTTCTATCTATCTGTCTATCTATCTATCACATTCTGTGTGTGTATCTATCTAACTAAGAATATTACTTTTATGACTAAGTACTAAGTTTATTATCAATGTGTGCAATGAAACACAGAAAAACTCTTTTGACCCTCCTTTTATACGTCAACAATACAAAGCTTTAGTCAAAATATAAGAAACCTGCCTCTGTTCCTATCTACCTGACATTAACATGCTTAATGACTGCGGCATTTGCTTATTTTGAACCTATATCGTTTATTAATATTCGAGGCCCTGTGAAATTGACGATTTCCCCTGGTTACTTTTAAGACAAGTAATCTCTTTCACTCTAAATAGAGATTGTCGCATTACTCTAACATTTCGAGTAATTGTTATTTAACAATCGCTAGACAGTAATAATAATTATTTAAAACAGTCCAGAATATTCTAATCTGAATGGTTCCATGAGCACTTTGGTTTTTCAGACGTTTTAGCGGACGAGATTTCCAACTTAAATTAAGAAATAACACAAGTCATGGCTCTCTACAGCTTCCTGTTTATTTTGCCTCTCAGAATACTTTCTCTTTGTGGTATATGCTCCTCCATCCATTTATACAATCTTACGAAATAGGTTATCTGTCTTCTAATCTAGTCACGGTCCTCCACAGCCTCTTGTGTTTTCTTTTAGAGATATTTGCTCTTTTACGACTACTTATTTCTCATTGTGTATTTGTTCTTTCACCCATTTGGTCAAATTCGTCACGTAGGTTATACCCCTTCTACTCTACTCTATCATGTTCCTCCACAGCTTCCCCTCGTTTTTCCTTTCAGGAATAATTGCTCCTATACGAACCCTCTTTGTCGCTATGTTACTAGTTCTTCCATTCATTTTTCCAAATTTGTCATATATCTTTTTCTCTTTGATTACGGTCCTCCGCAGCTTCCTGTTGTTTTGTTGCTTTACGATCACTCTTTGTTTTGTGGTACTTATTCTTCCATTGCATTTTCTCAAACTTGCCAAGTAGGTTATATTACTTCTGAATGATGGTTCTCCACAGCTGCCTTTTTGTTCTTACTTGTATACTCGTATGTTTGATTTGTGGTTGATATTTTCTTCCTTGTGCGTCCCAAATGTCTCAGCAGTTTCTCTCTGATTTTTATCAAGATTTCTTTTGTACTTCCTACTCTCATCAGAATTTCGCAATTGGTCACATCCTCTGTTTATGATATTCTCAAAACTTCATTTCCTCTACGTCCAATATTAAGTTCTTTATAGACGGGTGAACATTTAATCATTGTTTCTTACCTTCATATTGTAATCATTTCACGCCAAGTAAGGCAATAAAACCACAAAGACCCAAGTGGTTCCTGTGCGTGAAAGAATACGAGAAAAAAAAAACATTATAAAGGCGAGAGAACAATAAAAGAACAGCAATCAAGAAGGTAAAAGATAGCGATTATCATTGCATTTAAATTTTGAATGATCGAAGTTGTCTGGAAAGCAAATGTTAATGATTGATTTCGGTTTATTAATCAATTGCATATTTTTCGATTTAAGAATTTTTTGGAAGATAATTAATGATATAATGATAAACGTTTTACTAATTAATACATAGCTGGGGGAGAAGAGGCGTATTTATACCTTTTCCAAGGGTATTTGTGCATAACTGAATATAACGACCCCATCTGAAATTAAAACTCGGATCTCCGATTAACAATACCGAGTCATCTGCGTATGAACCAGATTCGATGTCGATTAACTTCGGTGATTTTACAGGAACCGGTGTTTTAATATGTTTTGGCGGTAAGCCTGGAAAACAAGATGTCGGAGGCGAGTTCCACAAGCGAGAAGTTCGAGAGAAGAGACTGTTAGCATATGATTTACGGTTATATCTAGCCATTTCGACTGTAAAAGGATGAGACCTAGCTACCAGTCAAGTATTGTGTAATTTTTTGATCCCTTAGTATTTTATTCAGTTTCTTCGAAGTCTCTTTCGTTATTCGTATGCACCTTCCGGTACCTTTAAGTACCATGATTTGATGGACAAATGCATTGATCGAATTTTCGAGTGAATACATACGATTGGAAAACAGGACCTACCTGTATTAATACATATAAAGCTACTAGCGTTATCTTAGTATCTATCTGGCACTGTTCAAATATATATATATATTTAACACGTTGTTTCATTGTAATTTTTTTTGTCATACATTTCTCGGTTTGTATGCATCTAATTCCCTTTCTATCTATCTATCTATCTATCTAAATCAATTCTTATCTGTTCATGTCAATCTATTCGTATCTATGTATCTATTTATCTATTCTTATCTATCTATCTAAGACTGTTAATATCTATCTATCTATCTATCTAAATCAATTCTTATCTGTTCATGTCAATCTATTTTTATCTATGTATCTATTTATCTAAGTCTGTTCTGATATCTATCTATCTATCTATCTGGCACTGTTCAAATATATATCTTTGTTTCAATGGATTTCTTTCGTCATACCTTCCTCGGTTTCTGTGCATCTAATTCTCTTCCTATCTATCTATCTATCTATCTATCTATCTATCTATCTATCTATCTCTCTCTCTCTCTCTCTCTCTATATATATATATATATATGTGTGTGTGTGTGTATGTGTATATATATATATATATATATATATATATATATATATATATATGCTTATATATATATATATATGTATATGTGTGTATATATATATATGTGTGTTTCTGTGTCTATCTAAGTCGATTATTAACCTGTTAGCTTTTTATCCTCTGTATTATCTCGTATTATATTGTATGTGTATCGACGAATCCTAATGCTATACGTCCGGCTTAAGCACAGACTTGTAACCTATACACAGGTTTCGAATTGCATCATCTGCGTGGTGTGTGTGTGTGTGTGCGTGCGTGCGTGTGTGTGGGAGGTAGAGTGTGTCTGTGTGCACACTCATTCTCTTAGATGCGAACCTCATATCGGATTTCAAGAATAATTCCAAGGAACAAGAAAGACGCCTTGATTGATGTCTGCTTTGACTCAAATATATTTTCTATCCCATAATCCACTCACTTGAGGCCTTCCTTCTCTTTTCTTTTTCTTTTCTTTTTCTTTTCTTTGCTTATTTTCATCTCTGCAGTTTGTTTGTTTTTTTTTCTTTTCCTCCGAAGCTTTTTTTTTATATACTCTTTTCTTTTTGTCTTCCTGCCATTTTATTTCTATATTGTGTCATAATTTTCTTTTAGATATTCTCCCAGTTTGTTGTTCTCTATAAGAAATTCCTAGATTTTAATATAATTACAGTATATACTCGATTATAGTTTTATGATCAGATTTTTAAACAGAAAATAACCGGTCGTACTATACACGGGTAATTTATTTGAAGATGTTAAAAATCATAAGTTTTAAGTTACCGGTTCTACTATTACTATATTATACAGATATTTTTTTTTAGAGGGGTTAAATCTTATGCAAAAGTTCACTGTTCGTATTATGCATGAAGTCGGCTTATACACGAGTATATACGGTAAATGATTTGTTTCACTTCAGCAAAATTTCTTTTATTTTTACTCTTTCTTTTTCTTCATTTTTGGTTATTTTTCTTATTTTATTCTTGTTTTCTTTTTCCATTTTCCATGTTTTTTTTTATTTTCGTTTATCCTCGTTTGCGCTATGTTTCACAATGTCATCTCAGATAAAAAAAAATATATAATACAGTGTAACCCGGATATAAGAGACCCGGATATAAGAGAAACGCGGATATAAGATAGATTTTCTCTGGTCCCAAATTAAGGCTATACTTACCTAAACAAAATAGACCAAACCAGGATATAAGAGAAACCCGGATATAAGAGAGTTCTTATCCGGTCCCAACAACTCTCTTATATCCGGGTTACACTGTATTCTTCAGAATACATCATTGTCTTTATTTTCTTGACTTAAACACGTTTCGTTTTCTTTATATCTTTTATTTTTTTCTCTTTTCCTCCCAGTGTCTTTTTGGTCTTCTTTATCTTCAGTTCTTCATTTCTCTTTCTTTTAGCAATCTTTGATAATCCGATCTTTCGTCGTTTTTTTTTTTCTTTCTTTCTTTGTTTATTTTCCTTTTTTTTCTTTTTCTTTCTTTCTTTGTTTGTTTTTTTTTTTTTCTTTCTTGATTTTCTCATATTTGCATTTCATGTTCTCTTTGTCCAATGTGCACTTCTATTAGGTTGGTGCAAAAATAATGACGTAGTAATGTCGTTTTTTGACGTATTTTTTAACGTCAAAAAACGACATTGCTACGTCATTATTTTTGCACCAACCTAATATTTGCCTTTTTCTTAATTCTCTATTCTTTGTGTCATCTCAGATTTTCTCAATTTATTTATTTTTTTTTCTTTCTTTTCTTTTCTTTTCCTGACTCTCTTACTCTCTCTTTTTTTTTTCTCCTGGTGTATGATTTTTCTTGTTTTATCAACTGATCTTTTAATGTTCTTTCTTCTATTCTTCTTCGTCTTCTTTTCTTTCTTTCATTTTTCTTTCTTTTCTTTTTATCTATATTTCTTTCAGTTTTTCTCTTTCATTATTCTTTCTAATCAACCAACAACAATCTTCAAGATAAGCACGTTCACCATCATATTACGCGCAGTTGCATGCCATTCACACTGGCTGCATTTCACCACCGAATATAGCCAACGACTCACCTTAGATAAGGCTAAGAAGATGAAAACATTAAAGGATATTCTGGCCTTAGAGATAGCCTTAGCTAGGCAGTCCGTGGAGCATTCGGCTAGCGAGCGCTCTCGAGGCCAGATAGGGCTGAATTAACTAAAATGTTAAACAAAGCCGTAAACATGGACGCAGAATTGTGCAAGATGGAAATACTTCAAGGTTCCGATCGTTGCATTCGCCATGTCGACACCCCGAATGGACGCAGTCTGCGGTTTTTACCAACGATATCTGCGAGGATTTTCGGCAGTATTTCCAGAAACGATTTACCAAGCAGCCTGGTTTCTATAAGCAACAGTTCCACTGCTATTTATCTGACTTTTCTCGACTCACGGTTTGACTGTGTAGGTTAGATTAGGGTGGTTGAAGTCCACGAGGCATTGAGGAGAGTCTGATGTGTCTAGTCTCCGCTACTAGGGGACAGCACTATGGATGGAGTTTGTGGTTGTCGCACATGTTTGCACCGATTTTGACGGCAGTGTTCAACAAATGGTTCCAGCAGGGGTCGTCCCCGATCGGATACAACTCTAATTGAAATTGTTGATGCCCTTAAGAACATTTCTACTTCAAGATTCTTGTAGTTTGATAGTTGTTGAAGATCTTCAAAGAAACATTAAAATCTGCATAGACTGCCATATCAATATTTTTTTTTTTTTTTTTTTGCCTTTCATCAAAATGTCTGGGCAATTAACTTTGATTGTTCTGCCTGTGTTACCTGAATTATTTCTGTAACCAGGTCTTTGTGATGTTCATACTAATATCTTGCAGTTTCCTTTCCATAAAAGCTGCATCTTTTCCGGTGCAGATATTGGTTCAAGCTATCATTCCGAGTTTTATATTCAGTTAGAGTTAACACTGAGAAGCCTGATGCAAGATGGTCAATTGTTTCTGGATATTTATCATAGAATATGCATTTCGGATAAATAGTTTTTCAGTATGCGTGCTTGGTAATTTCTTGTTAGCAAGCATTGGTCCTGTGCTGCAAAATTACAACCACTGGTTACAGTTTTTAAACCTGCATTACAAAACCACTGATGGGTACAGGGTTTATCTACATCAGCTTGTTTGATGCGGGCAGAGTATTGACCACGAAGAGGCTTATCTTACCATCATTTCTGCATTTGGTACATGACATTCGCTTTCGTTTTAGGTCCTTTTCCGCTACAGTAGGTGAATTATGGTTTATTTTCACTTCTTCACCTACGCAAACGTCCTTTTTGAATTTGTTTGCTACCTTTATTACTGAATAATGTTTCTTATTTCTTAAATGTTCTTTGACACAGATCATCATCCTGTCGTCTGTAGTTTCCAGGTCTCTTTAAAGAAAGATTGTTGTCATTTTCTCAGACAGTACTAGTTGAAGTAATCTTCTGACCATTCGGTTCTGGACAGGTATAGTCGATTAGAATGATGCATGCGTTGGCAAGTGAGAAACTTTCTCGTTTTGACATCCATTCGCTTAATGTCAGCTACAGTCCAGTAAAGGATATTGAAAATCTATTACACCACAAGAACAGCCAAAGTATTTATGACTGATATTGTGTTGCTTTTATTATTATCATTATTTTATTTCCTTTGATTTCTTGTGTGTATTAATTTCTTACCGGGTCCCAACAAGAGACCTAAGGTCAGAAATGGCATCATGGCATTTACCACTGAGCAGTAAAAAAAATATCATACATATTTTAAATAAAGCCCTATGGAAGGTGTTGGCTGTACTAGTGAGAAGAATTTTTTTTGGTATTTCTTTAAGTCATTGGAATCTTTTCCAACAAATACAACAACAACAAGCCTCCAGCAACAACAGGGATTTCTAATGTCCCCATGAGCCACATTTTTGAGATTTCGATTTCAAGGGCTTTGTAATTTGATAGTTTTTTTTTTTTAAGGTATTAAAAGATACATCGCAGTCTTCAGGGATTGCCATGCCAATAAAGAGACACATTTTGTCATTGCGGTCTCTAAAGACGATTAGCTTTGATTATTATTATTATTATTATTATTATTATTATTATTATTATTATTATTATTATTATTATGACAGTGGATTGTGAGGTATATTTAAATTAATAAATTTTTTATTACCTAGTGTCACATAGGAATAGGGTTTGAACACGGACCCCCAGAGAGCAAGCACAGTCGGCCTCATCTTGAAATAATTAGATCACGTGACGATGAAAGAGAAATATATATATATATATATATATATATATACACACACAAACACACACACACATATATATATATATATATATATATATATATATATATATATATATATATCTTATAAATTAACTGATTTAAACTATTGTTTCTTTGCTACACAGAAAATACCATGTTTCAAAAGCCGAAGCTATAAACTTCAAATTTAATTATATAATTGAATTAAAAGTATTAGTTCTCTTCCATCTTCAAGCGAATTTTGGAATAACTTATTTTTAAATTTACTGAGTTTTAAACGCACATACAATTCATAATTGTTTTGTTTCCAAGGATAACAGAGAAATCCAATTATTTAGACACGGGCGGTAGCGTGTTTATTTTTATTAACTATTATTGTATCATTATTGTATCAATTATATTGCATCAATTTTAAATCAGTTAGTTTATAATATTTATTCTCTGTAAATTCACATTGAGCACTGTTTTGTAAAATTAAAAATATCAATTAGAACACCGGATTACATATCTTACTGTTTTTTCTTTTTATTATAATATATATATATATATATATATATATATATGTATATTAATAAAAAGAAAGAACAGTAAGATATATAATCCGGTGTTCTTATAGATATTTTTATTTTTACAAAATAGTGCTCAATGTAAATTTACAGAGCATTAATATTATAAGTTAATAGACTTAAAATATGTTTTTCGCTACACAGTTCTAACCATGTTTCAAAAATGGAAGCTAAAAGCCCCTAATTTAATTTTGTACTTAAATTAAAGACATCACTTTCATTTCATCCTCAAGCGAATTTTGGAGTAACTTTAAAAATTACATGGTTTTAAATACACAGCCAAAACAAAATTCATGTTTCCAAGGTTACAGATAAATCTATTTTGCTAGACTAGGGGTGTCAGTATGTTCAATATGTTTATATTTTAATGTATCAGTTATTGTTACGTTTTGGTAGTGGGTAGGGATGTATTTTTCAATGAAATCTAACATCCGTTAAAAGCGTGTCATCTGGATTTTTTTTTTTTTTTTTTTTTTTTTTTTTAACGGCTAAAATTCTAACTGCATTTTTTTCTTTCAATATTTAAAAATTTTTGGGAGGTGTCTACGTCAGATTAATACTTTTTTTTAACTACGATTTGAAATATTTTTACTTTTAATTTTTAATATACTATATTTCTATCAAGAACAATTAAATGTAATTAGAATCCCTTACAGTTTGTAGAATTATTATCACATCAAGTTTTTTTTTTTTTTTTTTTTTTTTTTATACTTGTGTATTATTCAAGTAAAATTTCCATTTCTCTGATTAAGTAAACTTTAGGTATTTATTTAATTACGAATTAAAAGAAATTTTAGGTTAGAATTCATTATAATTTTAATTACAACTTTAAAATATTTTCATTATTTTTATTTTTTTTTTTTTTTTTTTTTTAATTGAAGTAAATGTATTAGGCCGGGGCAGAAAATAATGACGCAATAACGCCGCTACCTGGCGTTAAAAAATACGTCAAAAACCGACAACACTGCGCCACCATCAACTCAATATTTGAATTACTATCAATAAGTAAAATTATTTTTCTATATTAAATATGTTTGTATTACTATTTTTAAAATTTTATATTTAAATATATATATATATATATATATATATATATATATATATTTTTTTTTTTTTTTTTTTTTTTTTTATGGCCAAAATACCTAATTCATTTCACTGATTTAGTAAACTTAATTTATTTATTTAATCTTAATTTAAATTTAAAAGAAGTTTAGGTTAGAATTCATTTTAATTAACTATAATTATAATTACAACTTTAAAATATTTTCATTGTTAGTTTTTATAGAGTATATTTCATTTAAATTCTATATCAAGTATATTACGACTTTTAAAAAAATTTTTTATTTAAATATTATTGAAGTAAATTTTTTTTTTTTTTTTTTTTTTTTTTTTATATTTAAAGATTTTTGGTAGGTGTCTACTTCAGAATACTTTTTATTTATTTAACTACGATTTGAAATATTTTTACTTTTAATTTTTTAATATACTATATTTCTTTCAAGAACAATTATTTAAATGTAATTAGAATCCCTTACAGTTTGTAGAATTATTATCACATGCAGTATATTACTATTTTTTAGAAATTTTATGTTTCAATATTATTTAAGTAAACTTTCCATTTCTCAGATTTAGTAAACTTTATTTATTTAATAAGTAAAATTATTTATTTAGTAAGTAAAATTATTTTACAATTATATTACGATTTTATTTTTTATTTATTTATTTATTTATTTTTTTTTTTTTTTTTTTTTTTATCAAAAATAGCTAATTCATTTCACTGATTTAGTAAACTTTAGTTATTTATTTAATTATAATTTAAAGGAATTTTAGGTTAGAATTCATTTAATTTTAATTAACTACAATTTTAATTACAACTTTACAATATTTTCCTTTTTTTTATACTATATTTTATTTAATTGAAGTAAATGTAATAGGCCGGAGCAGAAAACAATGACGCAATAACGCCGCTCTTTGACGTTAAAAAATACGTCAAAAACCGACATCTTCGCGCCACTACCTCTGTACCAACCCAATATTTGAATCACTTACAATAAGTTAAATTATTTTTCAATATTCAGTATGTTTGTATTACTATTTATTTAAATTTTATATTTAAATATTATTTAAGTAATTTTTTTTTTTTTTTTTTTTTATGGTAAAAATAGCTAATTCATTTCATGATTTAGTACACTTAATTTATTTATTTAATTTCAATTTAAAAGAAGTTTAGTTTAGGATTCATTTTAATTAACTACAATTATAAATACAAATTTAAAGTATTTTCATTGTTAGTTTTTATAGACTATATTACATTTAATTTTTATATCTAGTATAAGTATATTACGATTTTTAAATTTTATATTTAAATATTAATTTAAATATTTTTTTTTTTTTTTTTTTTTTATATATATATCCTTTGTACATACAGTTGAAACTATATATTAGTAATGACATGGGTCATCCAATGGTCCACATCCTCTAGCTTTTCATCATAATTTCATTTTTCTGTAGGTGTTTTATAGGAATCCTTTGAGTGTTGGTATTTCTTTTGGGTGGGTGTTTAGGTTAGAATACGTATTATTTAACTATGTATAATTTTAAAAGATGTTTAGGTTAGAATTCGTATTAACTACAATTTTAAATACAACTTTACAATATTTTCATAATTATTTTAATAGACTATTTTTTAGGAATAACCAATTAAATATAATAGAATTCCTTACAGTATATAAAATTAATTTTCCATGTTAAATATAAGTATATATATTACCTAATCCTATTCTATAAATTTATTTTTATTTTTATTTTTAAATATTATTTAATGAAAATTTTTGACAATGACGGCATAAAATAGCTATTTCATTTCTCTGATTCAGTAAATTTTTATTTTTTATAAACTTAGTAATATATAGTTTCTCATGTATGCACAAAGGGCATGGGTCATTTAATGACCTACATATTCTAGCTTTTCTTATTAACTTCCATTTTACTGTAGGTGTTTTATTTGATTCTTTTAGGTACCAGAAGTATTTTGATAGAGATGTCTGATTTTTATATTTATTTATCCTAAATGAGCTTTGATGTTGGTTGAATCTTTTTTTGAATTCATGGCTAGTGCAACCTATATATATTTTTATGTTTTCAGGTCTTTCAATCGAAGAGATATTGCATTGGTATACTAATGATTCAGTGCAACATTTATTTTGTAGAGGGCATTTATTCGGGTGTCTACAGTTACATAATTTTTGTTTATTTTCATCAGTTTTTATTTTTATTTTCCCATTGTCCAAGTTTTTTGGGTTTTGGTATAAGTGTTTATTTAAGATATTAGCATTATGGTTCTTAATAATTTTTTCTAAGTTTTCTGTACAGCTGTAACTTAATTTTAGTGTGTTTTTATTGAAAATAGTACTAAGTTTACTTTCACTAGGAAAGTGCTTGACTATTAATGCGAGGAATTTTTGTCCTAATTTGTTCTTTACCATTTGGTTATATGGGGGTGTATACCAAATTATTTTTCTACATCTGTTTTTTCTATGTTTTTTATTTTCATTTTTTATATAAGTTAGTTTGGGGTTTTTGTAGCCACTCATTTTTAGAGCCTTATTATAGGTATTAATATGCTCTTCAAAAATCTTGTCATTTGCAGAATTAGTACTTATTCGTTTACTGATAGATAACGGTATATGTTTAATTATAGTTGGGGGGTGATTTGATTTAGGGTGAATATATAAAGGATTGGTGTTTGGTTTTTTATAAGGTGTGTATGTATTTTTATTTAGATCTAATGTTATATCTAGGAAGTTTACTTTTCTTAATTTAGTGCTAACCGTAATTTTTAAGCCCATGTTTTTAAATTCTGGTACCTAAAAGAATCAAATAAAACACCTACAGTAAAATGGAAGTTAATAAGAAAAGCTAGAATATGTAGGTCATTAAATGACCCATGCCCTTTGTGCATACATGAGAAACTATATATTACTAAGTTTATAAAAAATAAAAATTTACTGAATCAGAGAAATGAAATAGCTATTTTATGCCGTCATTGTCAAAAATTTTCATTAAATAATATTTAAAAATAAAAATAAAAATAAATTTATAGAATAGGATTAGGTAATATATATACTTATATTTAACATGGAAAATTAATTTTATATACTGTAAGGAATTCTATTATATTTAATTGGTTATTCCTAAAAAATAGTCTATTAAAATAATTATGAAAATATTGTAAAGTTGTATTTAAAATTGTAGTTAATACGAATTCTAACCTAAACATCTTTTAAAATTATACATAGTTAAATAATACGTATTCTAACCTAAACACCCACCCAAAAGAAATACCAACACTCAAAGGATTCCTATAAAACACCTACAGAAAAATGAAATTATGATGAAAAGCTAGAGGATGTGGACCATTGGATGACCCATGTCATTACTAATATATAGTTTCAACTGTATGTACAAAGGATATATATATAAAAAAAAAAAAAAAAAAAAAAAATATTTAAATTAATATTTAAATATAAAATTTAAAAATCGTAATATACTTATACTTGATATAAAAATTAAATGTAATATAGTCTATAAAAACTAACAATGAAAATACTTTAAATTTGTATTTATAATTGTAGTTAATTAAAATGAATCCTAAACTAAACTTCTTTTAAATTGAAATTAAATAAATAAATTAAGTGTACTAAATCATGAAATGAATTAGCTATTTTTACCATAAAAAAAAAAAAAAAAAAAAAAATTACTTAAATAATATTTAAATATAAAATTTAAATAAATAGTAATACAAACATACTGAATATTGAAAAATAATTTAACTTATTGTAAGTGATTCAAATATTGGGTTGGTACAGAGGTAGTGGCGCGAAGATGTCGGTTTTTGACGTATTTTTTAACGTCAAAGAGCGGCGTTATTGCGTCATTGTTTTCTGCTCCGGCCTATTACATTTACTTCAATTAAATAAAATATAGTATAAAAAAAAGGAAAATATTGTAAAGTTGTAATTAAAATTGTAGTTAATTAAAATTAAATGAATTCTAACCTAAAATTCCTTTAAATTATAATTAAATAAATAACTAAAGTTTACTAAATCAGTGAAATGAATTAGCTATTTTTGATAAAAAAAAAAAAAAAAAAAAAAAATAAATAAATAAATAAATAAAAAATAAAATCGTAATATAATTGTAAAATAATTTTACTTACTAAATAAATAATTTTACTTATTAAATAAATAAAGTTTACTAAATCTGAGAAATGGAAAGTTTACTTAAATAATATTGAAACATAAAATTTCTAAAAAATAGTAATATACTGCATGTGATAATAATTCTACAAACTGTAAGGGATTCTAATTACATTTAAATAATTGTTCTTGAAAGAAATATAGTATATTAAAAAATTAAAAGTAAAAATATTTCAAATCGTAGTTAAATAAATAAAAAGTATTCTGAAGTAGACACCTACCAAAAATCTTTAAATATAAAAAAAAAAAAAAAAAAAAAAAAAAAATTTTACTTCAATAATATTTAAATAAAAAATTTTTTTAAAAGTCGTAATATACTTGATATAGAATTTAAATGAAATATACTCTATAAAAACTAACAATGAAAATATTTTAAAGTTGTAATTATAATTATAGTTAATTAAAATGAATTCTAACCTAAACTTCTTTTAAATTTAAATTAAGATTAAATAAATAAATTAAGTTTACTAAATCAGTGAAATGAATTAGGTATTTTGGCCATAAAAAAAAAAAAAAAAAAAAAAAAAATATATATATATATATATATATATATATATATATATATATATATATATATTTAAATATAAAATTTTAAAAATAGTAATACAAACATATTTAATATAGAAAAATAATTTTACTTATTGATAGTAATTCAAATATTGAGTTGATGGTGGCGCAGTGTTGTCGGTTTTTGACGTATTTTTTAACGCCAGGTAGCGGCGTTATTGCGTCATTATTTTCTGCCCCGGCCTAATACATTTACTTCAATTAAAAAAAAAAAAAAAAAAAATAAAAATAATGAAAATATTTTAAAGTTGTAATTAAAATTATAATGAATTCTAACCTAAAATTTCTTTTAATTCGTAATTAAATAAATACCTAAAGTTTACTTAATCAGAGAAATGGAAATTTTACTTGAATAATACACAAGTATAAAAAAAAAAAAAAAAAAAAAAAAAAAAACTTGATGTGATAATAATTCTACAAACTGTAAGGGATTCTAATTACATTTAATTGTTCTTGATAGAAATATAGTATATTAAAAATTAAAAGTAAAAATATTTCAAATCGTAGTTAAAAAAAAGTATTAATCTGACGTAGACACCTCCCAAAAATTTTTAAATATTGAAAGAAAAAAATGCAGTTAGAATTTTAGCCGTTAAAAAAAAAAAAAAAAAAAAAATCCAGACGACACGCTTTTAACGGATGTTAGATTTCATTGAAAAATACATCCCTACCCACTACCAAAACGTAACAATAACTGATACATTAAAATATAAACATATTGAACATACTGACACCCCTAGTCTAGCAAAATAGATTTATCTGTAACCTTGGAAACATGAATTTTGTTTTGGCTGTGTATTTAAAACCATGTAATTTTTAAAGTTACTCCAAAATTCGCTTGAGGATGAAATGAAAGTGATGTCTTTAATTTAAGTACAAAATTAAATTAGGGGCTTTTAGCTTCCATTTTTGAAACATGGTTAGAACTGTGTAGCGAAAAACATATTTTAAGTCTATTAACTTATATATATATATATATATATATATATATATATATATATATATATATATATGTATATATATAGATAGATAGATAGATAGGAATTAGCGGCGTCTGGCCGAGTATTGTTCGAAGGCGTTACTATTGTTGTACCTGTAATTTACAAAGTCTCTCCTACAAACGTCATTACAAAACATAGTCTCTTAAAATATATGTATCATCCTTCTCTTATTGGTCCTCTCCTTTTCCGCATCCACTCTTGTTTTGCGTTTGTTATTAATATTATATTTTTAGGCTATTAATATTATATTTTTAGGTTATTAATATTATATTTTTTAGTATTAATATAAGCACAGCTGTCATTGCTATTATCGTAATCAATATTTTTATTATTATTACCTTTTAATCGATATCCCAAACCGAACACATCATAAAGGAAAACGGACCTAGTGACTTGATATAAAATTTGAAAGGCTTTTTTTTTCCAACTTTCTATTCAGGATTTCTGTCCGTTCCGTTATGGAAATCCGTTTTGAACAGAGCTCAAAAGTTTCTCGAAACATTTTTTGTCCAATGTGCAAAACGCTCTCAAAAACAAAAATATAACATGCATAAGCATTTATTCTATTTTCTTGAGAAATTAATTTGTTTTCTTCTTTTTTTTTCTTTCTTTCTTTCGTTCATATGCTTCTTAGATCTTTATTTATCTCGAACATGTGCAGTTTTACTGGGTTTAACTTTAATGGGGTTGGGTTGGAAAGAAGAAAAAAAAAGAAAACTGAGCCGAACAAACAATGTAATTGATCTTGGAAATTCCCTTACATGGATTTACGAGAGGTGAGGCACGTCAGAGTATCAAATGTTTGATCCGTTCTCTTCGTGAACGTTAAAAATGTGTATTGATTTGCGCTCTGAAGATGAAGGGTCAAGAACTCGGCTCAGTCCTTTTCAAGTTAAAGTTTTGGAGGCAGCCAAGACTTCACTTTAGATCAAGATGGCAGATTACAACGAATGAAGCAACATTTACGAGGAAAAACAAAGTCTCAGGGAGTGTTAGATTTTTTCATAATTTCATTCTTCTTCTACTTCTCCCTCTTTTTCTTCTTCTACTTCTACTTCTCCCTCTTTTTCTTCTTCTACTTCTTCTTCCTATTATTATTATTATTATTATTATTATTATTATTATTATTATTATTGGGTGAGAGCATAACAAGTAGACATAGTTACTTTTTGGTAGAAATACACAAAGCCCAATATACACATCAGGACATCCATATTGAAAAAGTGTATTCAAGCAAACACGCATCATAAATACCGTCATTCCCCATGTATAATACGCATTTTTTTCTAAAACATAATAAGGAAAATTAGGTGTGCATATTATGTACAGCTACAAAATATGTCTTTAAAAATTGCCGTTTCATAGGTCGGTCTCAGTTGCAAAATGACTACTCACCACAAACATACGACAATTTGACACTAACATTCGGCGATTGCGACCCCATAAGGATGTCAAATACAATCATATGTACCTAAAAAAACTTAAAAATTGTAAAAGAAATTAAAAATTATGATAAAACTAAATTAGAATAATATTATTCTATGTTCCAAAACCATTTTTAATAAGAATAGGAAACACTGGCCGTAATGAAACTGGACAAGTACAGTTTATAGAGATTGATTACCAAACAAGGAGTGCGTATTATGCGTGAGTAGAAGCATTTTCCCACAGTTTCAGCACAATTTTGGGGGTGCGTATTATGGATGAAGGTGTATTGTACGTGGAGAATTACGGTAAATGTGCACGATATAGGCTATAATAATCGGTATCTCTTTTTTAATATCAGAAATAATTCAAGTGGGTATTTTATCGCCTGAGATATTCCATACAATGCCACTTGCCGACCGTCACAGTTATATTACGGTAAAAAAAAAAATGTCACATATAATATGTTGGAGAATAAGCCAGTCGAAATAGTATGAAAGTACAAAAGAACAACAACAGCTATTTTAGTTCCAGATCCATTGCAAACAGATTGAAATATATTAGGTTGGTGCAAAAATAATGTCGTTTTCTCACATAGTAACAAATGTGAGAAAACGACATTATTTTTCCACCAACCTAATAAAATATCTAATGGTATATCTTTTTTTGTGTTAAGGTTTGTCAGCACTTGATGCATGAAAGAACAATGAGTCAATAAAGTATTGTGAATTCTACAGTGGAAATATCGTGTAATTAATGTCATAGACCAGAAGTTCTCAACCGGTGTCTGTATGGACCCTGGGGGTTCATGTAACATTACTGTGGGTCCAAACAAAAAAATAGCAAATTGAGGTTTCCACGGTAATATTTTCGTGGTCCATAGAACAATTTCCCTTCGGAACGTTTTTTACGCCTGAGAATTGGAATCTTAGCCATATTAGAATACTAGAGATAGAAAAGCAACTAGCAGAAAAACGAGATCAAGCTACGTACTTTAGCGTCCCTTTTACTCTAGCGGATGCTTTGAATAAAAACTGAGAAGGATATATAAAGAAAGGATTATATATATAAAGGAAAATTATATAAAGATTATAATTTATTATAGGAGTTAATATATTAGCAATAAATAATAATATTAATGAAATAAATTAATAATTTAGTATATAAATTAATTATATTATTTGGACTAATGTCCTCATCTCTGTTGTCATATTTATCACAACTTTTCGGCCGTTGTACGCTCCGGCCTTCTTCAGGTGGTTAGAATGTCGAACTGAACACTTTATTTCACTCACGGGGATAGACTGTTCTAGTTCCACGTGCCATGTCTAATGGATGTCAGTTATCAGTTATCTCCTGTTAATTTCCCTCTGAAAGTTCTCCACTGCCTTAATCGGGTATTGAACTCACTGTCACTGGATTTATACACTGTGCCATGTGTCCTTGAGGACATCTGTATATGAATTTCTGGGTATTATAAACCTAATGTCTTCAGCAACCATTTTTTACCAGTGCTCATATTGCAATTTTTGCTGTTATCTATTACATGTTTTTACCAGAGCTCATAGCGTAACTTTTATTGTTATTATTGCTTTTCCGAATAATATAAATAATGTACATAATACCTCATATCGGAAATATAGACAGATAAATTATTTAATTTAGTAATAGACTCGACATTGGGAAAAGTGGGGAGGATGATGTTCTGATTATTATTGACTTCGATAGAGCCGAATATAAAAAAAACTCTCAGTGCACTATCAACCACAAAATAAATCTGCACTTTTAAAAATGCATTAAATACTGACATATTTTAAATATTTTATTATTATTTCGATACATGACTGACGAGTTAGATTATTTTTCCCAGTAGGTGGCCATTTCTTCCTGCAGTAGATTATTGTCCATCCAAGGCTATAAAACCCGGTATGTCCTGTTATTTATCCTTGGGGGAGAAGAAGAAGATTTATACGTTTCCTAAGTGTATTAGCACGTAAGTGAAAGTAATGGATTCGACTGGAATTCGAACTCGGCTCCCTGATTCTTCAATCTAAGCCAATATTTATTATGCCATAATTATCTATTAGTAAAAAATAAAATAACCTTTTTTGTGGAGGTCCACCAGAAAGCATTAAGAGTAAAAGTGTTCCATGGGTAAAAACAAAGGTTAAGAACCACTTCCATAGACGGTTATGGGTAAGATGCTGAAGTAATTCGTAAACACAATTCCATAATAAGATTGGTAAATATTTACAGATATGATGGGCCTGAAGAGTTGCCAATTTTTCGTACTGTTATTTTTTTTTCTTTCTTTTTTATCGGAGCTTACGTAGGAGACGATGGATGGTCTTATGTCACTGAGTGCTCGCGTTAATTCGAGCAGCACAGGAGCTTTGGATGACGGTCAAGGTACAGAGGAAACTTTCCTTGACTAATAGCCAAGATTGATAATGTCTTTCCTGATGCCATCCAATTCTCTACCGTTGGGGATTATCGACTTTCTTAGAATAAAGAATCCTTTGCTCTTTTTGCGTTAAAGAATGAAGAGCGATCGAAAGATTTTATTACTTTGGTCAACAAGTACAAAGGTTCAACTCAGTCGTATATGCTACGATGGGGCGTAGAATTCGGACGAGAATCTTCAACTTTGTCGGGTTTTTTTTTTTTTTTTTCGTTGTAGTACGTGTCGGTTTGTATTCTATTCATATTTACCCTTGAGTCTGAGTATTTCGACGTGATGTGATGGTTAGCATTTGCCATACTTATATTTGTGTTTCAAATTGACGACCCGGGAGGTTTATTCCTTTTTTCCCCCAGATAGATTCATCAGTGGATTTTCTCCTGGTCACCCCTTTTAGCTAGGAAGTTTTCTTCCACAGAATAATTTTGGTTGCGAGAATTCTAAGACAAAGCATTAAACTTTGCCGTTTTGTTATTTTTTTTTTGTTTTTGTTTGTTTGTTTGTTTGTTTCTTACCCTGTAAAACATGTCGGTTTGTAATTCTATTCATATTTACCTTTGTGTTTGGGTATTTCGACGTGATGTGATGGTTAGCATTTGCCATACTTATATTCGTGTTTCAAATTGACGACCCGGGAGGTTTATTCTTTTTTCTCCAGATAGATTTATCCGTGAGATTTTATCCCTGTCACCCCTTTTAACCAGGCAGATTTCTTCCACATATTAATTTAGTCTTCGAGAATTCTAAGACAAAGCTTTGCTTAAGCATCCATCCATTTTTCGTCAGTAAAATTAATGTCAACCGGCCATTTTTTTAGAGACAACCTTAACTATAACGTTTATAGAATAAATTGAAAGATCCAGTAACAGTTTACATTATTCGGACTATTGACCCCATCTTTGTTGCCATATTTATCACAACATTTCAGCCTTTATACGTTCCGGCTTTCTTCAGGTGGTTGGAATGTCGAACTGAACCCTTTATTTCGCTCGCTGGAGTAGACTGTTCTAGTTCTACGTGCCGTGCCTAATGGATGTCAGTTATCAGTTATCTCCTGTTCATTCCCCGCTTCACGTTGTCTACTGCGTTAACCAGGTATTGAACTCACATCTCATCTCAGAAATATAAACATATCCTGCTTTATCTTGTTTGCATTTTGGTTATGTTAGCAGATACAAGATATTCCAAATAGAAATGTGTATTTCATAAAAAGGGTAACTGAGCCGTGCTTTGTCGCGATAGCTTTCTGGGGCCTAACTGGTAGGTGACATGATTGAAAAGAAAAAACAGGTTTGATTCCTGTCGGGATTTCAGCCGGTTGACATGAAAATTTTATTTTAAAATTTATTTTAAAATTTCAGCCTCTCCATCCATTTGAATCCCATGTCCTCGTGTGCAGGTCTTTTACTCAAATATTAATAATAATACATGACTTGTGGTAAGATGTGAATGGTGAATGAGGGCCGTTAAAATTAAGAAAACACAAAAGATCGACTATAATCGATTAAGCACCTTAATATCATACGATGGTTATTTGGTTGGTTCTGGCTGATTTTGTTTAGTGACATATCAACACCACTATCGATTATTTAATGCCGAAATTCAAATATATTGAACCAAATATTATCACTTAAACTACTGATATATTTTTTACATTATTATTTACTTTCAGAGTAGACATATATTTTTAGATATATATATTATGTATATAAAAGTATTAGGTTGGTGCAAAAATAATGATGTAATAATGTCGTTTTTTGACGTTAAAAAATACGACAAAAAACGACATTATTACGTCATTATTACGTCATTATTACGTCATTATTTTTGCACCAACCTAATATTTGTGGGAATGTTGTTTTAATATATTGCTAGTAATTCCACTACAAAAATGTATTGAGGGTAAATTTTTTTATAAAAATTTATTTTATAATTCTGTTTTTATACTGATTATCCTTTTGCTATAAAATATATTGGGGGCCATTTTTATCTTAAAAATGCATAGTTGGTCATTTTATTATAAGAAGTATTGTACTTAATTTTGCTATAAAATGTATTGCTGGTAATTTTTTCTATAAAATTTCACTAAAAATGTACTCCTTATATCTAACTATCAGAATCTATTTTTATACTTTCCTAGTGTTCTGCATTTTGTTTGGGGCTTCACTATTTGACCAGAGCTAGAACCCTAACAGGTGCTACCACGATAGGATAAGGTGGACCTGGGAACAATAGCAATTAAGAAGTAGTTACATGACCCTGAAAAACCGCCAATTTTGCTGCCAGATGTAGTTTATCGTCATACCCAGGACACATAGGATGGTTATCGTCATACCCAGGACACATAAGTTAGAAGTTTAAGAAATATTTTAATAGTGAATTTCATCCAATACATGGCTCGACTTTTAGGGTTTCAGTTAAAATGGCTATGACAAGTGAGGTGTTATAGGAATGAAAAGCAAAGGTGTAGGAAGATGATGAAGATATGGAGGATAGAAAACGACTGACACTTGACGTGAATATCAGGAACGTCAAAAGATTTCACATGATATCAGTACAATTCTTTAACCATAACTATACCAACTGACTTCTTTCTGACTGTTTCTCCAGTTCTTAAGAGTACAAGAACACATTGTCATACAATGCATTTTTAAAAAATTAATTTTAAAGAAAGTCAGGGAATCTTTAATGAAGGCAACACTAATCTCTTTCCGTATTTTTAATTTCTGTTTGTAAGAAATTAGTAGGAATTAGTGGATGGAAACTCTTTTCATTTCTGTTTGGTAGAATTCTGCTTTTGATGTAAAGTTATTAGGTTGGTGCAAAAATAATGACGTAATAATGTCGTTTTTGACGTACTTTTTAACGTCAAAAAACGACATTATTACGTCATTGTTTTTGCACCAACCTAATAGTTCTCTATTTATTTTTTACTGTTTTTCCCCTTTATCTGCAGATTATGTAATAAAAGTGCGACTAATTTCTTTATTGATTTCCCCCTTTTAAAATGAGTTCAGATCAGATCCATGTCACAGACTACGAAATTAATAAAACGCTTCTTCATCAACAGGAACAGCAAAAAATATTAATGTTTTCAAAAGAGTCGAAGCTTTAAGAGTCTCGATATGTCAACTAGTCTTTTGACAGTTTCGATCGGGAAATTTCTCTCTCGGAAATTATCGTCGATCCGGACGGACAGGTTCTCTCAATACTGAGCTCTATCAAACAATAGTGGATGAAAGTGCTAAGCTAACTGACGTGAATTTGCAACACAGTTGAGTACAGGTCACATTTCGATCCTACTAGCAGTCATACCCAGCTGGTCGATCAGAAAAAGCGTTCAATTAGAATAGAGCTAAAACAGCATCATATTTAAATCTAACGGATGTAATCTTCTTCAATTATTTTTAAAAATTTTCGTTAAAAAACATTTTGAATTAATGCAGTTACTGATATAATAGAAGTAGTCTGTATTTATTCAATCGAAGTTGGCAGAGTACTTGAAGGAGTAAAACAGGCAACATGAAGACCCACTTCAGACTACAAT
>OZ010602.1:22712726-22770226 GCA_963932145.1 Acanthosepion lycidas
AGAACGAAACGAATATAAATTCAAGCGTTCATAACAATAAGTTAAAAGAGATCTCAAAATGCAAATGTAGGGCAATAGTTATTTATTATAAGTTATTACATTCGAACATTTAAGTTACTACTACAAAAATGCATACAGTCATCTCATCGGGTGGTGAGAAAAGATAGTTATCTGCACAAACCAACGATCGCATTGAAATATCGAAATTATCGTCCGAATTTTTAAACCACTGTTCCTTGTCGTGGATTTCCTACAATTCAAAATGATGTTAAACTCTTCCTTAGAAATGTCCGAATAAACTATCTTTGATCACCACCCGATGAGATGCCTGAAATGGGAATCGAAACATACATGCATTTTTGTAGTGCTAACTTGTATGTTCGAATGTAATAAAATATAATATATATATATATATATATATATATATATATATATCAACGTATAGCCTCGTTATTTTTCAGTCACTATATATATATATATATATATATATATATATATATATATATATATATATATATACATATATACATATATATTACCAGTGTTAGTACTGAATCAGTAAAATTTTAGTTAAATATTTATTTTTTACAACGCGGAAAATTTTCTTGCAGCAAAGCACATCGTTGAAAATGTGACCGAAAATTCACGAAGTTATACGTTGATTTATACTTCAAAACCCACTAAACTAATTTGGTTTCTGTTTTGTTTTTTTGTTTGTTTTTTTTTTTTTTTTGTTTTTTTTTTCGGGAATTCGTATTTCTAATATTAAAGCAATCTCTTGTATAATAATTATTCAAATATTTCGCCAAAATAAAATGACTAATTTTTCTTTTATTAAATTGCTTTGCAGGACAATGTTAGTTTATTATTTCCACGGTTTCGTAATTAAGTCTCTTGGATGTCTCATGTTTTCTCTTCGATTTGTTCTTAGATTTCAAATATCTCGCGTCTTTCAAAGGACTTTTTCCTCGTCACATGAAAACGCTTTCCTCAAACCAGAAAGTATGTCTAACTTTTAGTTCGTAGTATTTTTCACGCTATTTCAAATAGAGATTCAAAAAGATTTTCATGCCTTCTTTTCGTTCAGGAATTATTATTTAATCATAATAAACATTCAAAAATATGCAACTACTGTTGTATACGATGATTAATGTGCATATACCTGTGCGTGTTTTCATTTCAATGTGTGGGCATCTTAGTGCGCCGTCGGTTAAATGTGTACAAATTAAGCCTTTTGTTTCAAGCATAAATACACCAGAAAACGAAATGTAACGGATATTTCAAAACCTGTTTCCTTTCTCCTCTTAGGAATATTCAATCCAATAGAAAGACGAATATCAAAACAATTTTTTAATTAATTAAAAATGAGTTATACGAAATAGTTTGAATAAAACATGGCGTTGTATAATGGACAGGAATAAATATGGCGCTGTAAATGAAATTTGATAGAAAACTAATGTTGTGAAGGGTAGATAGAAGAAAAAGAAAGACATCGTAAAAGAGAGTGTTTAGAGTTTGTGAAATAATACAGTGGAGAAGGAAAGAAATAAAGACGGAAAATAAGGAGGTACAACGATAATACTGTTTTAATAAGGAAAAGAGAAAAAAATTAAAGAAACTATTCGAGGTGGGGAGATCTCAAGTGTAAAAATGACAAGAGGTGGCGATTTTAGAAGTATATATGTTTAAAAAAAGGACTGAATGAAAACGGAAGTACATAAAACAGTAGATTATACAGAGATGTAATTAAAAAGAAGAAAAAGAAAAGAAAAAGGTGTCGGTTGAATGAGTGAGTGAATGAAGTCTAGAAAAGAAGGAAAAAGGTAAACAAAGAAACTGAAAAGGAAGGCAACGACTGATTGATTCGTTCGTTCTTTATGGCTTATCAACCTTTTGCAGGTTATTAAAAGCCAGATATTTTTTTTTATTTTATAAAGATTTTTTTTTTGTTAAAATAATAATTTAATGATGCACATTTTACTAATTAACCCATAGCTGGGTGCTAAAGAGGATGATTAATACCTTTCTCAAGGTTTATTACGCGTAAAGGAATATAAATCGAAGCCAACGGGTATCGGAACTTAGCTCTCAGATGAAGCAGGTATTCCGAAGCAATCAACCATCTAAGTTTGATTTGGTTTGCTTTGGTTTACGACATATCAACACCTCAATGGGTTATTTAATGCCGACAAAAATCCATTGCTGGTAATATTTTTTCTTCAGAAAATATATCGCTGTTATTTTTTTCCAAATGTATAGCTAGTAAAGATTAATTACAAACCCTATTGAAACCTATTTTTACACTTTTATAGTGTTTTGACCCCAGTGTAGGGGTTAACTATTTGCCCATAGCTATCACCCAGGGTGGAACTGGAAACACCAGCAATTAAGATGTGGTTATATACTCCTCAAAACGTCTCGATTAAAGGACTTGCTGTTAGATGTAGTTTATCGTCCTACCTCGGACGCAGACGTTGTTTTATTGACATACCCAGGAGGGCAACCACCTGGATACTGATCAGGCCAACGTTGATTAACTTTGGTGATTATACAGTAACCGGTGGGAAACAACTGAGATGAACGCAGAAAGAGACTTTAAAAATAAAAGAAGCCCAAATAAAAAAATAATCCACACAACAAAAGCAGAAAAATATATTTATTCGTAGCACTGTCTTATCTAGACTAGAACTGTACAATCTTCTCCTTCCAGCCTTGATAGAATTCGAAATCTTCTAGGCAGTCTTCTAGGGGACCACTTATTTTACACTCCGCTGTCTCTTTCCTACAGACGTAATGTTGCAAACCTTTTCGTTACTCTATCGCTATTTCCATGGCAAATGTTCAGAAAAGATCCACTCATTAGTTCCACAAGTTAAGACATTTACATCTAGGAATCGCCATGCTACATCAGTTACATAGTTGAATAACCTATATTACTTCGTATTCCATTTGTCTGAACAAAGCTAGCACACTCACATCCTCGGTCACGAAGACTTGTGACGTCGTGCTAGCACAACCACCGTCGACTTTCAAGGGTTCCGTCTACCCAATTGCACTCAAAATGTCTACCCGTGGTATGGTTTCCAGCCACTTTTCAAATTTGTCCCACGCTGGGATCACCTCCTCCAGCATCAAGAAATCAACTTCTTGAGAAACCGACCATGGTGAGATTTGAACCCGGGTTTCATGGTCAAAAAGAAATCTCTCTCTCTCTCTCTCTCTCTCTCTCTCTCTCTCTCTCTCTATCTATCTATCTATCTATCTATCTATCTCTAAAATTGCATCTAAGATCTGTTCAGCATAGTTACATTATAAACCACATATGAGCTCTGTGGATGTTGAACAAACAAAAATGTGCCTGAACAGGCGTCTGCTATGCGGATTAGCTAGCCGCCCTAGTAGCCTGGCATCCTCGGATTATTTCATTTTAACGAGAAAGATCAATTTAGAAAGCTTTATTTTCTGAGAACTACTACATTGTTGATAAAATTCCCACTTGGATGTGTTCCTGACAACTACAATCTTAACCTCTTCAAGTCAAGCATCAGCCTTCCCCTGCTCTTTTATTTTATATCACATACCTGACTTTGTAGTACTCTACAATGAGTGGCTCTTCATGTGTTGCATGAATTTTAGTATAAGAAATAAAAGCAAGCAAAAAATGGTAACAGAAAAGATGTAACAATAATTCTGAATGCATTTGCAGGTTGGTAAGTTTAACCAGAAATTTCTTTCCACAAACATACAGGTAGTTCTAGAAGTTGTCCAGTTCCTTTGGCACTTGCATTTTAGAATGTCTCTGGTATCAAGGATTGACTTCAACATTCGCTCTTTAAGTACAATAATGAAGAAAAAGAAATAGAAGCAGTAACAATAGCAGTAGTAGTAGCAGTAATATTAATAGTAGAAGAAAAAGAAGAAGAAGAAGAAGAAGAAGAAGAACAACAACAACAACAATAAATAGTAATAGTAGTCGGAGGAGGAAGAGGAAAATAGGAAAAGGGATGGAAGAGGAATAAATACAAGAAGAAACACAAGAAACAGATTTATTTATTTTTTAAGGGCTATCAACACTTTCTGGGTTTTTTAAAGCCGAAGATTTGATTGTAAGAATATTTTTTTTGTGCGTTGCAATATTGCATTGGCAATTTATGGCGATAGCAATGATTATTCCAGATAAAAAATTACTATTTAACCTATAGATGATGGACAAGAAACAAAAGTAGTAGTCGAACAAATAATAGTAGAAGAAACAAAAAAAAAGAACTAGTACTATTAGGAGTAGATTATTATTATTAGAAGAAGAAGAAGAAGATATAAGAGAAGAAGAAGAAGAAGATATAATAGAAGAAGAAGAAGAAGAAGGTATATTAGAGGAAAAAGAAAATATAATAAAGGAAATGGAAGAAGAAGCAAATATAATAGAAGAAGAAGTAGGAAGAAGACGAAGTTATAAGAGGAAGAAGAAGAAGATATAATAGAAGAAGAAGGAGATATAATAGAAGAAGAATAAGATATAATAGAAGAAATAGAAGAAGAAGAAGAAGAAGAAGAAGAAGAAGAAGAAGAAAATATAGTAAAGGAAATACAAGAAGAAAGCAACTTAAATATTAATAATAGTAGTATAACTAGAAGAAATAGCAGATGATGTAGAAGAAACAGATCATGAAATAGAATTATTATTATTATTATTAGTAGTAGTAGTAGTAGTAGTAGTAGTAGTAGTAGTAGTAGTAAAAGATAAAGAAGAAGAAAAAGAAGAAATAGTAGGAGAGATAAAAGGAATAATAAATAAAAGAAATAAAATACATAAGTAGAAGACATAGGAGAAAAAGAAGAATCAGAAACTGTAATAGTATTAATACTATCAGTACTATAATTATTATTATTATTAGTAGTAGTAGTAGTAGTAGTAGACGAAGAAGAAGATATAGAAAGAGAGATAAACGAAATAATAAATAGAAGAAGTAATAAAAGAAGTAGATGAAGAAGAAGAAAAAAAATGATGTCAGGACAATAGACACCATCTAAAGAAGAGTACACAAGATTTTATTATAAACGCTGTACCTAACAGCATCAACGGGGTGGGGATGTAGAATAAAATCCAAAAGAAGGGAAATCTAAATTAAGACGTGTTAAGACGAAACGAAATAAAAAACAGTAATGTGACAGAAAAGATTGAATTGTATGATAAACGGAAGAGCAACTAGAAAATGAAAACAAAGATAGTGAGGAGGAGTAAAATTAAGAGGAGGAGATTAAAGTAAAAAGATAGAAAAAAAAATATAGGAAAATAGAAAGAAATCTTAGAAAAATAAAAAGAGGTAAAAAAAAAAAGATGGTAAGAATGAAGTATAAAAACGGAATAAAATCTCACTGTCAAAGGGGAAAAGAAAAAAGAAGAAAAAGTGAGAACGGGAAGAGAAAATGTAACGTAAAGAAAATGAGATGATGATGAAGTAAAAGGACTGAGAAGTAAAATTAGAGAGAGAGAGAGAGTGGGAAGAATGAGAAAAAGTAGGATAGAAAAGGAAGAAAAAAAGAAGAGTTAAGCAATAAAGAGGGGAATAGGAAGAGGAAAGTTATAAAAAGAAAGAGGAAGTATAAAAGAGATTAAAAGGTAGGATAATAATTATTAAAAAAAAAGGTAGAGGAAAAAGAGAAAACAAACTAGAAGAGAAAGAAGAAAGAGGAGAAAATGAAGAAAAGAATAAAGAAATACAACAAAGACAGAAATAAGAAAAGATGGCAGAGGAAGAAAGAAGAGGAAGTAAAAAATACAGAAGAGGCAAAAAGAAGAAAGAAAGAAAGAATGAAAGAAAGAAAGAAAGAAAGAAAGAAAGAATGAAAGGAAGAAAGAAAGAATGAATGAAATAAAGAATGACAGATAGAAAGAAAGAAAGAAAGCAAGAAAGAAAAAAAGAAATGTGAAGAAAAAGGTGAAAAGAAAGAAAACCTAGAAGCATTAAATTACCGAAAATAAACAAGTGAATTTAGTGAATAATGGCACGAAATTGATTTATTGATTTATTTTTACGGATTATCAACCTATTGCTGGCTATTTAATGCCAGAAAATAATTTTAGATTGTAATTTTTTTTTTTTTTATTGGGAGCAGATAATAATGATTTACTGATTAAAATTCCTTCTAATTAACCCATAGCTAGGGATAGAAAACGTAGATTTATACCTTTCCCAAGAGTATTTGCGCCTAAGTGAATATAACGCACCGTACTGGAATTCGAACTCGGCTCCCTGATTTCCAATTCGGAGATTTTGTCCATTACACCACCCTAACATCCAAGCTTTCAGAACCTATTATTCCCGAGCTGTCATCCCTCTAGGTACTGGCAAGGATCGACGTTGCTTAACTTAGGCAAGGAAGGCATTTGCGTCTATCGAGAGTGTTATCCTTTTTCTATTCTGAGAGAATTAGAAATTCTAAAAAGTTTTCATCATTGACCGCCACAATCTTAACGATATAAGATATGCAGTTGACACAGTGTTGATAGCAAATACACAAAGGCAACTACAGAAGTAGTGAAAACAAGCGAGAGAACAGAGGTAAAAAGGTCGAGAAGTTGTGGAGAGCCATGTTTGCCAACATTCTGAACGGACAGGGCACATAGAAGACAAAACCTATTTATTTGTAAAGGCATTGAAGTTGTTTCATTTTTCGGTAGCTAAATTTCATTATCAAATTCTGTTATGGATTCCATAAACTGAACACGTTTTCCGTTTGCTCTTTTCTTTGTTGCGCCACAAGATAAATCTGCTACTTTTCTTTTCGTGATATCAGACCCCACGAATATGCACCTCGACGTAGTTCAATGATTAGCTAGCTTGTCTCGCTAAAACAATTACGGCTGGGTAGTGAGTTCGATCCTCACTGGGTGCTCCATACTTTCGGCCTTGTGCCACATCTAAGCAGCGCGTAGAAAATCACTATCATAAGAAAAAAGTACATTATCATTTTGTGGCGTATGGCCGACAAGAAAACATCTGAAATGTAGGAAAATAATTAAGGGCAACTCGGCGTGGTGTAATACTTTCGGCTTTGGGCCACATCTAAGCAGCATTTTAAAAATCACTATGGTTTTCTGTGGGGAAATTTGTGAAAACGGTTTACCTCGGAAAAGCCCACGAATCTGTGCCTCGTGCAAACTCCGGCTGCTCAACGGTCGAACCAAAATGGCGGCCCCAATGTTTTATGTCGGGCGGTCTCGGCAGTTAACGCGAAATCTCGTTGTCTCGTCATTCGCATGCAAATTATGGTCGGACCTCGGCTGTATAAAGCAAGCACGTTTTTTTTACGTGTGACACTATTTTGTCGTCTTCTACTTTGTTGGACTTCGAGAAAATAGAAAAGCTCTATTGCAGTTTCTACCATCAGTTGACAGTATTTTCTTTACTACAATATTTTCTAAATAAATACGGTATTAATTATAGTTGTTTCGTTTTTGTTTTTTGCTTTTTTTTTTTTAATAAAGCCAATATTAATTTAAAAAAATATAAATATATTAGGCAGTTTTTCCTGAATTGGCATCTTGATTTGAGTGTCCCCACCTCGAGACGTGCCCCCTCTATCTTTTCTATAAATATTTCTTGTCATATTTTTCTAATGAGTTACTTGTTAACTAGACTACATCAATTTAAGTGCGATACTAGATTGGCAATTAGGTTTCACCCGTTTACTGTTCAATAAGTTAGATGTAACCCTAAGTTCTGTTCTACTAGTTTCTTTTCTCGAATTGCTTGTCTGTAGAAATCTTCGCCGGTTTCCTACTTCTCTGCTATTTACAATTTTCAAAAGTTTAAATACAACGTCAATCGTCATCTTTTGTTTTCTTGAACCCTGTTCTTTTACTGACTTTTCACCTTATGAATGTTTTCTCCTTTTTTTTTCACTCCCAGTAACTCCTTGTGTCTGAGTGGCACTATTGATTTGCTTGGAATAATATGATTAAAAAAATTATTAAGAATTTATCAAAAACTAGTAACAATTATAGATTTCTATCTGTGACTCATTAATGGCCACCGTCTAGGAAAATGAATTTATGGATAAAATGTTTTAAGTACATTTTATTCTGACATACTTCTATTCGTGTCAAGAATAAATACTGATATGGTCTTATGTATACTGTTGGCGTAGTATATATATTTGCGTACATCATCATCTTCAGATGTATTTTATCATTCTACCTCAAAGAGAATATCATCTTTCACTCCCGTCCAATGTATTTGTGATGCAGGATTTTTTAAAACTAAAATCTTTGGGGTGTGTTGAAATTCTTACAACATACAGTATTGTTGAAGTTACCACTTAGATTTTTTTTGTGAAGAGTTTCATTCAATTTTGCAAACCAATCGATGAAATTTGAATAAGATGACTTATTTGGAAATATGACTTTGACAAAGACCCTACTTCACGCTTTAATATTTTCTTTAATTTAATTTTACAGGATTTCATAGTAAACAATAATTTTTAAGAAAATGTCTTTCATTCCTTTTTAACAGCGAAGAGTAAATTGTTTTAAAAATAGAGGGAGTATTTTGTATGTTAAATAATAAAATAATTAATTTTACCCAAATAATTAATGAAAATTTATTGTACTGTGTTAGGCACCCTAGTAAAATCAACTGTACTTTGTACCCCCTTACCTGTTTGCACTTCTCCCCAAAATTTGGTTTCGATCAGTCCATATACGGCTATTTTGGAGGGTGTGGCGGATGACAGTCTAACGGAGTCACAGAATTTCAGATATAGAAGATAAGTTTTCTACGCTTTCAATATTTAAAATATTTGCCAAATTTAAATACAGTGTGAAATTTTCCCTTTCAAATTTAAGGAAACTATATTAATGATTTATTTTACTTGAGAATAAAAAGATAAACAAATTTTAAATTTAGGTTGAGTTTAGCTACTACAAGTTATAGAAAGAAGCTACATATTATACATGATTTTTTACCCAAAATTTTCTTAGCCCAAAATTCGGGTTACGTATTATTGGAGAGTAGCTATCATACAGGAATTATTACGGTCTTTATTAAAGAGGATGTGTTGGTCATTAGGAAATATGTATTCTAGCAATCCTGCTGAAGTAAATATCAAACATTAGCACGGGTGGCATTCACCAAGCCTGAAACTGCGTTCGCCGGCAGTAATGACCTAGGGTCTATGTTTCTTCAAGTCTTTTTGTCCTTCATTTCACTCTCTAATTATTGGGGATTGCACGATCTATATGAATGTTTCTTTGGTTTCCTTTTCTTTTATTTTTCATTCTTGCTTGTAATTTTTCTTTAATTCTTTTTTTTTTTTTTTTAATTTTCTTCAATTTCTCTTGTTTGCTGGATTTTCTTCAGGCGATCTGTTCACCTGAGCTTTTCTTTCAGCCTCGTCTCTTTATTTTAGTTTTCCTTTTGACTTCTTAATACATTTTCTTATAAGACACGATTCAATTACTTGGCCTTTCTTTTTGGTTCTCACTCATGCTTTCTTTCTCTCTGTATATATTTTTCTAACCCTCTCTCTCCCTTCCCTCTCTCTCTCTCTCTCTCTCTCTCTCTCTCTCTCTCTCTCTCTCTCTGACTCCCAATGTATCTATGTAAGACTTTCTCCCTGTCTTCTGCAAAATGCATCTTTTTTCTCATCTACCGTACACACACAGACACAGACAGACATATAAATATATATATATATATATATATATATATATATATATATATATATGTGTGTGTGTGTGTGTGTGTGTGTGTGTGTGTTCGTGTATATATATATATATATATATATATATATATTATAGATAGATAGATAGAGAGAGAGGGATAATTTAGGGTTTTATTTTTATCCGACACTTTATTACTTCAATATAATATTACTCCAAACCATTATAATAACGTTTGAATATATATATATATATATATATATATATATATATATACTGCGTGCCAAATTATTATCGAGATAACTTTTTTTCTAATATTTCAAAAACCGTCGAATCAATTCTCACAAAATGTTCACATAATGTTGGCAACACTGACATGCGCAATCACTGAAATTTTTGTATTTATCTGGCGCCATATTTGTTATCAGCAACTAGGCCTCTTACGTAATAATCACGGGTGTTGCAGTCTTGGGGTTAGGTTGCCAGATGTAAGGGCTGATGTGGTCGCAGAAACTGTCTCACAGTAATGACGGGGTTCTCCTGCTTAGTGCAATGGTGCAGAGTGCTGTTGTTAGATATAGGGTCTTCCAACAGCTACCCATGGCAGTACTACCTCCTCAAGTCATTTGACGTAGGCCATTGTGTTGAGTCTGAGGACCCTACCAAAAACTTCGGGAGTTATTTTCTCATCAGAAGTATCAGAGTGAGTTTTCCAAGCTGCCGTACATCCGTAATCACCATTAGAGTCATCCTTGGCACAGTCCTAAGATTGAAGCGCAGACACTCTGAAACGTTCGTGCTGGAGCTTCAGGCGCGAATACCAAGCATGTCGTTTCCAAATTTCTGTCAAAGTGAATTGCGTCATTTTGCTCAACTAAACCTACTACACTGTGCAGTCAACAACATCAAAAACAAACGATGCGCATGCGCAAAATTAAAAAAATAAAATGGCGACTATTTACCCATCTCACCCTTTATACCTACATATATATATATATATATATATATATATATATATATATATATATATATATATATATATAGAGAGAGAGAGAGAGAGAAAGAGAGAGAAAGTGATGTGTGTATATGTATATGTAAAATGTCTAATTAGGTAGCAAGAATTCATACAAACATATTTATTAAATAACACAGAAATGTCTGTCTATTTAACTTCTTATATATATATATATATATATATATATATATATATATATATATATATATATATTGTCATTTTAATTTGTGGAGTCTGTTTCATGCTCCAACGCAATTATATGCCCTGACGATTCTTCGTGATCTCGAGTACCTTGGTATGAATGTGGCCCCGATCCAGGAAACACATTTTGTTTGCGACGTCGATGCTCGTGTGATGTCTGGCGACTTTGTTGATTTATTCAGCATACGGGGAACGGCAGACCAGAATTGTTTCCTTGTTGGTCAAACGTCCTCTGGATGCGAGGGTAGAATTTGTCCATGTGGGCACGCAGGGCCGGTTGGTCGTAGCCGATATTGCAGTGCGCAGTGGTTTGTTTCGGGTCCTTGCGGTTTATGCGTCGACATTTTCCGTCAGTTGGTACCGTTCTTAGTTGATCCGTAGCACTTAGTGTTAATGAGGGGCATGAATGCTGTCCTGGACCCTAAGATAGGGGCGGGAAGATAGCGAGGAGGCATTGGGTGATCATAGCTTGGTTGATCTGATCGACGAATTTGGACTCGTCGATAGATACTGGGTTGATCATCCGGGGCAAGAGATGTAGACGTTGGCTCTTAAGTAGCTGTCTCTCCGAGTAACCAGCTACCTGGACAGAATGTTTTCTGTGAAGGGTTGACCTAGATTTCCTAGATGGTATTAGGTACTTGGCCTAGAATGGCTGGACGTTCGAAGTTCAATCTTTCCCTAGTGGACAGGTAGGACGTTCAGCAACAGCTGACTAGATTAGAGCAGCGGGGATTAGTGGGGAGCGGTTACTGGGAATAATTGGTTGTTAAGTATTCACCACTGAATATAGCCAAAGACTCGCTCTAGATAACGCTAAAAAGGTGATGGCTCTGGAGGATAATCTGTCCCGAGCAGTGACTGGGGATATTCCCCAGAGATAGCCATAGCTAGGCAAAACCTGCAGCGTGAGGTTAGCAAGCGCTACCATGTACAGGTAGTTAGGTTAAACAAGATGTCTAACGAGGCTGTGAACATGGGCTCAGATCTCCGCAAGAAAGAGATCCGTCGAGGTTCCGATCGATACATTCGCGTGCTCATTAACCCGGAGGGGCATTCACTAAGGGCGACCAAGAACATGTGCGAGGCGTTTCAAGAGCCGTTTTACAAAAGAGCCTGGTCTCAGTGGCGGCGCGTTTCACAGCTATTTGTCTGACTTTCCTCGACTTTCGCCGACTGAAGCGGCTAGCTGCGAGGGTAAGATCACAGAGGACGAAGTTCACTTGGCATTGAAAAGGGTCGGCAGTGGCACGTCTCCGAGACTTGATGGTCTGCACTATGAAATATAGTTGAGGCTGTCACACATCTTTGTCCCGATTTTGACTCTTGTTTTCAACAACTAATTCCGGCAGGGGTCCATCCTAAACCGGATTTCCAGTGGCTTGATCACGCTGTTGAAAAAGGGCAGTAGTGTTGGGGAGATTTAGACGACTACAGGCCCATAACTCTGCTAAAAACATACTTAAAGATTTTGGCAAAGATCCTGACGGAGCGTTTGGCGTTAGTTATTGCGAGCTTGTTGGGACCCGAGCAGGCTTGTGCTGTGAGGGAACGGACAATTCAAAGCAACCCGGTTCTTCTCCGCACGATCATAGAGAGTGTAAAAGCCGACAAAAGAGCCGAGCTGATCAATTTGGATCAGTCCAAGGCATTTGACAGGGTGGATCATCATATCCTGCAGGCCGCTGGATTCGCACCCGACTTCTGTATCGTTGCCCCAGTGCTGTGGTACAGGTGAACAGAAGGCGGCCGGGCGCTATTGCGCTCTCTCGGTCTGTCGGAGAGGGTTGTCCGCTGCCACCCTTTAGGCTTTGGCGGCGGCTAAGAGACAGGACGTGTAGTCCGGCCCTAAGCAGAATCGTTGTTCCCCCTTGTGGAGCTCGAGCCGGGATTTCTGCGGACGCCGATGACATATCCATTTTCACGTCGTGTCGCAGCGACATTACGATGGTACAGAAGAAGCTTGAACGGTACGACAACATGACGGGGACCAAAATTGACTGTGACATGTCTTCCTTTTTACAGTTAGGTGCCTGAAAGTGGTCGCGCTTCCGGGGCCCTTTATTTGAACTGATGGACCCGTTTGCATACTTTGAGTGTGGTTCGGACCCGGACTCCAGCTGATGAAGTATTGGTCAGAGGTACAGGCAAAGGTAGGAGCATCGGTCCGGACTTAGCTCTGTAGGAGATTGTCCTTAAACGGTAGGGCTGAAGCGTATGCCTCTTACGTCTTGCTCTTCATCCTTTGCCGCTTGGCTATACTTCCTCTTTGCATGACCAGTTGGGAGGCGATCGAGTGCGTAAAGAAGCCTGTTACCAGCGTCCATGTCAATGGGGGCTTGGATTGCCATACCTCGCGAGTCATCGCCACGTCGGTAGGTTAGCTTTCCTATGCTGCGTTTTGACGGAGGACTCGATTTTGGCGCAGTTTTAGAGACTCCTTACCATCACTCCTCCCATTTCTTATGGTAGCGCCATAGTGGTGGTGGAATTTTGTCGAGTTTTGCCCGGGTTTGGCGGTCGGTATTGAAGGTGTTTCCTCGGTTCAATGACCTTTCTTTTGTCGCAACTATTGTATCGTGAACTAGTGGATGAGGCCGCGAAGAATCCTCTGTGTGACCAGCTCGGCTTGTCGGCATCAGAGTTGTGTTCTTTCTGGTCTTTGGGGCAAGCGGCGGATTATCTCAGCAACCCTGAGTTTTCGCTTAGCTGGCGATTGATTCGGAACGGGCTACCTCTCAATGACGTACTCTTAGGGCGGGGCAGATTTGCCAGATTCTCATTGGTGTGACCTTGGCTTAGAAAAAACGGCGTCGCAAGCCTTCTACCATTATCCTCAGGTGCGCCCTTTCTGGGATTTTGTCAGCGAGTTGACGGCTTGTTGCTCTCCTGATGTGCTTATGTCCATCGATCTCGCGTACGCATGTGACAATGTGCTGCCCCCGTTCTCTGGTGTAAAGCGGATGGTGTTTTTCACGTTGCTAGCCGTGGCAAAATGGTGGTGTGTACGTCGCGAAAGTAGGGAATCTTGCGAGATGAATGTTATTCGCATCAGGACCTGGTTGTTTTCTTTAAGCATCAGCTTAGGGTAAAAACCAGATCTGATCGAAAATATTTGATTTTGACAAATTTCAGCGAAAGTTGGATGACTGGGGCGGGCCTGGTTCGTGTGGACGGGACTAACCTTGATTTTCTCTTTTAATCCTCCTGATGCAATGAGGCTGTTTCCCTGGTTAAGTTAGCACTATTTTGTTTTCCTAGTTAATATGATAAACTAATATAATAAGTGTTGTTCCCGGCACACTCTTTTGTTATAATAAATGTCGAGATTCCCAATATTCCCAGTTTGTTTTTGACCGCTGTTTTTATCTCGGATGGATCAGCCTTTGTCTTTCCCTATTCCATCATTTATTTTTACCCTCCCCATTCCATTAATTATTGCGCTGCTTGATTCTGTCTATCGAAGGAGTACAGCGTTCACTCATTATTTTGAGGGATGGCCGGGTCCTACTAACATTTCTTTTATCTTTGTGCAATATTTGCAAAACTATCACTTGACAAGATACCAGAAATGTTGAAACAAAATGGCTATTTTGTCGTGATGTAATAACATATCATGATGTAATTTTTAAATACATATTATTCGTTCTACTCTGTATTGAGCACTTTTTAAAAATAGTGTTTTTGGTTACTGGAAGTTTATTCTATCTATACCAACCTTGTATTCGTATATATATATATATAGTATTTATGCAAAAACTATAACATAAGGATGTTATGACATCACTCAAAAATAGTTTTTTGCATTATCATATATTTGTATTTTGATTGGTCATTGGTGCTTACGTAACAATATTTCCCCTATTGAGAGGAGATTCATTGGTTTTCGATTTTTAAAACACTTTATTCGGCAAACCACATCATTTGACAAGACACCTGAAGTTTTGAAACAAAATGGCTATTTTTTTAGTGATGTTATATATCGCTTGGAAATCTTCCATGCAAACAAAAATTATTACCATGTCCGTGTATTGTTTAATATATTGTAATATTATTGCCATCTTTGACGATGGCTTATGTAAGCCGAAATCTTAGATAGGATTAAAAACATATGTCAATATGGGTATTTTCTTTCATCTTTAAATGATAATGTTATTAAGCTTATCAAAATATATCAAAGGAATTTGCATAAAATAAATAGACAAAACTTGTCTATATTATTTAAAGAAAAATGCATCAATATATATATATATATATATATATATATATAGATAGATAGATAGATAGATAGATAGATAGATAGATATATAAACCTGGCCCTAAACCTGCCGATATATATATATATATATATATATATATATATATATATATATATATATATATATATATATATATATCGAGAGAGAGGGGAATATATATAAATAAAGAGGGATAGAGAAAGGGACAGAGACAGAGAGAGATAAAGAAAGGGAGAAACGATAGACCATCTTAATTTACTCAATTTGAGCCACCGCGAACTAATTTTCTTGAATTCACTCTTTGATGCAAGTAATAAAATAATAATAATAATAATAATAATAATAATAATAATAATGATCACGAAATTAACCCATGACTTCATAAAATGATAATATTATTATTATTACAGTATAAGATAATAATAATATTAATAACGAAATTAACCCAATACTGCATAACATTTCCTTAAAATTTCAGCTGTATTAGCCAAATCTATCATGTTAGCTATTTTTCAATTTAAGGTAAAACCGTCTTGAAAACAATAAAAGGCATGCACTAATATGTTAAATAGTTTCAGCATCCTAACTTGGAATTAATTGAACCAAAATGGCAGGTAACTTACAAACTATTAAATCCAGATGCCCCCCCCCCATATATATATATATATATATATATATATATATATATATATATATATATCAGCTTCTCCCCTGTCTCCTTACAGATCTATCTCTCTTTCTCATCCCCTATCTGCCTCAGCTTTTCTTTTCTCTTTGCACGCAGATCTATTTTTTCAACTCCTGTCTCTTTCAATTTCTTACCCCTTCTTCTCTCAGATTTAACCCTCTTTTTTGCCGTCAACTTCCTTTTTCTTAACATTTCCCAAATGCCCCTAGCGGTACGTAAAAACTCATCAAAGTTGGGAAATTGTTTTCAAATTGATATCCCTCTCCACAACCCAAGCCGCTTCGACACTTCACATATTCTTAATTCAGTTTCTTTTTACTACATTCATCTATATACTCTGGATAAGGTGTGGTTGAAACTATTATCAGACTCTTTATTTTTTCTTTTTGCATTTATATATCCGCAACAAGCGATGAAGTAACGTGACGTATCGGAAAAAAAAACTGTCTCTACTTTAAATATGGCTGCCGGGAAGATTGAGCAGCCGAGACACAAACGAGCAGAAAATGAATGCGCATGCGTAAATTGAGAAACATCAATCGACTGCAATTTACCAAAAGGGGTGGGTAGGGCCAAGTAAAAACAATTCCACAATTTTAAGAAAAAATAATTGAAACATATCTTCCCGCTGAGGAAAAATACAATTCATTCAGGGTGGTGGCGTATACCGAGGTAGAGAGGACTTGTTTCGTGTCGGAATAGGGTAATAATACGTCCGTTAGATTCGCTGACATAAAGATTAGGAATAAACAAAAAAAAACGAGATGTAAAAGTGAGAAATGTTTACATCAGCGACTGCAGTATATATATATATATATATATATATATATATATATATATATATATATGTGTGTGTGTGTGTGTGTGTGTGTGTGTGTGTGTGTATGCGTATAAAAATTTAGTTCTTTTCCATAATATATATATATGTGTGGGTGTATGTGTGTGTGTAAAATGCATATAAAAATTTAGTTCTTTTCCGTAATATCTTAATATATATATATATATATATATGCGTGTGTGTGTGCTTAAATAAGGAATTCCTCAGAAAATAGAAGGAATATCTTTATAGGTGTAGGAGCTGGTTTAGAAGTCTTCATTGCAATAACGCACATCGTGCGTTTGGCGTAATGCTATCGGCGGATAAATTGGTCCAGGTGAGACGAGTTCAAATTCTGGGCTCCCCTGTTGCGGTCACTTTTGCTTAAATGACCTTTTGGAAAGACATGAGACAATCTCTTCTCTTTGTAGCTATGTTTCTAAAAGCAAATCGACTACCTACTCTTATTATGAGCGCACCCAGTCTAATAGAGAAAAGGCACTGAATTGCAAATCGTGATGAAGGCAACTGGAAACCACTCTACTTCCTTTTCCAAGAAGGTATGGCAATTCAAATATGGAGAACCAATGAATGTAGTTCGTCCGAGCACTTTCCATAGAAGTAGCGATAGAACAGTGAGAGTAGTGTCACATTCCGTCTGTGAGAGATAGATTGGAAAGTGGAAAATAATTTGTCACCCACAAGGACTCGGAGACCCTTTTGAACTGAAAAGTGAGGAGTGAGCAGCTCGCGTGAAAATATGACAAAAGTGTTCCATTTTCGACCAGATCAGACTCTTGTAAAAGTAGAGGATAGCATTAGGAGTCAGGTACTTACTGGAGCGGTACAGGGAGCTGACTACTTTGCCCGCATCTTTAGCGATGGATTTTATGTACAATTTCCACTTGAGGTCAGGTGTGAGTTTGAGACCCAATATTGTCTAAAGATTCGGTGGATCCTCAAGGGGACATCCGTTCATCGTAACTGACGGTAATTCTGGGTCCTATCAGCGGTGATGGAAGGTAAGTATTTTGGTTCGCGGGACATTGAAAGTCAGTTTTTCCCTACTGTGAAGTTAGTGCTCGATTGAAAGAGTTGTCAGCTGCCAATCTCAGATCGTCAAGAGTTTTAGCGGTGTACCTGTACAACGTTGTATCATCGGCATAGATGTTTACAAATGACCGGAGTATATTCTTAAGCTGATCATTTATGTAAACCAGAAAGAACCTTTGGTCCGAGAAGTGATACTTGATGGACGCCTGCTTTGACCACCATGGCCTCGGGGGAACTGGCCGGTAATAACTACTTTCAGGTATTTAGGAAGGAATTTATAATTATAGCACATTTAGTATAGGATATAGATAAAATATAAAATAGGATGGGAGTATTGGATAGCGGCTCAGATTGAGAAAGCTAAGAGCCGAGTTCGAATTCCAGTCGGAACAATTACATTCACTTACATGCTAATAACCTTGGGAAAGGTATGAATCCTCTTCTTCTCCCCTTCCGGATATGGGTAAATAGAGGGAAGACTGGGTTCTATAACTTTGGACGACAACTTGTCTGGGAGAAGGAAAAACTCTGAATTCAAAATCGGCCTGGGGATGATTAGGCTCCGTCAGGCTATCTTGCCCCCAAAACACTACCTCTACTGCCCTACATATGGTACGCTGACGACCCTACGGGATAAAAAAAAATAGGTTAAAAAGGATAGTTTCTCTAAACACCACAAGTTTCTGCAAAACCAAAACATTAATCAAAACACTGGTATCCTGTTCTAAAATAACCTTGTCATTTTGAAACTTTTACATCGTATCCGGTAAATTGCTCGAAATCAATTGCTCAACAGTAAATTGCTCGAAATCAATTGCTCAACAGTAAATTGCTCGAAATCAATTGCTCAACATTAAATTGCTCGAAATCAAATCCTCAACAGTAAATTGCTCGAAATCAATTGCTCAACAGTAAATTGCTCGAAATCAATTGCTCAACAGTAAATTGCTCGAAATCAAATGCTCGAAAAATAATTTATCGAACTATCAATTGATCGAAAGGCAGATTGCTCGAAGCCACAATACTCACTTTAGCAGTCATTCTTCTAGGACTTTCTCTCTTGACTGGCTCAACACACGGTGGCAAGGCTACTCTCTCTCTCTACGTGTGGTTCTCCCTTTCTTTCCCATAGCAACCATATCTATTGTGATTATTGATGGACTAAAGAGAGAACAAAGTTTACAGGAATTTCGAATAGAGCAATATGTGGGAGGAATGAGTGCAGCTGAGGGCAGAAAAAAGTACCGTGACTTTCCAACGCGATTAAAGAACATTGTATGAAACTATGGCACAACAAACTATGTTGAAGAATATTTAAGAAGTGTTGCATATAATATAGAGTATATATTAGCAACAATAGTTATATTTTTTTATTTTTTTAAATCACGTTGAATAACAATAATAATAAAAATATACCCTTTATTTTAAACTATAGAAAAAAAAAGACCTGCTATATAAATGTACTCGTTCTTTAATTTTAACTGTTCAGTTAACATCTATAAAGTTATATTATTTTATTTTATAGTAAATATTAGAAACAATGTAGTTTTATTTTTTTTAACCACAGGTTTCGAGCAAACTGCCTTCCGAGCAATTGATAGTTCGAGAAATTATTTTTCGAGCAATTGATTTTGAGCAATTTACTATCGAGCAATTGATTTCGAGCAATTTACCTAGATCCCTTTTACATGGATGTCATTCACGGTACCATAGTCGTTCAGAAGTATCAAAACCCTCAGCTGTATACAATCGCCTACTCAGATCGATTGTTAAAAAAGGCTTCGTGCGAATTATGCATGTAGGTCTTCACGAGGAACATCATTCTTCAGACCTCGTGGGCTGGCGTTACAGCATCACAGACAAAGAACTGTACCAAATAACAGAAACCACATCACTTGAGAACTTTCAACAGCAGCAACAACTAAAATAGATATCATATGTAACTCGAAGAGAAAATGAAGACATCATCAAGAATGTTGACTTTTGACAATATTTAAAAATGTAGAAAAAAAAAACATCATTACTAGTAATGGAGGTAAATAACATGTCATGTCGTGTTGACCCAGATAATGGTTGCGGTATGGAGGAAAGGTTTATTTTCCCATTTGCATTTTCCTCATTATTGATGGGCATTATTATATACATGATATACTAACACGGTATTTTACTGACAGAACCGGATAGCTGCAAGAAATAGCAACGACAAACATGCTTTGTTCTCCGAAACAGTTTTATGACGCTAAGTTGTACACAAAATGATATATATATATATATACACAGAGAAATTATAACATGTATGCATCAACAAGCAGTGTGAAAAGAAGATCCTTACTTGTAATATTTACCTAAGGGAAAAATGGAGTTACAGCGATTTCTCTAAGAACCTGGTGGGGCTACTTTTTTTATTTTTTTTTTCCGTAAGCTCTAATGCTGTGAGCTCGGGGCCTCCTCCTTCTCCGGATTTTACATCGTAACTGCCCATCGTCACTGTATCAACTGACGCCATTCACCGGCTGCATATGGACCCACATGACTTTATTTTAATAAAAGGGAGATAACCGCCTTTTGTATCCCTACACTAGAAAAAGCAGTAACATTGAGAGAACATTCAGGATATTATTTTCCCGAAAGATTGATTTAATATAAAGATTTTATGAATTCCAACCGGACTGGCTGCTCAGTCAGTGAATACCGAATGTTTCCTTATAAGGAAACGGCGAATATTACACTCACGATTGCCATTTAAAGTCAATCTTTAAATTAAAGCTTCCAGTTTTTCTAACATTTGCAACTTACATTCATCTTTGAATCACTGAAAGATTTTGATCTAATATGTCCTTTTTTTTCGAGGTGTTAACTTAATTTGGTTGATTTTAGTCGTCAACCCTTTTCTCTCCAAATTTTGAGGAGTAATTATCATTATACCTATTATTTACATTCGAGCTAATGTCTTTATTGTTGTTGTTATTATAACAACGTTTCGGACATTTTATTTTTCTCTGGCCTTCTTCATGTATCAATTGTTCCTGGTGACCTTTCAGGAAATTTCTAACTGACTCTTTTATTTACTCAACGTGGATAGATTAATTTTGTTCCACAGACGATGCCTCAGCATATCTCGTGTGGTTCTTATTTTGAAATCCCCATTTATTGCAAGCCGTTTTCAGTCTAACTGCATACTAAGCGACCAGGGAATTGAAATCCCATTTACACCATTAATAAATTCGTGAACCAACGTTTTAATTCAGGCTGGAAACGTTGAAACACTAAGTAAATAGAAGGGCATTAGTTTGAAGCGAAATAATTTCAACATATCCTTGGCTTATTTAATGTCGAAATATTTTTATGTGGCAACGGAGGAGGATCGAACATACTACTCAGAGGCAATAGTTAACCAGACTCGACCGGCCAAACATTACGCCAAACGAAGGTACCTTTCCTTTGAGGTACAGAATTAATTTCAACACGGAGTTAATTTCAACTCGGAACTAATTTCAACTCAAAAGAAAAGATGAATTCTGAATTATCTTTTCTACTGAGAATTTTTAATGCTAAATTAAAGAATTAGCACCAGCTCATTGAATTTTGTTAAGGAATTCGCAGAAATTGATAAATTTGATTTTAAATTCAGTTGAAATTAGTTCCGAGTTGAAATTAGTTCCTAGGTGAAATTAATTCCGAATTAAAATTACTTCCAAATTGAAATTAATTCCGAGTTGAAATTAATTCTGATGTGAAATTAGTTCCGAGTTGAAATTATTTCCAAGTTGAAATTAATTCCGAGATGAAATTAGACACGAGCTAAAATTAATTCCCAGATGATATCAGTTCCGAGTTGAAACAAGTTCCGAATTTAAATTATTTCCGAGTTTAAATTAGTTCCGAGTTGAAATTATTTTTCTCACCCTTTTATTCTTTGTTAATCGTTAAATGTAGGAATATTAAAAATCGGTCGTGAATGTCTTCAGATAAAACTATCGAAAAGAGAAATTATGATCTGAGAGATGTGACGATACCATTTGCTTCTTCCATGTGCAAAATTTTCTACTAGTGAAACAATAGGCACAACAAAGTTAATATATGGATTAATTTCATAAAGCAATAGTTGCCCCAAATATTACTTATTTTCTTCCATCTTCGATTGCAATTAAAAATACGCCAAATCTGATAAACTTTTTAAAATATATGCTGAGATGAAAATGTTTACAGTACAATCGTGATGAATGGAATTATTTGAAACCAACTAGCAGGGTAGCCTGGCCCCTCTAGGCGTTCGTAAACTCGTGCTCCGATAAAATCTTGTCAATCATATCTGATGTGCGCTTAACTTTTTTTCGTATATTAGTAGTCTTGGAGAGAAGTTATCTTATATAAATTAGAATTCTTCCTATATAAAGTTGAATTTCTCTTATATAAATTAGAATTCTACCTGTATAAAGTTGAGGTCCTCTTATATAAAGTGAATTTCTATTAGGTACAGCTGAATTTCCCTTTAAAAAAATCTCTCATATAAAGTTGAACTTATATAAATTTGAAGTTCTATGACACAAAGCTGACATTGTTATACAGAAAGTTGAAAAACTCTTATATAAATTTGAACTTCTCCTATATGAAGTTGAAATTCTCTCTTATATTAAGTTGAACATCTCTTATATAAATTTTAATTTCCCTGATTATAATTTTGAATTTCTAATATATAATTTTGAACTTCTCTTATATAAAAATGAACTTCTTTTATATAAATAGAAAATTTTAGATGACGATTATCTCTTTTATTAAATATATTATTTCTTTGTATCTCTGTTTATACATTAAAAATGTAAATGAATTTATCTCCGGCTGTGGCAGATTTCGCAACTAACGTGATTTAAGAATGTCAATATATGTGCGTATTTTTTATTTCTTTTGGTTTTTGTTTGTACTAAAGTTCACTTAATACAACGTTCGATAGTTAGTCAATGTAGATTTTTTACTGGAGGATGTCTTTGATATGAATACGAAAGGAGATGGTAAGAGGTGAAGTCTATGAAAGCAAGCAGGATAGATAACGATGGTTTGAGTATAATGAGAATAGATAACGATTCTCTTCGCCAGGAAACCCCGGGGATGACCAGAAAAGATTTCAAAGAAAAGTAATATCTCAATTAATTCTTTTTTGCAGTACAATGAAGAAAAAAGTTAAATGGAGCAGAAACCTGTAGAATGTCTGTAGATACAACGGCCGAAACGTTATAAATAGAACAATCGAGAATTTTTTTCTCTAGAATAGTTTAATACACACATACGCAAAAAAAAAAAATAATAATTATAATTCTTAGCAGAAATTCAGGCAACACCTCCACAAATAATAATGTCCCAAATATTACTTATTTTCTTCCATCTTCAACTGCAATTAAAAATACGTCAAATCTGATAAACTTTTAAAATATATGCTGATATGAAAATGTTTACAGTGCAATCGTGTTGAATGTCGTTATTTGAAACACTTTGAATTGGCGGGCTTGCATTGCGTTTTTAACTGTCAGTCGGTTGTAACTTAGCACAGGTAAGAAGATGCAATCTTTAGATTTTTTTTTCGCTTAGTTCCTCCTCGTTTTCTTAGTTTTCTGTGTTTCTGCATTGTTGTCAACTTGCCAACGGCAAAAGTACACATGCCAAGTTAAAATGTTAAAGGTTTGTTTTATGGCGCACAGGCAAAGATGTGGTCCATTATGTATTGTCCGACTTCCAAATAATGCCTGCCCACCTGCCAATTACGTCTGCCTGATGTGTTTGCCAGAAAATTTCTCTATAAACTATAAGTAACATGGTGCATATTTGCTACAATGTTGTGACCTATCACATCACCGGTTGCAAGTTCAGTCCCAGTGTATATATTGCATAACTTATTATTTGTTTTATATTTCGCTTTATTTATAAAAAATATCTTACTGATGAAAGTAGCAATCACTAAAACGTGTCCAAAATTATACAAGAGAAAGAGTTGCACGATCTCGTCCTGGGTACGACGATAGGGTACATCCGGCGTGAAGGTCTCTGTCGGGTAGATTTGAGCTTTTGAGGAGCGTAGAACCACCTCTTAATTGCTGTTGTTCCCAGGTCCACCCTGACCCGGGGTGGTAGCACCTGTTAGGGTCCCAGGTATGGGCAAATAGAGAACCCACAAATCGGGGTCAAAACAAGAAAATATAAAAATACATTAAAAAGCAATTACCAGCAATATATTGTCATAGTAAAAAAATAAAAATTAACAGCAATACATTACTAGAAAAAATACAAGCAATATATTTTTGGTTAAAAAGAAAATACCAAAACTCGCAAGAAATAAAATTTCGGCATTAAATGACCCATGAGGAGTTACTATGTCGTTAAACAAACAAACCAAACCATTGTACGTAGCAATATGTTCATTTGATGGCTAGGTAAAAGTTGTTACCGGTCGCCTAAGTAGTTAAAACTTACCGGCTTTATTTATTAAATATATATTTCTTAAATGATTATACCGGTTTTTAACAGAATGTTCTTAATGAGAATAATTTCCATGCCCCTTGAGACTGTAAAAGGCATCTAGAGTGGCATCTAGATAAAAAGTCCCCTGAGGAAGGAATAATGAATGCGCTTGAAAGTGAGTCGAACAATTCACGAACGTAGGTTGTCATGGTCCTCCACACTTTTTTTTTCTCGATTATCTGTGTTTTTGCCACGGTTCATGAGGGTGATGGACATCGACTTCGAGAGGTGGGAAGACGTCGCCAACGACGCTGAAGACTAACGCGGAGGGCTGGGTCGAGGAGAAGAGAAGAGAAGCGGATGCTGAAGCATGTTCGATGTAAAGAAAACAACACTACGTCATCGGGGCAAAGAGCGTCTTCACATGACTTCGCGACAACACTTTTAGATGGGCCTGCCCAACCATAACATATTATGCGATGCCATCATCAGCTGAGGCATAACGCTTTGGGTACAGATCCATGGCCTCCCGAGGCCAACGAATGCCACGCACAAATGCCATAGGAAAGCTAATGGATATGTTTCTTGTTGTCTTCTAGACGATATGGAAATACTAGCTGTCCTTTCATGCAAAACGTCCCCTAATGTTAGAAATCCTAGATTACCCTGCTATTTAAGCTATAACTGAAGTACAAAAAAGAACGGAACAGGCCATGGTAAGATTTGATTTCGGCTCGCCAGTTCTATTTTGCGTACCGATAACCTGTATACAAGCGACATATTTATTAATGATGAAGAATTATTACATCAAGTGGATTACATATATACGATCCATTGTTAAAAATGATAGAAAAATGGTCGACTAATTTTATAGCTCCAGGAAGCCCATGGCTTATTCTGACATGAATTGTCCTTACAAGAGTCAGGTTAGATAAAGAATATTATTTTTAATAATTTTGCCACAAGCTAAAGCCTCTAGAACGCATGATGTTACTGACCGCTAGAGAATATGAGAAAAAACACTATTAAAACAGAGAACAATAAAAAAAAAAGAATTAAGAAGACAAAAGATAGCCATTGACATTATATATAATTTTATGAACTTCAATGTCGAATTGGAAGCAAGAAGCGGGAAGAGAGCTTCTCCAACAAGAAGTGCCTAATGGTTTCATGTCACCATTTTAATTGTAAAATGATTAGACTCTGCTGACAATCTAGTACTGCGCTTAAACTCATAAAGTCTAGGTAGAGCTCACCCGAACAATTATCATGAAAATATTTATATAAAAGGGACAGAGAACCTATATTACGGCGATGGGAAAGACTGAAGCCGGGATGCCAGGTCAGGACCAATAACAATGCAGATTTTTCTTCGTTTTTTATCAAGAATCTCTAAATATACAGCAGGAGCAACAGACCAAATGTGGCATACATACGTTTGCGCAAATTAATTGAAACAGCCTCTTTAGCTTCCTTTAGACCAACTGGAGTTACATGGTGAAATCGATTTTGTTTGTTCATCAAATTAAGTCATTTGTGTTGTTCATAATGACGGTCGTCTTGAGTAGAGAATCCAGAGGTTAGCAGTGAATATCTTGAAGACAGTAGGAAAGCGTTGTTCAGGTTAGCAGTGGATATTTTGGTAAAAGGTAGGAGAGCATAATTCGTCCTTCTGTTTCTCTTCGCCTGACAAGCTGGACTGGACATTCGGGTAGAGTGAATAAAAATGGCCGCCTTTATACACGATGAATTGAATGTTCTACGTCTTCTGATTGGTTAACCTTCTATTGGTGGACTATAAAGTAAGTCAAGGCATTTTGACTAACTCACTAGTACATATATATATATACACAAAAAACTGAAACAATTTGCAGTGGTGTGCAGTAATATGAATGTATTTGTCTCGTCTTGCATCAGATCTTCATCACGCCCAGACACTATTGTCTCGACAGTTGATTAGTTGTCCTATGTCAATTGTCTGCGATGAACGTTACTCCAAGGAAGCGTACGAAAATTGTAACGCTGCACGAACACACTGAGAAGTCATATCAGTGAACAAGTTAAAGTAATATAGACTGGCCCGGAAACACTCCTGATTTATATCCAATCGAGAATCTGTAGTCAATCTGCAAGGAACGACTTCGTGGAATGGACATATGAAGTATTAACACGGAATGGGTCATGTTTTATTGAGAAAATACGAAACAGAAAATGCTAACAGAATTGTTTATTTTGTTTCAATTAATTTACACATGGGTTTATATTTAAAGTAAGGATGTATGGAAGCCTTATAAATATGTCAGATAGATTCTGAATGGAAACATTGTCTAGCACTGGATGAATCAAATTTCATATCTGTAGACTTAGTAATTGATTCAATATATACTTTTCAAAATGAACTATTGCCACAATGGAGCTGTTAATTCTTCCTATTCAATGTTTTCGTTTTTCTTAGTTTTTTACATTCAGTAATCCCCTTGTCAGTTAGTGGCTTTATCGCCTTGCTTGTGGTGAAATGATTTAAAAAATACGCAAATTAACTTTGCTCTTTTGTCCCATCACTTCAGACAGTTACATCTACGACACGCCACGTTACTTCCACGGAGTATAAACACTATCAATTCTTCCTCAAATTGTAAGTCAAAATATCCACTCCGACAGATTTTCCAATATGAACTGCTACTCTGTGGAACATAATTACGACTATATACTTCCCTGAAGACTAAACTCGTAAATTCTTCAAGTCAAGGATCAGTCGTTATCTTTCCTTCTTATTCTCTTTCTTTTCCGGTACAATCACTGAAGTTAAGCAACGTTGAACCTGATCAGAAGATGGATGACCATTGGGGAATACCAGGTCCTGTATGTTTGGATGAGCGAGTGGTTTAACGGCTCAGAATTATCAATCGGTTCCAATTCCAGCTGGGTTAGTTATATTCAAAGAAAGGTATGAATCCAACACTTCTCTCCTCAGCTATGGGTTAATTAATAAAATATGTATCACTAAACCATTATTATTATCTCCAATAATGAAACGAAACTGCGTACAAAATATTTAGATTCTGGCATAAAATTACTCATAGTAATGCCGTTAGATCAAAACACCCAACCAACATCCTTATCCTCAAAATAGTCACTTATTCATTATTACATACTTCATTAATCATAAGCGTCTTAAAAGTATCGTAATTTAAGTGTCAAAGACCAGTAGCTTTCAAACCTTGCATTTGGTAAACTTTCGTTTATATACAATGAACTTTAGCATTTAGAGTTAAAGTAATTTACGGTCATTTGTTTCACATCGATTAGCCCAGTTCCAACAATACAGGAATGCTTGTGGTTGGTCACATATATTACAGCTATTCACCCATAACAAAGATGTCCATAAAAATAAGGAGACAATAACTGACAAGCATATCTGAAATATTTAAGTCTTATATTTTATTGTTTTCTGAAAATGTATTCTTGTCGCTCCTGTAGCTCTCCTGATGCCACAAATGCTCTTGCGACGATATTTCTGAACGTCAGATCAAACGTTGTCGTCCACCGCCATTTTAATCTTTCATTTTACCGAGAGGCTACTACAAATGATCGCTTAAAAAACTAGCAGCATAATTCTTTTATTTTATTTTCCTTCTTTTTTTTTTTTTTTTTTTTTTTTTTTTCTTGAATTTTCTACAGGAATTATTTTTTCCCGCTTTCTTTTTTGTTTCGTTTCGTTCCGTCTTTCTGTTTGTCGCTCTCTCTTTCTAACGCACTAAATCCGTGTGAGCACAAGTTGAACTTTTCTGCGCAAGATGATAGAAAGGTACTGCCGTTTCCGTATGTCATTATCATTTTAGATTTATATTTTTTTGGTTTATCTAAAGCAAGCAATGTTTGTTCTTTCATTTTATTCTTGTATCAAAGATCATCTTTAAGCCAAGGATTACCTCCCGGGTCTTAAGGTCACTTTTATCGAATTTTATTTATTATATTTTATTGTTTCATTTTATTTCATTTTGCCTTTTTATATAGTTTTATTTAACATTTATTTTTTTAAATTTATGCAAATATATTGTCTTTTCTGCCTTGTATACATTTTGTGATCTATATATCTATTTTTTCCTTTTTATACGTTTTTATTGTTTTTTCATTGTTTTCTTTTGTTCTGTTGACTTTTTTCAGAATTTGGGCTTTATAACTTTATGGTTTTATATTATATTTTTTATTTTATTTATGACTTAATGCATCTACATTACTTCGTCGTGTCTTTTACGCAAGTTTTTCTTACATTTGGGAATATTTTTTCTGTACTTGGGGTTTATAAATAGATCATATGGTTTTATTTTGTTTTCATTATAAATTAATACATATATATTATCCCTGCCCCACATATCCGCATAGACTGTGATTCTTACTCAGTAACGCTCTACCTAGAGTGGTTCTCGAGACATGTACAGGGTGAACATCACTGTAAAAAAAAAATTAAAAATCTTTTATGTCGTCTAAATTGAATTTTTTTTTTACTTTTTGAATGCTTGGAACTGTATTAGGAGTTTAAAACATACCCGCTCGAGTAGATGACTCACTGGAAGAAATCAATAGACCAGTTTGAATTTATTGCAATACATATATATATATATATATATATATATATATATATATATATATATATAATTATTTATTGAAAAATTATAACATAGATATGTTATAAAATCACTACATTTTGTTTCAACACCTCCGGTGGTGTTGAAACAAAATGGCTATTTTTGTAGTGATTTTATAACATATCTATGTTATAATTTTTAAATAAATAATTATATCTGCTCTACTCTGTATTGAGCACTCTTTTTAAGAATAATAATTCTTGGTTATTGGAATTTATTCCGCATACACCAATCATATACTTGTATATATATATATATATATATATATATATATATATATATATATATATATATACTTAAAAATATCAGGGGGTTAGTTGAATCCGCTACCTTGGTTTCAACCTTACGGCATCATCAGGCGATTTTTATCAAATGACCATTTAACGCTTTTTTTTTAATCTTTTTTACCTAAAGAACGCTATAATATCATTTTCTAAAGTAAATAAAAAAAGTGCACGGCGTTTGATGTAATAAAAAAGGAGGAGGAGGGTGTGAAGAAGAAGAAGAAGAAGAAGAAGAAGAAGAAGAAGAAGAAGAAGAAGAAGAAGAAGAAGAAGAAGAAGAAGGGGAAAGGAAAAACAAGTGTATTGTATATTTGTTGTTGGCGGTTAAATTACTTTTTTACCTAGTCTCATATGCACTTATGAAAAATTTTCTGATATGTAAACAAGGACTTAAGACTTCGGGTTCTGGTTTAAAAAGTTCTTTAAATCCGGAAATGTCATAATAGTCATTTTTTCATGTTGGCAGAAGTTGCAAATATTATTATGATTGTTGTTAGGCATTGCCTTTTTTAAAAGTTTCTACCTGATGAACTTCCCGTTGTTTTCTTCTTTTTTTATTCCACACATGGTTAGCTCGTTTCGTAGAGCATTTAAGATTTGCTAGCTTAAAAGACGACCTATGGTTGTACCATCTATATTTTATTGTACCTTCCGTACACCCTATGTACGTTTTATTTTTTATTAATATCCGTTACTTCTGCTTTATAAATAGCCTCTGTTTTACAAGCTCCATTTATTGGACATCTATTCTTATTTCTGCAGTTGCATAAATGACCAGTGTTATTTTGCTGCATGTTAGTTTTGAGATTCCTGGCGTTTTGTCTGTTATTGTTTTGAAATTACTAGTACAACTGTAGCTTAATTTAACTGTGTGTTTATTGAATATCTTATGTAATTCTGAATTCTTTGGGAAATGTTTAGTAAGCAATTTGAAAAATAATTTCCCTATTTTACATTTTACCACTAAGTTAAAAGGGGAGTTAAACCAAATAATATTTTTCTTTTCCTCGAATTGTTCTTCATATGATGTTTAATATGAGGTTAAAATTCTAATTTGGTTTTGTGACCCTTGACCTTTAAGTTCTTCTTTATTCTTCTTTTTTTTATCCTCAAAAATTATTCTACTAAAAGAGTTTCTGGATAACCGACACTCTATTCCTTTAGGGATGTTCTTCATTATGTTCGGAGTGTGTTTGGATCTGATATTCATATATTTTAATTTTGCGTTCGATTTCATGTATGGGGAGACACTGCCAGCTTGAATTCTCCATCCAGATAATTAACAATTTTTTTTTATTCATTTTGACTTCTATTTCATACAATTCCTTATTTTTATTAAAGATATTTATGTTAGACGAAAGTTTACTAATTCGACAGTAATTGGTATCTGGTTCACTATGGCATAGGGGTGGTTGGAATGAACATTAATATAGTTGGTGATTTCATGCTCTTCATAGTAAGGTTTAAAGCTATTATTATTAAGGTTAAAAGTGATATCAAGATACTCTAATATTTTGAAATTAGAAGAAATCTCAAATCTAAACCCTAGAAATTTAAAAGCTTTAATTATTTTCTTCTGTAACTTCAACGATAGTGGACCATTGCTATTGGGAATGAAAATAATCTACATTCTCTATATAGGCTTACTAGTTTGGGATCTACAGTTCTACTAAGTATATCTAAAATATAAAAACCAACTAGATCAGCAACCTGGCTGCATCATATGATCCCATAAGGACATCGAAATCGTCATTACGGCACTTAATCCAGATAGAATCGTTAAGTGCTAAGAGTTAATTCCTTATAGTTAAGATGATATTAGTTTCATCATCCGTTATCTCCATATGGTTTTTCACAAAATTGATACAATTATCTAAGAGGTCCTTGGATAGAGAGGAATAAAAATCTATTATATTAAACTTGAAGTGGCTCTTTCTTTATCACTCATATTTGATTGTATCTTATGAATTCTTCCAAAGTAATCAATATTTTAGCATCATTTTTTTACTTATATCTTTTGAGATTAGACCTAGTACACTTTTAGTAGGATTTATTATTAACCAGCAGGGGAGCCCGGCGTTGCCCGGGGATGTAACAGTAAGAGATAGATCAAGTATCGACCGTCATAAAGACTGAAAAATAAAATTGACAAAGATTATTGTTTAAGGTTGACGGACACGCATGTCTTAATTAGTTTTTTGTTGTTTTTTTTTATTTTTATTTTTTTACCAATTGGTCAAACCCAAACTCAAACAAAAACATTGTTTTCATTCGTTATGAGTCTACCGAGTGAATAGAATTTTATTATAAACAATTGTCTTGTAAATGGAATTTTTAAAGCATTCTGAATGTAAAAATAAAGAAAAAAGTGTGCAAGACAATAAGAAACACTACCTGCCAAAAAAAAAAGGTTTTGTTGAAATCGGTTGAAAAATGAAGGAACTCCGATCCCATATATAAACGAACACACACACACACACACACACACACACAAACAACCAACCAACCTGGGTTTTATAATAAGTATAACTCGATAACTCGATATTAATAAGTATATCTCGATATGAGTTGTCCCCCTTTTATTAATGCCTCTTAATCGTGTTTTCAACATGATTTCGTGCAAAAATAATGGTGTTTTTACAATTTATGGCGCTGTTAGAACCGCCGCAAGATAATTTTACGTAGTCCTGTGAAATTTTATTGAAATCGGTTGAAAAATGTAGGAAAACCGATCCAATATATAATCGTACAGACACACACACACACACACAATCTGATTATATATATATGTGTTTATGTGTGTGTCAGTGTGAGTGTGTTTTACGACATTTTTATGTTTATACATTCTTTTTTATTGCTACAAATATTTAAGTAAATTCTCTGTTTATAATAAACAGTATTAACAACATCCGAGAAATTGTCAAATATTTGTATCTATAAAAAAGAATGTATAAACATAAAAATGTCTTAAAATAATTGTCGGACTTTGTCCATTTCAAAATGTGTGACGTCATTTGTTTACATTTGGATACGCATCGAGCAAATATGAATGTACCTGAGAAAGTCATGGAAAATTGTAGTTTAAAAACAGTAAAATCGACCTTGCTAACCGAACGCTCCTCTGTGGCGAAATCTGTAAAAGCACGTCAGTATATGATACAGGTTCGATTCCTGTTGGAGGACGCATATTTTCTATCACAATTTCTCAACTATTTAGGCCGGTAAATGTTGTTAATACTGTCTCTTATAAACAGAGCATTTACTTAAATATTTGTATCTATAAAAAGAATGTATAAACATCAAAATGTCTTAAAATAATTGTTGGACGATGTCTTGTGATGACGATTTTATGCTTCTATCTACAGGGCCTCAGACTCAGCACGAAGGCCTGCATAAATATCCTTGAGGAGGTAGTACTGCCCTGTGGCAAGAGGGCCGTTACTGAAAAAACATATCTGGCAAAAAGATTCTTCAACATGCCACATAAACAGAACCCACTTATGCCTGTCAGACAATTTCTGCGACCTCATCACCCATTACCTCTTCCTACATAACTTTCCAGAGTATAATCCTTTTGATCGTTATGTATGAGGCGCAGTTGAGGGAGTGACCAACAAAACTCCCTGTAATACCAAAGGTGAACTAAAGTCAATGATTATGGCAGCATTCACCAACTTAAGCAAGGAGACCGTCAAGATGGTATTTTATCGAATAAATTAATTCTTTATTATTTGAAAAGTTTTGTGCTTAATTTGGGTAAATATAGCTGTTAAATAAAATACGAGTGCCAGTGTTATTTTTATTTTTGCGTAAGTTATTTGACAATTTAACTATCGTGTATATATATATATATATATATATATATATATATATATATATATATATATATATATATATATATCGGACATTTCATAATATATGATGTCATTTGTTTACATTTGGATACGCATTAAGCAGATATGAATGAATGAGAGAAAATCATGGAGAATTGTGTTTAAAAACAGTAAAGTCGACCTTACTAGCCGAACGCTTCTCTGTGGCCCAATCGGTTAAGGCACGTCAGGCTATATGACGCTTCCGAATAGGATACAGGTTTGATTCTTGTCGGAGGACGCATATCTATATATATATATATATATATATATATATATATATATATATATATCAGTGTACAGTGTAACCCGGATTTTAAGAGAGTTGTCGGGACAGGAGCAGGAGTCTCTTATATCTGGGTTTGGTCTATTTTATATACATTAACATAGGCTCTAATTTGGGACCAGAGAAAATCTCTCTTATATCCGGGTTTCTCTTTTATCTGGGTCTTTTATATCCAGGTTACACTGTATAATTATTTAAAAAAGAAATTCCTGACATGTAAAAAAAACAAAAAAAATGTCAAGACAAATTCTTCGATATGCCTCTCTGTTTATTGCCCACTTTCCATTTTTTATTGTTTTATAGCCTGGTTACCAAGTCATTGATGGTAAAATGTATACCTGGCTATGCGTTGGTATTTTTATGCACCTCTCTGCGAATTTTCATTTTAAATTATTGTACGTTTATCTTCAATACTGTTGACTGATATCATATTTTCTCAACACTACCCGAATCATACTACTCACCCCAAACCTTTAGTCGACGAGTTTAGGAAGTCATTTTCTTTGATTTTCGCCAAATATATGTTTAATTTACCCTTTCAAAAAAAAGATACATTCCCCGACAAAACCATATACTGTACGGAATAAATTATTTAAAATGGACATTTGATAAAAAAATAAGTTGAAATAAAAATGTGTTGATTGAAAAACAGGGCATACAAGTCATTAGTGATTTTCTATTTTAAAAATATGGTTTCATCGCTACACAGGAATTACCATGTTTCAAAACAGAAACTAAAATTTTAAATTTAATATAAAATTAAATTTGAAACCAATAGGTCTTTCTCATTCTCAAGCGATTTTTGGAATAACCTATTAAGAAATTTATTTCATTTATATTTGCTTATAAACTAAACCGCACTCATTATCTGCGAGGACTATTTTAACTTCCGTCAGCATGTCTGGTGCTAACCTCCAGGAGTGGGACTCATTGTGCTTTCTTGAACTAACGTTTTCCGTTGACATAAGGTTGAAAGATTATACTGAATCACTTTCTTGGTCTACAACTAGGAACGTTGGTTCAGTGTGTGGAGCCAGGATCTATCTTACATAAGTCTACTGTTTCTCCTTGCTTTGAATATTGCTGACAAATCTGGTCTGTTTCTCTTGCTATACATTTAGAGATTCTTAACAAAATACGAAAGAAGATTCAGCAATGTCCTCTGTCCTAACCTTGCATCTCGGCTTTAGTCACTTTACCTGAACGTGACATAGCTGTTCCGTGCTTTTTCCATGAATACTTTCATGGTCATTCTTCTGATGAACTTTAGTCTATGGCATCTTAATTGTACAATTTTAAGCATAGTATTAGATTGGTAGCAAGGTGTTCATCGTATTACAATTGAAATGACGAGATGTAACCGTAAATTAGATGAAATGACGAGATGTAACCGTAAATTAGATGCTAATAATTGTTTTGTTTTTTTCAGTCTTACTTCAGATTCAAATTTGATCTTCAAAAATTTAAATGCAATGTCAATCATTATCTTCTCTTTTCATCCTTGTATTTTTATTGTCCACTCTCCTTGATAAGATTTGCTTTTATTTTTATCATACTCTCTAACAGCCAGTAATTCTGTACGTCTTAGTCGCTTTATTGCCTTGCTTGGGGTGTAATGAGTAAAAAATAAATAAATAATCGGAAGCTATGGAATTTGAAAGATTTGGGGAGATATTGTAGGGAAGAATTATTGAAAATAATAACGGAGTGACATATAAACCGAATAATATTTAGGAACAATGACCGGCCGTAAAAAACCGCCAGTTTGTGATTAGTTGACGAATTAAAAAGACATGAAAAACTACGACAATAAAGTAATGATAATTATGGAAATAAAGTAATTAATAATATTAGTACATTATTATCAATATATTTATTAATCTGTTTTCCTAACGTTAATTGAATTGATAAATGTCATCAAATCAAGTTTGGAATAACTAATGAGAAAAAAAAACTAAGAAAAACAAGCGAGTGGACGATAGATAGATAGATAGATAGATAGATAGATAGATAGATAGATAGATAGATATGAGCATATTGAGATAGATAGATAGATAGATAGATAGATAGATAGATAGATAGATAGATATAAAGAGAGAGCGAGAGGTATTAACAGATTTAGAGAGATGTTAACAGACTCAGATGAATAGATCGATATGAGTTTAGATAGATATAAAGAAAGAAAAAAACAAAGAAGGAAAAAAGAAAGAAAAAAGAAAGAAAAAGAAAGAAAGAAAGAAAGAAAAAAAAAGAAAGAAAGAAAGAAAGAAAGTAGTATATATTGATAGATAGATAAGAGTATAGATAAAGGTATCATTTTTTCCATTTTGTTATCCAATTACCCACAATTAGTGTGAGATACACATATGTAAATTTTATTAATAATGACTTTGGACATACATTTATTGTTTCTTTATATATGGATTGCACACACACACATACACACATACACATACACATACACACACACACACACACACACACACACACACATATATATATATATATATATATATATATATATATATATATATATTCACCATTTATTTAAACAATAGAAATCTCTTTTTAGAATATTATGCTTTAAGTATTTCAGGTTTGAACAAGCTATTTTTTAAAAAAATTTCTTTTTTATTTAAAAAAAAAGAAATTTCAATTTTCATTTCTTTCTGAATAATACAAGTTTAATTTAGAAAACATTACTTTTCAATTGTAAAAAAAAAGTACTTTTCTTTGGTAAAAATTACTTTTTAAAACATCTTATATACATATATATATATATATATATATATATATATATATATATATATATATATATATGACATCCATTCCTTGACTATCGAGACATCCGTATTTTTTTCTTTATTTCTTTTTACACTCTATCACCCAATGTAGCGTCTGCAATCAATTGGTTATTGCCAGTACCAATCTCACCTTAGTGTACCGCGTATCGTGACACGGCAAACAATGAGCTCTGCGTGTTTTTAGTTTTTTTTTTCCAACTGGAAGCAACCTAATTTGAAGCGGCAAAGATCTCGAGCCTTGTGGCACGGACAACAATTGTTTTAGCGTGTTTGCTAAGTCCCTACAAAGGGAAGAGAAAAAAAAACGAGAAAAAACGGGAATCTAATTAAAAAGAAAAGAAAAATGAAAGGAAAAATCTAGTTTGCACGTCGATTAATAGTGACTTCATCACCGAGGGAAATCCTTTTATTAGAGTCTTTGCGAATCTGTCTCGAATTCCTTCCCAAGACTACTCGACATTTCTTGGCTTCCGCTGAAGAAAGTTCAAAGGTTTTTCGGCATCATGCTATTTGGCACGATTTCTCCCTATCGCTTCGCGCTATTATTTACTTAGTTCAGCTAATTATTTCTATCTCCATAATTACCCAGACGGACATTATTCTTCCTACAAAAACAAACACAAAATCATAAACTTTAGACAGTTTATCCACGTTTATATCTTTCTAACATGCAGTGGTTTATGAGAAAATTAGATATATTAGGTTGGTGCAACAATAATGTCGTTTTCTCACATAGTAACATATGTGAGAAAACGACATTATTTTTGCACTAACCTAATAACACAAATATTAAAACGTATCTTGGTTGCATTAAACAAAACTTTAGATAAATGAATGTTACTTCTTCATATTATCGGTCTTGCTGGGGGATTCCTGTGCGTGGTACCTTTATAAGGAGCCTGGAAACCATAACACGGTTTAAAGCAAGTTTGTAATTGAAAGCGGGTAAACCAAAATCTTTGGTAGCCGTCAAGCACGAAGTCACAAGTCATCGTGACTGAGAGTTTGAGCGTGGTGGCCTTGTGAAAGCAGTTGATCGCGCACAAGATAATGCGTGCTCTCCCACATAGGAGATCACTAAGGTCAGCACTGCATAGTTGCAGCATAAAACACAGGTGGGCTTTAGGGGGTGGGGAGTGAAAAAACACAAAGTTGCTTGAGCATGGGTCTGCACCAGGGATTGGTTAACCGAACTAGTAGACGGGCATTATCAGATACGTGTAGCCAGACATTTACCAGTATATATATATATATATATATATATATATATATATATATATATATATATATATATATGTTGTATTGAGGCAACAGACCATTATTCAAACATCTATTATTAAATATAATAGACAACAAATGTCTTTTTTTTTTTAAGCGTTTCACCCCAAGCAAGGCGAGAAGCCACTAGGACGCAGGGGGTTACTGAAAATTTGGAGCAAGATCAGATAGGAGTGATAGAGGAAAGGATGGGGAGAAGGATAGTGGATAGATCAAGGCAACTGGAGATGTCGATTGACACTACATTTGAATAGTTGGAGATTATAGCTCTCAGGGAAACTGGAATAGGGAAGTGAGTTCCACAGGCGAGAGGTGCGAGACATGAAGCTATTGGAGTAGAAGAGATGGCTACATTTAGGAGTTTCGACAGTGAAAAGGTGAGAGTGGGAGGCCAGCCTTGTAGGGCGCTTGAACTCATGAAGTCTGGGAACCAGCGAATGCAGCTCCTCGGAGCAATTACCATGAAAGTATTTGTAAAAAAGACAGAGAGAGGCGACGGCGCGTCTGTGAGAGAGTGACTGTAGACGAGATGCCAGAACGGAGCCAATTATATTGCATATCCGCCTCTGGAGCCTATCAAGAATCCCGAGGCAAACAGAAGGGCTCCAGAGCATATATGTTTGATCATGAGCCGTTCTAGTTTCACACGAGCCATCATCAGAGATGTTATACGGATGTTACAGCCGAAATGTTCACCATCAAATATGAAATCCTGCTATGTTTACATAGAAGTCTGCTATGCGATGATAACGGCTGCAGAATAGCAGATGCAGGTCGTAAATTCGTAATGCGGATACCATTTTTGCTAGTGACCATCTCTGTTGTAATTTCCATATAACCACTCTAATTTTGGCCCTTGTGATCCGAAACATTATATCGAGGAACAGCATAATAAAAATATCCAAATGTGACGTCACTCTGACCTCTGCCCACTTGCTATCCTGTGACGATCAATGTGACTTGGTATTGGTCGCGGCGCCAAATGTGACGTTCTAACCCTTGGCTGATTCGGATGGGAATCTTGTTAGATTCGGTATCAGCTTTGTCGTTCCCAGCTCGCCTCCAACGTCTGTTTACCGAAGTAACTGCTTTTATTTCTAGTCTAACCTACCCACGTTGTGATTTGATCTTAGGTAGACGAAATCAATCAGTCGCCGGGCTGTAATGCAAGCCGAATTCGAGCAAAGGTGTCATCGCACAAGTATACGTGAAAGAAAATAAAGTAACAACTCGAAATATTCAAATGTGTTAAAAAAAGAATAGCAAATATTTTTATATCTGGTTGCTGAATACAGGACTGCGTCTTTCTCCCAAACCACTTCTATGGATACGTGAAACTTTGCGTTTGTTAGGCGAGTCTTAATATCTTAAATTGTTTTTCAATAATTGATTTTTGGTATCTTCAGGCGAAATAAATTGTTTAAGTCTAAGTCGGAATGCGTGGATATCTTTCAGTCTGCTCCTGCGAGGTTGGTCTCCGAGCTCACAGCTCAACTCTGTCTGCGCCTATCACTCTGTCTCCGTCTGCGTCTGCATCTGCGTCTGCGTCTCCCCAACTGCCACCGTCTACTCCGTTTATATGGATGCTAACCAAAACCACAATAAGGATTTTCTTTGTTTTCGAACAGGAAAATTTATCACATTCTATTTTTGGAAGTCCATTACTTTCTATTTTAGAGGGCTTCTTAAGGGAATTGTCCTCCCAAATTCTTCCTTTCTCATATTGGTATCTCACACCAATCCCCTCAGAGGGCGTCAACAGGTTTCCCTTCTTTCTCATAGTGGTATCTCACACCAATCCCCTCACAGTCGTCAACAGGCCTCCCCTCCTTCTCATATGTTTACCTTCGCCTACCGCTCACGCCACCACTTAGCCAAAGTACGCTCGGCAGCGTGGGCGCGGCCAGTCTTGCCTCAGCTTACAATTATCGCTCAAAGAAAAAAAATTATCTTCCTTTTTCTTTTCTGTCTTTTTCTCGACCAGACACCCACGACTCCTAGTGTGGTCCTTAATCTCTATCTTAACTGAATGTCATCTGGAATTTATCAACGAGATTTTTGGCAGCTGGGTGGTCAACTGAATGTCTTCGCACCCTGTCACCAATAATCTGTCCCGGTAACAAACTTTTATCATGTCCAGGTCTGGACATAAAACAGGTGTCTCTTCCCAAAACCAAATGATATCTCCGAAAGATAGTTAATGGTTTATTCTTTCCCTTTTTCTCATTTCTCTTTCTTTTTCTTTGGGGGTGGTCTCAGCTGATCTTTTTTCTCGGTCGCATCCTCGACCTGATTACGATTATCTTCCAGCATTTCGCCCTGCGAGCCACATGACCAATTTGAAATTTTCATTATTGCCATGGGCAGATTGCTATCTGCCCTTCCTCGCCGCTTCATGTCATAAATTAATTCTGTCAGATCCGAGATCTTACAAACTGCCTATCTTCTGCGAAAAAAATACTTTTCTTCTCAAATGAAAAAAAAATCTTTACCACTTTTCTTTGTTTAAAAAAAAATAACATCGCTCAGTATGTCTTTCGTGATAGCTTCTTCTCGCATTAAGTATTTCTCGCTTTTAATTTTCACGCAAAAGCTAAATAGTGTCACAAAATCTTGGACAATTATTTTTGTCTTTTTTTTCTCCCGAATTTAAAGCCGCTATACGGAGGTTAGAACGGCACATGATCAAACATAATAGACATTGAGTTGTCTGTTATATTTAACAATATATGTCTGAACATATACATATATACATATGTGTGTGTATGTGTGTACACGTATAATTATATATATATGTATATATATATATATGTATGTATGTATATATATGTAAATATATATATATATAAATATGTATATATATATATATATATATATATATATATATACATGTAAATATATATATATATGTAAATATATATATATATATATATATATATACATGTAAATATACATATTTATATATATGTAACTATATATATATATATATATATATATATATATATATATATAGATATTTCGCAAATATAAATATTTTGAAATAAATTGGTAGCTGGAAAAAGAATTGAAAAATAAAGAAAGAAGTAGGAACAAAATCGTCCAGAACCTTAAAATCCAGTCTAAATAAAGAAAAAAAACTCAATCGAGTAATAAAAATATATAAAGTGCCCAGGAAGTTGAAGAGAAAATGGAAAAAACACTAAAGATCCAAGAACTATCTACCTAGGGTTCACCTAAAAGGATCTTTAGGGTAAACATTTTATCCTGAAAATCCGTTGAGGTGAAACCTGGGTAGGGTATTCCTGGCTCTTTAGCATGTTTTTCATTATATACATACACACACACACATACACACATACATATAGATAGATAGATAGAAATATATACATATATATATATATATATATTCGTATATATATATATATATATATTGTTAGATATATAGATAGTTATAAATATATACATATATATACATATATTCATATATATATAGATAGATAGATATGTAGGTAGATAGAAATATATACATAAATATATATGCATATATATATATATATATATTCGTATACATATATATGTCTAGATAGATAGATAGACAGATATAAATATATACATATAGATATATATAAATATAGATAGATAGATAGTCATAAATATATACATATATATATTCATATCTATATATTGATAGATATATAGATAGATAGTTATAAATATGTACATATATATACATATTCATATATGACGTCATACATTAAGAAATGGACAAAGTCCGACAATTTATTTATTAAAGACATTTTATTCAGACCGGTAAATGTTATTTAATATTGTTTATTATAAACAGAGCATTTACTTAAATACTTGTATCTATAAAAAGAACGTTAAACATAAAAATGTCTTTAATAAATAAATTATCGGACTTTGTCCATTTCTTAATGTATGACGTATTTTGTTTACATTTGATACGCCATGAGCAGTTATGAATGTACGAGATTCATGGAAGATTGAAGTTTATAAGCAGTAAATTTGACCTTGTCTACCGAACGTTCCTTTGTGGCCGAGTCGGTTAAGGCACGTCAGCATAAATGACGTTTCCGTATAGGATGCAGCTTCGAATCCTGTAAAAGGACGAATATTTCTATGAAAATTTCTCGGACATTCAGACCGGTAAATGTTATTTAATACTGTTTATTATAAACAGAGCATTTACTTAAATACTTGTATCTATAAAAAGAACGTTAAACATAAAAATGTCATCAATAAATATATTCATATATATAGATAGGTAGAAATATATATATGCATACATATATATGTTTAGATATTATAATATGTTTAGATGTTATATATATATATATATATATATATATATATATATATATATATATATATATATATATATATATATCGGTGTACTAGGTGTTTAACGGGAGTGAGCGATTCTGGATTTCATCGATAATTTTATTTTTTTGTTTTAGTTTGTTTCGAGTTAGAACTTTTAGTTTGCTTCTTCATTTTTTATTATTTTGAATTTTATTTATGATTTGTTTTTTAATTATTATTTAAATTTAAATTATTATCTAAATTTCAATTTATTTACGTTATTTATTATTTTAATTCCTTTCAGAACTCGATATTGTTTCTTGTCTCTCTCCAGAAAGCTGTACATCTAACACTGCACATTTTTCATGCATAAATCTTACAGAAAACATTTTAGTCTAGTTTTCTTATAGAAAATATTATGATCTAATGGATGCTAATCTAGAGAGCTAGGAAAGCACATTTTGGGATTATATTATCGTAAAAATCTCAAGGACACTTGGGTCATGTAGAAGGGAGTAGAATCCTGTTTGAACTCGGAAAGTGTCCTATCCGATCTTGGGCTTAATTACCACGTCTGTCACTTCAATAAAGTACTGAGCCCAAGCCTGCGCGTTAAGTAGTAGAAATTCATCCCATACCGTTCTTTTCTTATGACCACCCGTACCTTCAAAGTTGACATGAATTTTTTGTGATTTATGGCGGTGTCTTTGTAGAAGCACCTGTACTTCCTCCTGTTCCCTTAGACACTTTCAGCAATCTGATTGTCACTGAATCGACGGGGTTATCAGTTCTTTAAAGGACGACGTAGGTGTGGGGGGGTTCTTTTTCATTTCCCATGTCACATTTCCCGTTCCACCTGACAAATAAATAAGGATATAAAAACTTGGTGCATATATTGCATTAAAGAAAATTACACCTTTATTGCCTGCTAAAGTATTTTTTTAAATACTTTATGTGCCTCATAAATATATCGTTTGAGGATCGCGAGTGTGTGAAACTCGGGTTACGACTCGGGCCATCTTTTGATAGGTGTTAAAATTGTGAAACGTTTTCTTTACTGAGTAGGTAGGTATTTGCCTTTAGGCCATTTTCTTCTTTCTTTCCTTGTTCGAGATTTATTCTTAAAGTCTTTTGACAAGTTGTCTGTTGGTTACATTAAGGTAGTTGTTTACAATATAATTTATCTATGAAATGGCATCAGATATAGATAAAATATAGATGGGAATCTAACAGAATGATAAAATAAAGAAAAAATAGGAAACTTGTTTCGCTTTTATTAAAGCTTCATCAGAGAGAATGGGATATGGAAAAAGGAAAGTAGAAACATAAAATATAAAAAAAAAAATAACCGAATGTTTCTTTTTTTTTTCTTCATATCACATCGTCTGATGAAGCTTTAATAAACGTGAAACATGTTTGATTTATAAACATTTCCTATTTGTTCTGTAAATTATCATTCACCCCAACACACACACACACACACACACACACACAAACAAACACACACACACACAAACACACACACACACACATATATATATATATATATATATATATATATATATATATATATATATATATGTGATCGCTTGGAAATAATACAATGGGCAGTAAACTTGGATGTGTGAGTGGTGTAATGGAAACTTCGTTGTTAATCGGAGATCTGAGTTCCAATTCCAGTTGAATTTGTTATATTCACTTACGCGCAAATACTTTTAGGCAAGGTATAAATTCACCTCTTTTCCCCCAGCTATGGATTAATTAGTAAAACTTCTATCACTAAAAATCATTAATATCTCAAAAACAATATATATTAATTCCCCGCGAATAATTTCGTCTTCATCCATAATACACACCTAAAATTGTACAAAAGATTTGGGAAAATGCTTCTACTCAAGCATAATACGCACCCCTTGTTTAGTAATGAAATCCTATAATTTGTATCTTTCGAATTTCATTACGGCCATTGATACACTTACATAAGCCATTATCAAAGATGACAATTACATTTCAATATATTAAACAATACACGGACAAAACAATAATGAGAGTCGGTAAGCCGAAAGCTTAGATTGGATTTAAACATCTATCAATATGGTGATTTCCTTTCGTTTTTCAATGATAATGTTATTAAGCTTATCAGACAATATGAAAGGAACTTACTTAAAATAAATAGACAAAACTTGTCTATATTATTTAATGAAACATGCATCAATGAAAAATTGCTGCCTAAATATACACAATATATATAGATATATTTAGATTTTGAAAAAAAAAAAAAGAAAACATAATCTATTACTTGAATTATATTGATGGGTCCAAAGTAATCGTAAGTAATTTGCGTTGCCATATTGTTCTTTTTTTTTTTTACAAATTAGTCTTCTAGAGAATAGAAGCAACACATGCATTTTGCTTATCTTTTTATATATTTGGAAAGTATCTTTGAAATCTTTCATGCATCAAAAACAGACTATCATTATTGTTTTGTCCGTGTATTGTTTGATGCATTGAAATGTAATTGTTATCTTTGATAATGGCTTATGTAAGCCGAAAGTTTAGATAGGATTAAAAAAACATGTATCAATATGGTGATTTCCTTTTGTCTTTCAATGATAATGTTATTCAGCTTATCAGACAATATGAAAGGAACTTAAAATAAATAGACAAAACTTGTCTATATTATTTAATGAAATATACATACATACATATATATATATATATATATATATATATATATATATATATATATATATATATATATATATATTCCCGTCAGTATTTGAACAAAGTTATTAGGTTGGTGCAAAAATAATGACGTAATAATGCCGTTTCTTGACGTATTTTTAACGTCAAAAAAAACATTATTACGTCATTATTTTTGCACCAACCTAATAGTACTCTCAAACTCTCGGTCGCAACGAGTGACGACTTAGTGCTAGCACTGCCTTCGATGGGCGCGTGTGGCCGTCTGGTTAGCACGTTCAAATTCCGACCAGGTGATGCAGATTCGAATCAGACTATTGTTGATTTGACAATGAGATGACGTCTAATGGGAAGTCTACGGCTTCGCAAAATGTCAGAAAACCAACATACCCTAGGGCCGAGCTAAACTTTATGAGTGAACTTGGTTTGGCGGAAATGACTGTCGATGTTTGTCACAAGTCATAGAATCTGACTATTCATGCCGTGCAGTTTCTCCCAGAAAAGTAACTAAGTTTTGCTGAGCAGAGTTTCATTATGAACGACAGATGTGTTTGAGCAGGTGTCTGTAACGCGGACACGAGCAGCAAGCAATTTTATATTTTCATAAATATAAACTGGAAATATAAGACAGAAATATTTTCTTTAAATATTTGCATAAAATCATATTTTTACTTTTTGACAGCAGGCATTTCGCGAGATTTTACGCTGATATAGGGGAAATACAGACAGATTTTAACAGAGCAGAATGTTCAATGTTCTTAAACATTTATTGATACCACTTTGTTGATAGATAGATAGATAGATAGATAGATAGATAGATTGAAAAAAGAAATAGAGGTGAACAGATTGAAAAAGATAGATGTGAACAGATTGAGATAGATAGATAGATAGATAGATAGATAGATAGATTGAAAAAATAGATGTGAACAGATTGAAAAAGATAGATGTGAACAGATTGAGACAGATAGATAGATAGTTAGATATGAACAGATTGAGATAGATAGATAGATAGATAGATAGATAGATAGATAGATAGATATGAACAGATTGATATAGATAGATAGATAGATAGATAGATAGATAGATAGATAGATATGAACAGATTGATATAGATAGATAGATAGATAGATAGATAGATAGATATGAACAGATTGAGATAGATAGATAGATAGATAGATAGATAGATAGATAGATAGATATGAACAGATTGAGATAGATGGATAGATAGATAGATAGATAGATAGATAGATAGATAGATAGATAGATAGATAGATATGAACAGATTGAGATAGATAGATAGATAGATAGATAGATAGATAGATAGATAGATAGATAGATGTCATAAAATGGGTTAGGATGTAGTAACATGAACAGCGATTATTATCTTCCCTGGGTGAGCTGTAACCGTGCCTTGCTTCCAATTTCTTAAAACTAAATTTAATATATACTTTCCCCTCTTTTTATATATTGTGATTGATTGATTGATTTCTTTTTTACGGTTTATCAACCCTATATGAGTTATCTAGAACTGAAAAATATTTTTTTATTGAATTCAATAATCAACATTTTGTCAATTATCAACATTTTGTGTGTTATTTTAACGTCAAAACATTGGATTGTCTGAATAATCTTTTATGTGTCAGTGAATATTGCGATCTTTTAGAATAACATTAATTTATCAGATACACGTCCTAATATTTAACCCATAGCTGGGGAGAGGAGAAGAATTCACATCTTTATCAAGTGAATGAATGTTACGACCCCGACTGGAATTCAAACTTTTCAATCCTAGCCGATATCCATTACAACACTTGCGCATTCGTTTTATGTACGATAAATAACGCCTAATATACATAAAAACTTGGTTTGGAAATAACGAAAAAACAGAATCTATTTAGAGCTGCAAGGGACAGGAAATTGTGGAGAACCATGATCGTTTTAAGAGCAGTTAACGATTGTAGCTAACTCTGTTTGTCGAGTCTCTGCCTTCGGACGGAGAGGAACCAGACGAGGCTATGCCGAAGAGCAGAGTCTCGTATGGGGAGGTAGACAGCTACCCGACCCCATTTATACGGGGTCTACCAACAATTTTTGCCAAAGCCTACGGACTCGGAACGCCCCAATTAAAAGAAACCGGCCATCGTGCCATATCCAACCTTATGGGGAGCTCTTAGTTAAATACCAAGTCATGATCGCTTACATCTTGTTAGGACATGGCGCATAGAAGGCAATGCAGAAATATTTCGTCTACCTCGACGTTAATAATGTCTAAGTCTGAAAATTCGCCCATTTCTTAAATTCTACGAATCCTCTTCAAATCAAAGAAATGTACTCGAGGTGAAAGTCTCGTTCTAATGTAGCTGCTTATGTCTGCGAATAACGCTTTCTTTTGACACGATTCATGAATTACATTTTTTTTTTTTTAAGCATTGCAATACACAAAAATAAAGTAAATGCAACAGAACCACGGGAATGACAGCAAGACTTCTCCAAGACTACTGAGTGGAACGAAGCAGAAATGAATTACTTCCTATTTAGTGCTAGCAAAGGAAACCATTCTTCTCGTGTGTGCTGTCATGCATGTATTCGTTCCTTTTAGTCTTTCATTTTTTCGTTTTACTGAAAACTTTTTTTTTTTTTTTTCTATTAGTTTTTGCATCATATTTTACTGCCAAACCTTCTTTTCATTTCATGGAATATATATTTTTGGCTTCTTTTTTTTTTTTTTTTTTCCTTCTTTTTAATTGTTTTTTATACTTTTATTCGTTCTATTGAATTCAATGGATATAGCTCTCTCTTTGATATTTCTCTTTTTCTTTTATTCTTTTTTTTTTCCATTCTTTTTTTCCTTTAAATTTAAGGATTTCCTTTTCATTTATTAATTCAAAGTAATATTTCTTGACTTTATTCAGAATATTTCTCTTTCGTTCTTGTATAGATGTTAACGGAGTTATCTGCCCTTTGAGTGTATAACTATTCGGTTGGTGCAAAAATAATGTCGTTTTCTCGCATAGTAACATATGTGAGAAAACGACATTATTTTTGCACCAACCCAATATTAGGTTGGTGCAAAAAATAATGACGTAATAATGTCGTTTTTTTACGTATATTTTAACGTCAAAAAACGACATTATTACGGTATTATTTTTGCACCAACTTAATACAAGTGAGAAGGAGGCGCCTATTTGCTTTTTCAGTATCACCCCCCCACACACACACTTTTCGGCCTTGTGCCACATTTTCAGTATTTTTACAGGAATAAATATTGCTTTTTCAGTATTGCTCAGAAGCATGTCCAGCGGACGCCTTCTGCACTTTACAGTTCTTTCATCCACCAATTCTCTTTTTTATGTTGTAAAACATTCTTTTAGATTCTTACTTTATTTTTCTTTCTTTCTTTCATTACCTAGAACTTTCCTTTTGGTTCTCTAATGTTCTTTCCTTTTCTTTTTGGAATAATTCATCTCATATATTCTTTACTTTTTATTTCTTTTCCTTTCTTTCTTTCTTTCTTTCTTTCCTAAAGCATTCTATCTTTTAATTTCCGACAATCATTCCCTTTTCCTTTTTATCACCTTTTCCTTCTTTTTTTTTCGTTCTCTCTTTCTTTCACTTGCTACAAACCAATTCTTGAAAAATCACCCTAGTTCTTCTCTTTCATGTGCTATTTGTTTATTTAGTTGCACTAATCACTAATTTTTCTTTGCTATTTTTCTTTTAATAATTTCATTCTTTTTTTTGTTCCTTTCCTCCCTTCATTCTTTTTCATTCCTCTCATTCTTCTGTTTCTATTGCCGTTTCTCACTTCTTTTATTCATTCTTTCTCATTTAATTGCATCTGTCATTTATATAATCGACACCTTGATATATTTGTCTTTATAACAAGATTTTTCCGACTTCAGTCATTCACTGCGGTCCCGTCTTCAGCAAATTTTAATATTAATGCTTCCGCACACTTGTCTTCATATTCACTTATGTATCCTTTCGATTAATTCTTCATTCCTTCGTTTCCTTCTTTCTCTCAACTTTTCTTCCATTCCTTTCTTCTTGCATCTTGCCTTCTGTTGTAACTGAGTTAAAAACAACCACTAGAAAACCGGAATTGATTTAACAGGTTTATCACCTTTTCATACAGGGAAGCCTAATATAGAATAGAAACTAGGGAAGAGAATGTTTAGCCGTAAATAACTGTTTTCAGCAAAAGCTACTCTCGCTATTCCCCTTGATATAGAAGTGTTATGTCTTTCCTCTGGCGGTCAAGTCCAAACTTGTAGGGAAAATATTCTCCCTCATATCTCTCCTTTTGAGATCCGTGTCTAGGATTTCTAATGGATTTCTTTTCCTTTTACTAGTTTTTTTAGTAAAATTATTTCTGGTATAGCTACGTCAAATACATACTTCCAATCTTGTATTTTTACTGTCAGAGTACCTTTTCATTAGTTAGTTTAGGTAGTGTTTATGCCCCCCACCTCGGACCTTTTAATTATATAAAATACTCTGCTGACACGTTTTTCAGTTACACCTTCCCAATGTTCCTTATCCTTTTTTTTTTTATAAATTTTAAAGAATATTTTTTCGACTGAATTAAGATATTTAATTGTATCGACTATCTTTTTGTGTCATTTTTTTTTTCTCCGGCAACAGTCTATCAAATAGAGATTTCACTTTTCTCACAGATATCAAATCTGTTGGAGACATACTTGACACTGTTTTAGGATTAGGTGTGATACGCTATACTTGTAGGAATTGTTGAATTGCCGTGTATATACCAACATGTTTCTTTAGAGCTCTCTTCAGCGTATCAATAAATCTCTCTGCTAATCCATTTGATCTTGAGTGGAAATGCTGCGATGTGAAATGGCTAAGTGCAAAAAATAGACAGAACATTTTAAAATCTTTTGACGTGAACTGTGCCCCAGGGTCAGATACAATGGTGTTTGGGAAACCGGACCTCCCAAAAAGTTCGTGTAAAAAGAAGTAATAATAACGTTTGATAACTGTGTCTTACACTTTAGCACTTCTGGCCATTTTGTAAAATTGTCAACTACGACATTGAGTGGGTCCTGTAAAATCAACATGTAATGAACACGGTCTGTCGGTGACAGGCCAGTTAGTAAACTTTCTCGGATTTGCCTTAACAACTCGAGAAAACTTTCTACACGATTTCACTAATTTTTCTATGTCCTTATTTAGATTTGGTCAGCACACAGCTACGCATGAGGGATTTCATGCGTGAAATTCTTGGCTGTTCCATGTGGAAATCATTTAATACGCGTTTCTGCAAGGAAACTGGCATAACAATTTGCTTTGCATATAACAGTAGCGCATCACGTATGGAAAACAAATTCCTACTATTAACGTCCTCTTTTTTTTACTTTGTTCATTTAATTTCTACCTCACTTATTTTTTTTTCTTTTCATTGATAAAAACATTTTCTGCTCTTATTTTTATATCAACCAAAGTTGCTTGTCAATCCTGCACTGAATTATATAACACATTTTTTTTTTTTTCGTTTTCCGTCCTTAAAGCCGTTATAGCCGTTTCTTCTAACGGTTCGCAAAAAAACTAGGAATTAAGCGCGATAATCTGTCAGGAAGACCAAGCTTATTAGATGGTAAAAAATTCGATTTTGAAATCATAATTCAAATGTATAGTACCCAATCTCTGCAGCGTGTCTTGGAAAACATTTCTTTGATCCAGAAATTGTTATTAATGAGCGGTGATCCGTCTGAAATAATAATAATAATAATAGTAAACTTACATGTATATGCATATGTATGTTCTCTACGGCATAAATTATTACCAAACTTACCTTCTCGATTTGAGAATATTTTCTCTCAACAGTGTTCTAGATGTACGAGCAACTGCTTTCATTATTCCATCTTTGTATTTGTGCAAAACTTCGGCCCCAATACCATAGTTGCCGGATTCGCTGGCAACAACTATCTCTTGACTGGATTCAAAAAGCGCTAGAAATAAATCCGATGTCAAAATTTCTTTAATTTTTTCAAATGATTTATTGGTCCAATGCCGTCTCCCATACGTAGTTCCACTGATTTCTATTCTCGCCTTTCCTTCCATTTGATTCGTCTCCCATCCTTCCTTCTATTAAATTCTTAGTCTATGCTTCATTCTATTCCTTTCTACTCAAATCATTCCTTCCATTTCATTCCTCACTTATCCTTTCTTTCCATTCCATTCTTCTCCCATCCTTCCTTCCATTCCTGGTTATTCTATCTTTTTTACCTTTTTTTCCTTTCTTCTCCCATCCTTATTTCCATTCTTTTCTTCTCCCTCTCTTTCTATTCCACTGATCTTCTACCCTTTCTCCCATTTCTTCTCCCGTCCTCCCTGTTTTTCTTCCATTTTCGACCGTTCTTTCCTTTCTAATCCCGTCTGTAGTTCCATTCTATCCTTCTCCCATCCTTCCTTCCATTTGATTCTCCGCCCATCCTTCGTTCGATAACGTTCCTTCCGTCCATTCCTTTCTTCACTCATCATCTCTCATTTTTTTCTTCTGTCATCTTCCATTCCCTTCTTCTCCCATCCTCCCCTTCTTCGACTCTCCCCATTTTCATTACTTTCCACGCATCGTTCCTTCAATATCATTCTAGTGCAATCCTTCCTCCCATTCCTTACTACTCCGATCACGCGTTCCATTACGTTCTTCTCCTATTTTTCTTGACGGTTATTTCTTTTTCCAGCCTTCCTTCCATTAAATTCTTCGCCCATATTCCTCCCATTCCTTTTTTCCTACCATCCGTCCTATCCTTACATTCTTCCCCCATCCTTCCTTTCATTCCTTTCCTTTCACAACCTTCCTTCTATGCCTTACCTCTTCCATCCTTTCTTCTCATTCTATTCTTCTCCAATCCTCTTTCCATCCTTCCCTTTACTGTTTTCTCTTGCTTATTTTCTTTTCCCATCCTTCTTTTTTCTTTCTTCTTTCTTCTTTCTTTTATTCTGTAAATTTTTTACTATCATTCTTTACTCTTTCCTTCCATTCTTTACTCCCCACCCAGTTCGTTCGTCCGTTCGTTCCTTTCTTCCTTCCTTCCTTCCTTTCTTACTTACTTCCTTCTTTCCCTCTTTTCTCCATTCTTTCTCGGTCTTTCCACCCTTATGTGCTTCATATGTTCTCCTTTCTTTCTTCCTTTCTTCCTTTCTTTCTTTTTTCTTTCTTTCTCATTTTTCCATTCCTTCCATTATTTTTCTTCTTCTTTCCTTCCTTTTTAATTAATTTCCGTTCTTTACTTTTTCTTTCTTAACTCCTTCCTTCCTTTTTTACTTCTTTCTGCTTTTCATTCTTTTCTTTTTATTATTCCTTCCTTCCTTCCTTCATTCTTTCTTCCAATTTCTTCATTCCTTTCAGTTCTTACTTTTTTCTTTGTTTCTTCTTCAAATTCTCACTTTACATCCTTTTCTTTCTTTCTTTCTTTCTTTCTTTCTTTCTTTCTTTCATTCTTTTTTTCATTCTTCCAATTCTCTTCTTCCGTTTGTTTTTCTTCCTTTCAGTCTTTCTTTCTTTCTTTCTTTCTTCCTTCCTCCCTCCGATTATCTGCTCCCATTTTTTCTTCTTCCTTTTATTCTTCCTTTCTTTTCCCAAATTTCTCCTGCCATTCTTTTCTTCTCCTTTTCTTTTTTTCTTTCTTTCTTCCTTTTTAGAAATACACGTCACATTTTTCTTTCTATTTTAAAAAGTGTTTATAGCGTCTATCGACCTGTGTCCTGGAGAAATCTTAAAAATTAAAATCTGCTTTCGAGCAAATATCGAACCTGTTTCTGACTTCCTAGGAGAAACATGCTTAATTCTGCGTGCTTTACCATGCGGCTACAGAGAGACTTACAATTCAGTAAGGCTCTATTTTCCCTTTTAATAAGCAGGCCCATAGACGTAATACAGACTGTTTAAAATAAAATAAAAAATAGAAATGGTTTCTCAATTAAAATACGAGTATATACTATAATAATGTTTGTATTAATAAAAATGTCATATGGATAATAAATCAAGTGATTATTTCCTGAGGACTATTTCCAACAACAATGCATTTTTTTTAAATCAACAAAGATTCCATTTAAGATGAAATTCTCTAGCATACATAGGATAAAAGAATCGCCAATCGATAAAAGTAATAGCTGAACCTTATGACCAATTAAGTCACTATACATTTGTTTTTTTTCTCTTTTATTATCTAAGATGTTTTCGACATATTTACATGAAGATTACACCGTGTTTTCAAAACAGTCTGGTTAGGTATCATCCAAAAAAAGAAATATGTTATGTGATTCGGTTAAATGAAACGGGACTAAATCAATGACATTTTCTCTATTTTTTTTTTCTCCTAATAAAAAGATATTACGTATTCTGCCCTTCAGAATAATCTTAACCTGCTTAAATTGCTGTTTTCCACGCCTCTAAGCATCTTTCAAAATCATTATTCAAGACAGACGTCAAGAAACTGGCCACATAGACCTTGCTACCCGCCATCCGCTCTCTGTTGGCTTCTTCCGGAAATTAGCAAAGAAGCTGCTGCTAGCATGTGTTCTTTATTTGATTCCAAATATTACAGAGTTGACTTCCCATGACATGAAAAAAGAGCGAAATGGATAATAGTACTGGTAATGGACACACACACACATACAGATATATATATATATATATATATATATATATATATATATATATATATATATATAGTCTTAAGATGCGCTATATTTATGGGATAAAGTGCTCAATATCAGAGATAGAGCGAGTGTAAATATAAAAGTGAACATAGAAGTCAACACTTACAGGCGGCAGTCTGCTTCATGCTAGATGCAATCGTCATTCCACGAAAAACAGACTGTCACCTCTAAGGGTTGACTCCTATGATCACTTATATATATATATATATATATATATATATATATATATATATATATATATAATCTATTCAAAAATTATAACATCAATACAAAAATAGTCATTTTGTTTCAACGCCTCTGTTGTCTTATAAAGTTTTGTAGGTTCTACATTCAACACCATCACTTGATAAGACACCAGAAGTGTTGAAACAAAATGGCTATTTTTGTAGTGATGCTATAATATGTTTATGTTATAATTTTCGAATAAATAATTATATTTGCTCTACTCTGTATTGAGCATTCTTTTAAGAATAGTATTATTTGGTTATTGGAATTTCTTCCGTATACACCAAATCCTATACTTGGTTATATATATATATATATATATATATATATATATATATATATATATATATAAATCTTTGTAGTTAGATTGTACTTGATTAAGATATGGTAGGTTGATATATTTAGAGTTATTTGCGGAATAACCTTCTTTTCGATTAATGTAAATATTTCTAATAACTCGTTTAATTTGTTAATTAACAATGCAATTAGGAAAGTCATTATTAAATTGATTTTGTTTAATCTTGATCTTGGATGGGATTAAAAGATGAGATGGAGAAATAAAAGAATGAAAAACTATGGCGTCTTCCGTAATGAGTTTAATAACAACATTAATAATTTTATCCGTGAATTTGAGATAATTAAAATAACACACACACACACACACACACACACACACATATATATATATATATATATATATATATATATATATATATATATATATATATATATATATATTTATTTATTTACGGAATGCTATGTTTATGGATAAATGTACCCGCTATCAAGTATTGATCGCATCTAAATATACATATAAAAGTGGACACCGAGGCCAATATCTATGCACTTAATATTCTTATTACTTTTAATGGAAATGTAACTATTGTTACGATATGGTATCCAATGATTTTCTTCTCGTAAAATGCAATATTTCTGAAATTGAGATTTTTCTTGAGCTGTCACAACTTTGGATATGTGACAACAGAATAAATAAGGTCCTCATGTATAGGCAGCTTCAAGACCTTCGTTTGTGATTCGTTTGTAGGTCTTGGTGATTGAGAGCTGCTTTTTAGACTTCTCATGAAATAAAAATTATTACCTATCGGATTTTAAGTGTTTGATATTCTTTAATTAATAATACTTTTGGTCTGTCTTTTGACATAGAAGTCTTCCTGGGTGTATATCCTACTGTAAATTCTATACGGATTACAATATCGTATCATTACTATATATATATATATATATATATATATATATATATATATATATATATATATATAAGACATTTTTATGTCTATACGTTGTTTTGATATATACAAATATTTAAGTAAATGCTCTGTTTATAATAAACAGTATTAACATCATTTACCGTCCTGAATGTCCGGACTCACCCGCATTTCTCACCCACACAAGACAGACATCCTTGCTGAGTTGTTGTGGCCTCACACTTATACTATAATATTTTTGGCATTTGAAGGAAATGAATAAAATACCAAAAGTAAAATGGAAAATTATAAACAAAACTAGAACTTGTAAAACTTGGGATGACCCATGCCCTTTATGCCTACATGAGAAAATACACATTATTAAGTTTCTAAATAATAAAAATCTAATAAACAATAGACATGAGTTAACGGTTTTTTGCCGACATCATCAAATCTTTGCATTGAATAATTAGCATATTTTTTTAAAATCCATAATCCTAATAAATAGCTTAAATACCCTACTAAAAAAAATAACCCTTTTTGAAGTCGTCAAAAAACAAAGGTTACGGCAGTTTTTGTTTTTTTTTGTTTTTGTTTTTTTTATATATATACACAAAACCCTTTCAGAAAAAAATAAAATAAAAAATAAATAAATCGCCATAGACACGTAAACCAGGTTAGACGAAATCATCTTCCGTTTTAAATTTAGACACCCCAACCTTACCCTGACTTGACATCTATGAATGTAAATCTATACTGATACAAATTATTAACACCCTGCGCCCCTTTCTATATGAACAATCGCGCTGGCCGTTACCATGGAAATTTTGATTTCAATAATGAATATGCTATTAAAACACATAAATTTCAGAAATAAGTTATTCCAAAAAAAATTTCGCTTGAAGATGGAAATGAGCTTACTTTAATTCAATTTAATTCAAATAATTGAAGTTTTCGGCTCTTGTTTTGAAACATAAGAACTCTTATGTAGCGTGTTGGAACCAGATTTTTAAATAAATAATTATATATATATATATATATATATATATATATATATATATATATATATATATAAACATAGTTATATTTTTGTTACTATTTTTCTATTTATATAAGATTAGATTCGAGAAGATGTCATAAATTCGTTAGTGTTAAACTTGGTCAAAAAAGTGGCTTCTCAATTTCAACGCCTTCAAATCTTCTCTATGTTAATCTTCAAAAATCATTTATTTTTTTTTTTACCATCCATCACATCATGGTTGATTCTAACCTCCAGGAAGTCAATTCATTCCGCCTCCTCGGTCGAACATTTCCCACTAACATGAAGTAGAATGGTTTTATTGAATCAATGGTTCGGTTTGCTGCTGATAAACTCGGTTCGCCTTGTCGCGCGGGAAAGTTTTTTCTCTTGTACATTTATAAGTCTACCATTCGTCAGTGCATTGAATATTGCTGTCAGATCTGGTCTGGTGCTTCCGATTTATATCTAGAGATTGTTGACGAAATCCGACAAAGAAATCTGAACCATTCTCCTAACCTGACTTCTTGGCTTTATTCACTTTCCCAACGCATATTCTCTATAATTATTTTCATTATAATTCTTCAGACAAGATTTACTCTTTGGTGCTTTGACTTCAGAAATTTAACAACAGTACTAGATTGTTAGCGAGATCTCGTAATTTCGTTGTTGAAGACGTCAGTTGTAACCGTAAGTTCTATGCTAATAGTTTCTTCTGCATTTCTCGCCTGTGGAACTCAATGCTGCCTTCCTGTTAATTATGATCTTTAACAAATTTTAATGTAATGTCAATCTTTATCTCTACTTTATTCCTTATTTTATTAACGACGTTTCCGGGATAGATAGATAGATAGATAGATAGATAGATAGATAGATAGATAGATAGATAGATAGATAGATAGATAGATAGATAGATAAAAAACAGACTGGCATAGATAGATAGATAGATAGATAGATAGATAGATAGATAGATAGATAGATAGATAGATAGATAGATAGATAGATAGATACGAACAGACTGGGACGGAAATGAATATATAGATACATACGAACAGACTGAGATAGATAGATAGATACGAAAAGATTGAGGTAGATATATACAAACAGAATGAGATAGATAGATAGATAGATAGATAGATAGATAGATAGATAGATAGATAGATAGAGACAGAAATGAACAGATTGAGATAGATACACACATAGATGCATATAAATATTTTGAGGTATATATGAAAAGATTGAGATAGATAGATAGATAGATAGATAGATAGATAGATTCGTTAAGGATTATAATTGATTATTATTATTATTATTATCATATATATATATATATATATATATATATATATATATATATATAAACTTGCGACTGAAAATTGATAAATAATTAGATAGAATCAGACAGCCCTCTAGACAAATGCTGATGTCATTTTTGAATATTGGACATTATTTTGATTATAGGCGGATTTTAAATCTCTAATGAGTCTCCAGTCGTATATTACTGGCCTGTTGAGACCATCATAATAATCCCCAAACAACCAGGCTAGAGACAACTTCATATATCGAGAGCAAGAAAAATTAAATATACTTTATTTCAGTAATACACTTTTCTCTTCTTTACTGTCTTCATACTGGACTAGTTATTAATGACTTTTTAGTGCGGTTCGCTACCCACGGAATCGTTTCGGGTGTTTTTAACTAGAGAAACAAACTGATCAAAGGAAATAAGAACAGTCCTCTTTGTTCTTGCCACATATAGAATCTGTTCATTATCCCTTGGATTACTGCCAATATTTACTTTTCCTGCAGCTGATTCCGATTTGGTAGACTCTTGAAAAAATGGTTACGGGACCACTATGTTCAATTCTTTGAAACATCTGGTTACTCCCTACTTAAACAAGAATGCTGTGAACCGTGAAATTATTATCATAAACAAACACACACGCACACACACAGTACACACACACGATATATATATATATATATATATATATATATATATATATATATATATATATATATATATATATATGAAATAATGT
>OZ010602.1:22780226-22817726 GCA_963932145.1 Acanthosepion lycidas
TTTTTAAAAAAAACGTATAACTGGCAACATTATTGTTCCAAAAACGGATAGCTGGCAACATTATTGTTTTAAAAATGTACAGCTGGCAACATTATTTTTTTACAAAAAACGTATAGCTGGCAACATTATTGTTTCAAAAACGTATATCTGGCAACATTATTGTTTCAAAAACGCATAGCTAGCAACATTATGGTTCCAAAAACGGATAGCTGGCAACATTATTGTTTCAAAAACGTATAGCTGGCTACATTATTTTTCCGAAAATATTATCTGAGGCCTTGCTGTTGGATGTAGTTTATTGCCGTACCCAGGACGCGGATGTAGTTTATCGTCATACCCAGGACGCGGATGTAGTTTATCGTCATACCCAGGACGTTGAGTTAGGCCAAAGAATCGTAAAAAATATTTATCAATTATTCAAGATGATAGAAATATGAATTGCAATCAAGTTGCTCCCAAATAAATAAATTCTGATGTTCGCTCATAAAAAAATTGCATATGTATACATAATTTGATCACATGAGAACATTAGCAAAAGAACAGAATTTATAATAGATTCGTAAATATTTAAAGAGAAACAATGGTAAATATTACTCCCCCAATGGTACACTCTGCTAATAGAGATACAACTTGGGTTTTGCGTCTATGAAAGGACACAGGAAACGGTGAACTAATTAAGCTTGACTGTTCCCCTAATGTAGCTGTTACGGTTTTTTGTGTATATTGTGTGACTAGGAGATTTATTCAGTACTATGTACAGAATTGCGGCACAAGGCCAAAAAAGGGGAGAGGTAGAGGCTGGTCCAAACTAACTATCCTATACCTAGCTAATCAGATTCACGACCCATTCATACATTACAATTTACCCATTCACCACAAGAACTCGTCCGTCACCAAACAATCCTCCAACCACCATAATACCGCATCCTCTCAAGGGGAACCTAGCAAAAACGCGCCCCACACCATAAAAATTTGATGATAATACATAAAATACATAAAATTTTAATAATGATAGATTGAGAGGGGAGGGAGATGAACCCAATAATCAAATAAATATAAACACAAAATACAAACTAAACATAACAGATGTTAGTAGGGGACCGTCCAACCCTCAAAATAGAGAGGCCGTTGTATTCTGCCCAGGGGACAAAATCAAGAGGCAACTCTCGCTAAGGGAGTGGGAAGAAGGCTAAAATATTATGCGGGAATGGCAAAATATAAAGCTGACCCAGTCGAGATAAAAGGGGGCCGAAACAAACTGGGGAGGTTGGGAATCTCGACTTGGATCATAACCAAAGAGTAGCCGGGTTACAGGCCAGGAACAACACTTACTCACATTAACTAGGTACACTGAAGCTTGTCTAATCCTAACCAAGGGCAGGGTTCCACAGGAAGCCACCCCGATGTGCAATAGGTTGACCTAGAAGAGAAAATCAAGGCTAGCCCCGGTCACACGAACCAAGCTCGCCTCTTTTACCCACCTTTCGCTAAAGACTGTCGAATGCAATCGTTTTCTATCAGATCTAATCTTCATCTTGAGCTGATGCTCAAAGAATAGGATTAGATGCTGATGAGAAAGACGGTTGCCCCGCAAGACTTCCTCCTTTCGCGTCGTCCAAATCACCATTCGAGCCGTGGCCAGCAGCGTCAGAAACACCATTCGTTTCACCCCAGAATACGGGGGCGACACATTGTCACACGCGTATGCGCGATCAATGGACACAAGCTGTTCGGGAGCGAGACGAGCCGTCAGCTCGCCGACATGGTCCCATAAGGGGCGGACCCGGGGGCAATGGTAGAAGGCGTGCGGAGCCGTTTCTTGTAAGCCAAGACCACACCGTTCACAGTCTGGCAAATCCGCCAAACCCCATATGAAAGCCTTGTCGTTGAGAGGCAGCCGATTCCGAGCCAATCGCCAGGTAAGCGAAAACTCAGGGTTACTGAGGTAATCCGCCGCTGGCGCCCAAGACCAGTAGGAGCGATACTCCTCCTCCGACAAGCCGAGCGTATCACGTAGGGAATCCTTCGCGGGCCCCTCCACTAATCCACGATAGAAGACCTTCCTAGGCCGTGAAAGGTCACTGGACCGGGGAATGGCCCTCAAGGCCGACCGACACTCGCGGATGAAATCCGACTCGTCCCGAGGTCTACGACGGCGCTCAACCTTCGAGATGGGGGGACTGATGGTAAGGCTAGGGAAGGCGTCCCTAACAATCCCCTCCAGAATCGGATCTCTCCCAGTCAATGCGCGGCGTAGGAAAGCCAACCTAGAGGCACGGACGTGACTCAAGAGGTGCGGCATTCCCAGCCCCCCATGACACGGACGTTTAGTGCAGACTCGTCTGTCGACCCTGTTCACGCGTCCCCTCCATAAAATGGAGGATAGCGATCGCTCGAGCGCCTTCCAATGGGTCTCACAGAGAGGAAGTACAGACAATCGATAAAGAATCAGGGGGAAAATGTATGTAGCACACACCTCCGCCCTGCCCTTCACGGACAACCGCCGTCGATTCCAAGTCTTGCCGGCAGAATCGACCTTTGCAAGTACTTCAGACCAATTCTTCTCCAGCTGGAGGTCCGGTCCAAACCACACTCCAAGAATGCGGACAGGTCCATCCGTCCAACCGAAGCGGCCCGGAAGAGCGACCCCCTTCCAGGCACCTAACCGCAAGCCGGAAGACTTGTCGCGGTTTATCTTGGCCCCTGTCACCTTCTCGTACCGATCAAGCGCCTTCTGTACCGCCTCGATGTCGTCCCGGGACGACACGAAAGCAGATACGTCATCGGCGTACGCGGAAACCCTGGCTCGAGCCCCTCCAGGAACGGCGATTCCGCGTAGGGCCGGACTGCCGGTCTCATCCTTCAGCCGGCGAAGGAGAGGCTCCAACGCCAAAGCATAAAGGAGAGGCGACAGCGGACAACCCTGACGAACCGACCTAGACAGCACGAACGCGTCCGACAACCTTCCGTTCACCTGTACCACAGCACTGGGGGAGCGATACAGGAGGCTAATCCAGCGGCAGAAGTTGGGTGCGAATCCAGCGGCCTGCAGGACAGTAGCAAGGTAGCGATGGTCGACCCTATCAAATGCCTTGGACTGATCCAAATTGATCAGCGCGGCTTGCTCGTCGTCTTTTACACCCTCTATGATCGTGCGGATCAGATGCAGGTTGCTCTGAATTGTTCGGCCCCTCACAGAACAAGTCTGCTCAGGTCCCAACAGAGACTCGGCAACTGACTGCAAACGCTCCTGCAGGATCTTGGCCATAATCTTTAACTCTGTGTTTAGCAGAGTTATGGGCCTGTAGTCATCTAGTTTCCCCCCACCACCTTTGCCCTTTTTCAACAGAGTGATCACGCCCCTGGTGATCCGATTGGGGATGGACCCCGACCGAAACCAGTTGTTGAACACTGCAGTCAAAATCGGAACAAAGATGTGCGACAGCCTCAAGTACAATTCATAGGGCAAACCATCCAGACCGGGCGACTTGCCTCTGCCGACCTTCTTCAAAACCGCGTAGACTTCGCCCTCCGTGATCTCTCCCTCGCAGCTAGCCGCTTCAGTCGGCGAAAGCCGAGGAAAGTCAGCCAAATAGCTACGAAACTCCTCCTCACGGAGACCAGGCTCCTTGGTAAACCGGCTCTCGAAATGGCGCCGAAACGCCTCGCACATGTCGTCAGTGGCCCGAAGAGTACGCCCCTCCGGGGATTCGACTTCACGAATGTAACGATCGCCACCTCGACGGACCTCTTCCCTGCGCAGATCTGCGCCCAAGTTCACCGCTTCGGAAGACATCTTGCTTAACTTATGTCTAATTACCTGGCCCATGTACCGCTCGCTATTCGAACGATCCAGGGCCTCCTTAGCTAAGGCTATCTCTAGGGGATCCCCCCCAGCCACCGCCCGGGAATAACTAGACTTGAGTGTCTTCACCTTATCAGCTCTATCTAGAGCGAGCCGCTTGCCGAAATTAGTGGTGAAGGACCTAATCCTACATTTAAGGCGTTCCCACCACCTATTCCCGATAACCGCCCCCACTAGCTCCCGCTGCACTAGTCTAATTAGCTGTTCCCGAAAGTCCTCCCTGTCCAGTAAGGACAGATTGAACTTCCAGTAACCAGCCATTCTAGGCCTACAGTCTAACGCCACCCGGGCACAAACGAGTTTGTGGTCCGAATAGCCTACCCAGTGGAACGTAGGGCAATCTAGTAGATCTATGTCGGCTCTTCTAACTAACATTCTGTCAAGGTAGCTAACTACCTTGTCAAAAGGCCAATTAAGAGCCCACGTCCACATTTTCCCCCCGGGATGATCGACCCGGTATCTATCGACGAGACCATAATCGTCGATCAGATCAACCAGGCTACGATCGCCCCTTCTCCCGCTAGCTCCCCGCCCCCTGTCTAACTTGGGGTCCAGGATGGCATTCCAGTCCCCCATTAAAACTAGGCGCGTTGAATCCACCAGGAACGGCCCCAACCGCCGAAAAAACGAGACCCGCTCCTCCCGGTCGTTGGGCGCATAAACCGCAACGACTCGGAACGAACCACTTTTCACGGCAATATCGCCCACGATCAACCGGCCCTCGGCATCGGTATGCACAAGGTCCACCTTCGCATCAAGAGTACGCCTGACAAGCAAAGAAACTCCTCTGGCAGAACGGTCCCCATATGCTGAATAGACGACAAAGTCGTCCTCCAGCACACACGCATCGGAACTGCAAACAAAGTGGGTCTCCTCGATCGCGGCAACATCCACATCCAGGGACAGAAGGTCCCGGAGCAGGCGGGCAGCCTTACCCCGATCCCTTAAGCCCCTCACATTCAAAGTCGCTAACTTGGTTGACATCTTCTAAGCCTGCAAGTAAAGAAAAAGTGCAAAAACCCTTATTCACATACGGGGCGGAAATCTGCGTCAGTCAGGACCCCGACGGATTGTCCCAGGCTCCCTACACCAAGATCTGACGTCATTCGTCCTTCCAGGACAATCCCGCCGACATCCGAAGGATAAGTGAGTTTTAGACACCTATATAAGGAGGGATGGAGAATAACAGGGACCCTCCCGGAGCAAAATTGCCTTAGTCTCTTTAGGTAAGGTGAGTCCGTCTCGATCATCCTTATTTTTGGGAAATTGTCTTTCGCTTCTGCCACATGCCCCCAGACTTTCAAGTACGCCCCCGTGTCTCTGACACAGGTAAGTACTCCTGGGGCCTCAGGGAAGTTACGCGGGTCCTCCACCGACTTCCCATCCACTGTTTCCAGTTTATACAGGAGCCCTAATAGGGCCCTCTTTTGGTTGGACAAGGCTTTATATATTGTGTGACTAGTGAGACAATCCAAATGACTCAACTTCCTTTATAGTCTACCAATAGAAGCTTAACCAATCAGAAGCCGCAGAACATTGTATTCGTCGTGTATAAAGGCGGCCATCTTTGTTCAGCCTACCGGAAGGACCAGTGCGAACAGACGAAGATGATAGAAGGAACAACTACGCCCTGCTACCATCAGTGAGAACAGGCGAAGATGATACAAGGAAGAACTACGCTCTGCTAAGGATATCCACTGTAGACCTGAACTACGCTTTCCTACTATATCCGAATTATTCACTGCCAACCTCTGGATTCTATACTCGAAGACGACCGTCATGAAAATGTCTAACAGTAGCTACATAGCCAAGTAATTAGGATCGCATTAATTCGTTATAAATGATATTTCTATTATACATCAAACGATGTAGATCGTATACGAAGAAGTAGGTTGACTTGGGAGCTGAAATAAACTTTTTATTCGCAAAATAAACGTAGATTACATTAATTCCTGTCCTGAAGAAGTGTAAAATTGCAGAAACATAAATTTCTATCGAGTAGTTCACGAGTTGAAATTGATGCAATAGAAAGCCATTGTAAATTGATTTTCCAACGTAGAAGTTACTTCCTCTGGAACAGTTTCTTCCTGCGAACCACTGTTCTGTGGAACCGATTCCCAACAGGATGTGTCCACGATTACTAAGAACTTGACCAGTTTAAATCTAGGGTTAAACGCTACCTTCTACTCCTATCCGCACAAACTGCCTCCTAACGTAACCTTCTATTTCGAGCGACCCCCGGGCCTTATACAGGGTAAACTTGTAAAAATGGAATCAAAACAATACAATCTTTTTATTAGTTTCTTCATTTATTTGGTTCCTATTACTATCTATTAATCAGCCTTTGATCATGATAATCAAATGAAATTATTCCAGTTTCTTAATAATTCACGAGTAATATCCGTGAAAATTTCACGGCTTCCCTGTTTTCTTTCTTTCTTTCTTTCTTTCTTTCTTTCACTGAAATCGGTGTCTCTGATACGTCTTTCCACGCACTCAAAACAGAACAGTGCATTATTTATGAGGTATGAGCAGAGCGTTTCTTTCTTTGACAACTTTGTCGATTTCACAGAAGCAGATTTTAAAAACGTCTTTCTTTCTTTCTTTCATTTTCTCACTGAAATCAAGTAGCGTCTCGGATATGTCTTTTCCGTCTTTCCATGTGATCAAAACGCAATAGTCCATTATTCATGAGATATTGGCAGGGCGTAACGTGCGTGCTAACTGAGGAATAAAGGGACACGCAGGAATTTAAGATAATAAGCAATAAGATGCATGTAGAATTATAGGATAATAGGAATTCAGATAGGTAGATATATGCTTGTGATGCAGATAGATGCTTATGGTGCAGATAGATAGATAGATAGATAGATAGATAGATAGATAGATGCTTATGATGCAGATAGAAGGAAAGATAGATAATTGCTTATGATGCCGAAAGACAGACAGACAGACAGATAGATAGATAGATAGATAGATAGATAGATAGATAGATAGATAGATAGATAGATGCTTATGATGCAGATAGATAGATACATAGATAGATAGATGCTTATGATGGAGATAGATAGAAAGATAGATTGATAGGTGATTCTTATGTTGCAGATTGATAGATAGATGCTTAGGATGCAGATAAATGCTAATGATGTAGATAGATAGATAGATAGATAGATAGATAGATAGAGAGATAGGTGATTCTGAGTCCCTTTTTACCTAGTCTAGCTGTCAAGCATTTTCAGGCTGAAAAGAAAAGCAGTTGGGCTTGAAAGCATCAACACCGCCCCATATAAATGACACGCACCACTGAATGTACAACAGCAGTACACAGGGTGGTTTGGCCCTAGTCCTATACACCAAAGCATTTTTGCTGTTTCAGGGAGCAAGAAAAGTAAATTATCATCATTTTCATCATCTTCTATTCATCGATGTTTCGGCCAAGTCCGGTTTATCATATATCAACTTCTACCCGCAGCCTAACGATGCCAAACTTCACTTACCACAAGAGTTGTTCCTACTAACGCTGCCACCATCACTCTACCTGGGAAGTCAGTTATTCACAAAACGTCCTGCGAGCCAGAAGTATACCTGATATTTTTTTCGAATGCACACAATTAGTTGTGGTCCTTGCAAAGGTAACTTCATCTTTTACCTCCCTTCTGTTCTGCTGGGAATATTTTTTTCCCAAGGAAGTTGTATGTCCTCTCGATTTTATAATCGAGAGAACATAGTCGTGAAGATCTTGTACATTGTTGGTAGGCAGGTGATGGGTCTATAGTTCTTCGGGTTTTCCGTCTCTTCTGTTTTGGTGAGTAAGTTTGTTAATCCCCACGTGAGACATTTGGGGTATTTTTTCTGGGTTCATGATTATATCATTTTATTATCGTTATATTATTATTATTATTATTATTATTATTATTCGTAGACGCAGTTACAGTAGTAGCAGAGATTGAGGATGCAATACACTAACAAATGTTCATTGTGTCAGAAACAATATCATGATTAAATATTTGAGAAATTGTTACAGTGCTCTCTATTACTCACCAGAGAGAACCATCCCTGCTTCCCATTAGAATGTCTGACGCTCAACTACACGGGAGCGCCTCTTTGCGACTGCTCGGTCTCACGTTAGCTGCTGACCTGAGATGGAACGAATACATTGAGTCAATTGCTTCGTCCACCGCAAGGAAAGTTGTCTCCCTGTGCCGCGCTAGGAGATTTTTCTCGCTGGAGTCGATCTTTCAAATCTACAAATCAACCAGACGGATATGCAATGTAATTGGCCCTGATCTGGCATCTCGTCTGCAGCCGCTCTCTCACAGACGTGCCGTTGCCTCCCTCTGTCTTTTTTTACAAATACTTTCACGGTAACTGCTCCGATGAGCTGCTTTCGCTGTTTCCCAGACTTCATGAATTTAAGCGCTCTCCTAGACTGGCATCTCGCTCGCACCCTTTCCCTGTCGAAACTGTTAAATGTAACTGTGTCTTCTACTTCAATATCTTCATGCCTTGCACTTCTCGCCTGTGGAAATCCCTCCCCATTTCTTGTTTTCTTGAGAGCTATAATCTGCAACTATTCAAATGTAATGTCATCGACGTCTCCAGATGCCCTGATCTATCCCCTATTCTTCTCTTCATCCTTTCCTCTGTCACTCCTCTCTGTAACCCTCTTTCCTCTATCGCTCCAACTCTGTAACCCCTTGCGTGCTAGTGGCTTCCCGCCATGCTTGGGGTTGAATGCTTAAAAAAAATTGCTAAAAACAACCCTTGGGACCCTGTTCAAAATACTTAAGAACAAATCAACAAAATCTATGTGCCATCTATTCAAGAAATAAAAAAATAGATCGAACAAGCACAGCCGTACCCTGCCAAGAACGTCGTTCTTTTATTTTTTTATTTTTTTTTTTTTTTACTAGTAGCTTTTCAAAATGCCGTCATGTCGGATAATCCAATTGAGGCTGTTTCCAAGTACCTAGATTTATCTCCTAAGCCATTTTGGTTGCTTCATCCATCAAAGCATTCAAAGGGGAAAAGCAGCACTCATGACAGCCGGCTATAATGCAACAGTGGGTGTATATAAAGCAAAATAACCAGGCGGAGCCCATCCCTCTTCAATATAGTTTCGAATTCATCCAGGGCAAGAGACCCCGCTCTTTAAATCTACACCGGGATGAAAATGAATTTGAACTCCGCACGCCGATTTCCCTATCAGGGCCGTTAACCGTTACGCGACACACACACACACGCTTTTTCCAAGGGAATTAGCGAGAAACGAATAAAGCTGACTCGTTCAGAATTTGAACTCACCACGCCGATTTTACTATCAGCGCCGGTAACCGTTACGACACACACACACACACACACACACACACACACACACACACACACACACACACACACACACACACACACACACACACACACACACACACCGGCGTGTATATTAAATATAGGTATGAAATATCACCGGAATTAATCAGTTAATTTCTCTATCATAAAATCAACTCTTGCAAGTTGGTACTCGCCGTCTTCTCCTGACCGCGAGCAGCCATAATAATAGGACAGTTTAGATCTTCGCTTTAATCGAGGACAGCGTTTAAACATCCGACGGCCATATTTTTATGGTTTCCTCGCTGTCTTCGAGTTACACGCTGACCGATACGTATCAGAGAGGTTCGCCTTAACACCAACCAACCGCGATTGGACATTAGGAAATCCGTATGGAATGGCACACAGTGCCAAGTTATTATTTATGACGTTGCATACCATTAACAAACTTTTATTATATGTCGACCTGTTTGAGTGCCATTACTTTTACAGCCAGTGTCCTATGTTATCAAAAGAAGAAAGAATGGCTTTTATTCCATGTAGAAAGACTTGAAATTGGCAGAGGATAAATACATTATAAACATCTTTAAAGTACACAGACAAGCACATATGTGATGAGGCATGCGCGCGCTTGTGTGTGTGAGTGTGTATGTGCGTGTGATTCCAAAAGATAAATAGATAGATATAGAGAGATAGATAGATAGGAAATGTAAACGTCCTAAGATAGATAGATAGATAGATAGATAGATAGATAGATAGATAGAGTTTTAATAATTTCACCCCCAGGAAGGCGATAAATGCAACTTGTAATTGTGAATGACAGATTCTGGATGAAAAAAGTGCCTTACACGACACAGGAGAGAATTTTTTTCTTACAGATCTAGCAATTGAGGCAATATAATCCTCCCAGTTCATGTTAGTAAAAAAAACTTCTTGCGAAAACATGTTTCACGTAATCGATTAAAGTAGAAAGTTTTCCTATATAAGTCATTTCTTGTCGCAGTTAACAAAAGTTTGATGTTTATTTTTTTAGATCAGCTACTAGTTTTATATTACCTATCAGATTTACAATGAAGACAGCACTAAATACTTGTGCTATCAGCATAGATACCTATTCGAGAACTGATGACATCAAGAAAGTCGTTGTTGAATGTTAGGGACAAAGTAAGTCCGACGATAGAGCACTAGGGATTCATCAGTATTTATTTCAAAGGAGCTAGAGGATTGGCCGTTCCAGACAATTTTCCTCTCAAGACATGATAAGAAGGATTGAATCAAATTAAAATTTGGATGCAATATGCCATAACCCTTTGACGTGTAACGAAGTCCAAAATGCGAAACCCTGTAAAACGCTTTTGAGATATTCAAAACAACAGAATGTGCTTTACCATTCTAAATCTTCAAGGAATCTTTCCGCCAGAGCCGTTAACACAACAGCAGTTGACCTAGAGAAGAAAAAGCCATATTGTTTGTCAGAAAGAAGACGCTGCGTGGAGCCATTCTTAACTACTATACCCCAACAGTTGTGTCTAGCAAATTCACTTAATAATTCATAACCATGGCTTCCATTAAGTTTTCTTAAAACTGTATCGAAATATTTTAAAAAAATGAAAAGTTTTAAGTTTTCTGAATTTATTATTATTATTATTATTTCCTTTGATTTCCGTTGTATACACATTACCTTCCGTGTCCCAACCAGAGACATAAGATCAAACAGGATTTCATGACTTTTTCCACCGATCATTTTTGTGAAACAAAAGCAAAAAAAAAGCCCACTAAGATTACAAACATTTTACATAGGTAAAAAAAAAACTTTTAATGGGCGAACTGTACTTGTTAATACAATTTTAGTATTTAAGGTATGAGCTACTAAAAATTCCTTCAATGAGTCTGTTGTAACCTTTTCCAATCAATCCGCGGGTTCCGACTACAACAAAAATTATTGATGTTCCCATGTGCCCTATTTTTTAGATTTCTGCTTCACGGTCCTTGTATTTTGATAGATTATTATTATTATTATTATTATTATTATTATTATTATTATTATTATTATTATTTGTGTACCTTATGTTTCCTGCTTTGTATTCTGTAGAATCGGGTTCAGACTATTGTCCTTAGGCCCTATAGGAGAATTGTCATTTAACTGATAGCACTTTTCTTAGTATATGGGATGTTCCTAGTAGGGCGATCTTTTGAGCAATTTATATGTTGATTTGACCTGGGACACAGTTTGTAAAATTGCCCCCTCTTATTTCTCTCAAGTCAGTCTCAGTCTTCTTCCTGCACATCCTGTTAATCTCGATCTCTAGGTCCTTGTATTTGGAAAATTTCTTAACAATTTTCATGGGGGTGTTTGTCTCAGATAGCGCAATTCGAGATGTCAATTTCGTGTATTTTATGATAATATCAGGTCTGTTTTTTTTATTTTTTTATTTCCCTATCAGTTTGAAATTGGATGTCCCAGAGGATAGTTATATCGTTATTTTCGGTAAGTGTATCTGGTAGATCCTTGTACGACCTGTCAGTGGTTTCGAATTTGTGCTTCCTGCTTATCTTCCATTGCACATATGTTGCTACCTTGTTATGTCTCTGATGATCTTCAGCCGACAGAAACTTGTCATGCATTTTCTATTTCTACGTTCAGGACCTCAGGATCGCCTCCTTCGTGGAAGCAGACACGACATCCAATCCCTTCCTACGTATTCCAGAAGGTCATTGCTCTATCCCACATGCGTTACATTACCCTAGAGTTGATTTTCGAGATCATATCAATTCATCTACATGACCACCGGAGTATATGTAATCTGAATCTACATCCAGGTTGTCGGTAAGCAGGTGATGGCAAAGTCTAAGCTGAACGAAAATCACCTAATCCGGGCCTGCAGTTGATGCAGAGGCAGGCAGTGTTCGAGCCTTTTTGGCGGTTTTAATGAATAACGCTTTTTCTGTTTTCTCAGTTGGATATATGCAAAAATACACTCATTTTCCGAATGTGCGTATTGTATTTTCTTTATATTATAATTGATACCCAATTACTTGGTGCAGTGCATATATGAAGTATCATTATCACGCCTAACGTGATTTTTAGACTATTTTACACTTACAGGCACTACAGAATGTTGATTACTCTGCTAACAGACTATTTTATATTAGACATTTTTCTTTTCTCATCCTGTAAAAGCTTCAATAACCACTCGAGATAGTTTAACCCTAGACTTGAACAAGTTAATATTGACGTGATCGCGGAAGCACCCACGTGGGAGTCGATTACACAAAGTAAGGGTTAGTAGGAAGAAGATATTCGATTGAAGCTTACATTTCAATAATGAAATATAAAGAGAATGAGGGTGATTCGCAACAATAACCATTGCATACTTTTATAAATACAGCATATATATATATATATATATATATATATATATATATATATGCCAAGCTCAAGCCTTGTGAGTGAAATTGGGTAGACGGAACTCTTGTGGGCCATCGATAGCTGTACTAGCACGAACCCACAAGTCATAGTGGCCGAGGGCTTGAGCGTGTTGTCCTTGATTAAACTGTTCATCTCGCTCTACCCAGAAACTGTAACTAAGGTCTACTCAGCATAGTTGCAGTATAAACGACAGGTGGGCTCTGTGGTGTTGAATAAACACAAATGTGTCTGATCTAGCGTCTGCAACAAGGATTGGCTGGCTACTTTGGTAGAAGGGTATCAGCGAATACGAGTGCCCAGCTATTATATATATATATATATATATATATATATATATATATATATGAAATGGATTAAATCCGGAACACAACATTTCGGAACATAAAATTTATTCCATTATCAATCGATATTCAATAATTTTATGTTCCGTAACATTGAATTCTCCGTGTCGGGATAAAAAAATATTTTAAAATAATAACTATTATAATGGTATGCTCTATTTATCGATCACTTTCAAAAAAAATAAATGCTAAGGAACTGTGGATTATTAATCTGACTGTTCTTTCTCATATATATATATATATATATATATATATATATATACATATGTATGTATGTATGTATTTATGTATGTATGTATGTATATAAGCACATATATACATGTGGATGTGTGTAATTTTTATATATTTTATTGACATATTATATATGCGCGGTAGTTATTGACAAGCGCTCAATATCAATGATAGAGCTAGCATATTTAGTTGGATTGATGTGAGTTTGTAACCCTTGGTTTCACGCTTTTACGATCGCTAGACAAAGTACACACACACACACAAACACACACACATATATATATATATATATATATATATATATATATATATATATATAAATATATATATATACACACACACACACATATATATATAGCCATGTACAGATATATATATATATATATATATATATAGCCATGTACATAGATTCATACATACATACTTATATATATATATATATGTGTGTGTGTGTGTGCGTGTGTGTGCGCGCGTGCGTGAGTGTGTGTGTTGCTAACAAAGTCTGTTCTACTATTTACCCATACTGGATTACGTTTGAACGAACCAGCTATGAGGTTCAAGGACAAAAATATAACTGTGAGGAATGTAAAACAAATTAATACAGATATATATTACTATTTCAGCATCATGACCATCCAATTTGCGCCTCAGCCAATACTGGAATTTGACGGCTCAACAATCCGTTAATGATTGTGTAGAGTAGGCAGCATGGATATGTTGGCTGTGCGCGGTGAAAAGGATCGATGTTTTAGTTCCGAATGCGTCGAACAAGCGTTACATATGCAGTGTATCAGCACCGGAGTGAAGAGAGAAAAAAACGACTTCGGCTGCACAAAGGAAGCTCTGTATACAGCCTTTGCGCTGACTTATTCGAAGCATATGAACGATTTGTGGCACGACAATTTCACCCTGGAGAATCTGTCGTGATTTTTCTGCGGAAACTGTCAATTCTGTTCGGCGGTATACCAGAACGTTGCTTAATATGTGTTTTCGTGATCGGTCTACTGGAGTGTGTTAAGCAGCACCTCCTTGCATCGTGCCGAATGAACAAAATGGATATTTCACAGGTGCTGCGAGGCAATATTAAGAAATGATCACACATGGGCACGTGTTTCTGTAAAAACATCGCGTGAACCAGTGGGAGGAACTGTGATTGCGCCAAAAAATGTTACCTGTGTGATGGTTCAAACCATGTGTTTCGTGACTGCCTCACATGACGCAAAGGACCGTCAGACGACTGTTCGAAACTCCGAAAAAGCTTCAAGTCTTTCTGGTGCGGGTAGCAAGGTCATTTGTTGTGGAATTGTTCGGGAGAAAGACAAGGGGAGAGTCTTTATTGTCAGTCTCGTCCCTCGGAAAAATGTGAATTTGGTGCTGCCTACAAATCTGGGCGGACAGCTACGGAAGGAGAGGCGTTGCGCTGGTGGATTCTGGGTATTCTCGGATTATTGTCAGCAGAAAGATTTGACGGACATGGAAAAGGAAGAATGTTGAAATGATGAAACTTAGTGGAGAAAAGTGCTTCAATAATGTTGGGGAAATAGATCTTCGGGTGGACGGGAGGGAAGCAGAGTCTTTGGTAGTTGTTATAGTGGAACACACCTCTTCTATAGTTAATAGACTCTCCCACCTATAATGAGTAGGAGTAGTAAGAGTAACGAGGCAGTCGGTCAGTGAGTCTATGTCAGACGACAGTTAGTCGAATACTAAAGTATCATCGACCACAACTAGATTACTCTGCGTTATACCTATTATATCAAGTTCCTAATGTTTTGTACGTCGAACCTATTTTAGGACCGACTTAGTACAACTGCAAGCCTCCACTGTGAAATCACTCCACAACAATAATTTGGCGACGAGGGATTCGGATTCATACGGTGGAAGAAAAATAATTAGCTCGCCACAACATTATGTATTGACAAAATTTGTACTCATGCGGAGGAAAAAGAAAAAATTGCCCGTCTCAATAATTTCGGCGACAAAATCTCGGATTCACACTTAAAAAAAAAAAAAAACTTGGCAAAGTTTTTCGAAAGACAAGACTTCAACTTAGTGACGAAAAAACCTGTCGTATTCTCAACGGAGAAAAGAATTTTTTTCTCGATAAGACAGTTTGCTCAAATAGGTCACGAATCGCAAATTCGGAGGACCCCCCTCTTTATGCGTTGTGTAAATTTTTGCGAAGATGGAGGAATGCAAAAATATATTCCAGGAATTTTTTAAGTTCCAGTCGGAACAACAGATGACAATATTACAGCAACAGAGAACATTCCAGATGCAACTGCAGGAGGAAATTTTCAATAGACAAATGAAGTTTCAACAAGAAATGGAACAGATGCATAGGGAGTTTCAAAACAAAATTATGGAAATAACCGAGAAGAGGAAAGAAAAATCTACAAAATGATTCTTTCTCAGAGAATACAATATGGAATTCAATCGAAATATTCACGTATAGTCCAGATGAAGAGATAACTTTTGAGGAGTATTATAAAAAAATATACGGACGTGTATAACGAGGACTGCCACTCATGGTCTGAAGGAAAGAAGGTTAGTCTTCTTTTAAGGAAATTAGGAAGTGCTGAGCATAACAAATTGATAAACTACATTTTACCGAAAAAAACTAGCGAGTTGACATTTACTGAGGCGGTGAATATATTAAGTGAATTATTTAGTAAAAAGACATGTTTGTTTCACAAGAGGTGGAAATGTTTGAATCTGATGAAAGATGACGAACAAGACTATATAACGTACGCAGCCAATGGGAACAAGCATTGTGAAGAATTCAAGCTGGCAGAGTTAAGCGCTGACAATTTCAATTGCTTGGTGTTTGTTCAGGGGCTGGTATAGGAAAGTGACGCAGAGTTGAGAAAATTAGTACTGGCAAAATTGGAAAACGAGCCGAGTGTTACGGTACAGAAGTTGGCAGAAGACTGCACAAGATATGTTAGCGTAAAGAAAGATTCGAAAAAGATAGAACAGTCTGGCGTTTCGCATGTAAGGAAAATAGGCTACAAAAAAGAAAGTCAGTCTACCAAAAAGAATTCTAACATTGCGGATTATCAAACAAAAAGTGAAATACCAGAGAAAAATAAACAAAAACTCCCGAAGCCATGTTTTGCTTGCGGTGAATTTCACTGGTACAGATATTGCAATTTTAGGAATAAAAAATGTTTCAACTGTGAAAGAGTGGGTCATAAAAACTCGCACTGCAGGTCAAAAAATAAAGACAATAAAATAAGAAAATTAAAGTCCAACGAGGTGAACGATGGAATAACCAGAAAATTTGTTACCGTCGAAATAAGTAATAAAAAAATAAAAATGGAATTCGACACTGGTTCTATCTATCATAAATTTGCATACGTGGAAGAAGTTGGGGAAACCAACTTTAATGAAGACAAATAAAATCGCGAAGTCAGTGACGGGAGAAAAAATACAATTTATTGGAGAATTTGTTACAAACGTCACGTTAAATAAAAAAAAACATGAAGAACTATTTGTCATAGAAAATACCACAATAACAGAATTCCAATTATGGGATCTACCGATAAATTCTTTCTGTTACAAGGTAGAAAGTTTAAACTCTGAAGCCCAAAAATTAGTAGAGGAACTTAAGGAAACATTTCCTACTGTTTTGTCCTCCATGTTTTGGAACGTGTACCAAGATGGAGGCAAAATTCCAGCTCAAAGAAAACGCTCAGGCGGTATTCAAAAAGGAAAGGAATGTGCCGTTCGCTTCAATTGAACAGATAGATATAAAGAATTGGACAGATTAGAGAAAACTGGAGTACTTGAAAAAGTTGAGTATAGGGAATGGGCTACACCGACGGTATACGTGAAAAAAAGTCTAAAGAAATTCGTGTTTGTGCTGATTTCTCGCAGCACTAAAAGACTATAATTATCCTCTACCAGCGAAAGAAATGTTTGCGAAGCTTAATGGAGGTCCAATATTTTTGAAGATAGACCTCAGCGACGCATATTTGCAGATACCGGTAGAAAAAGAAACGTCAAAACTTTTGTGTATAAACACACATCGGGGTCTGTATAAATTTAACAGACTACCTTTTGGGATTAAGGTAGCTCCCGCCATTTTCCAACAAGTCATGGATTCGATGTTGGGTGGTCTAGATTTTGCGGTAGCGTATCTGGACGACATCCTCGTGAGAAGTACAAGTATAGCAGAACACGTGGAACGTGTAAATGCAGTAGTTTCAAGAATACGGGATTTTCGATTTAAACTCAAGGAAAACAAATGTGAGTTTTTTTTTTTGGAGAAAATAAAATATCTGGGGCAGATCATCGATAAGAATGGTAGAAGGCCAGACCCAGAGCGAGGAGCGGCTATAAAAGATATGCCGGCTCCGAATGATATTACCACATTACAAAGTTTTTGGGGGGATTAGCCAATTATTACCAAATATACATCCCTAAAATGTATGATCTGCGGGCACCGTTAAATGAACTACTGAAGAAAGGAAAACCCTGGAAATGGAATAATGAATGCCAAAAAGCATTTGAAAAGATAAAGGAAGTGTTAACCTCGAAATTATTTTTAACCCATTACAACCCGGATTTAGAGATCATAGTAGCTTGCGAGGCAAGTGCGTATGAAGTAGGAGCATGTATCTTACACAAAATGACAAATGGTCAAGTAAAACCAATTCCGCGTGCTTGTGGAGCACTACTTCCGGCTGAGAAGATTTACTCTCAGATAGAGAAAGAGGCGCCACGAATAATATTTGCAGTAGCAAAATTTCACCGTTTTCTCCATGGTCGACATTTTAAGCTACAAACCGACCATAAGCCTCTAATTTCGATTTTGGGATCGAAAAAGGGTTTGCTGGCGCATACAGCCAACCGTCTACAGAGATGGGGGACAATATTGCTAAACTATAACTTCAGCATGGAGTACATACCATCGAATAAATTTGGCTACGCTAATGGGCTGTCCAGGTTAATTCCAAAAATGAACGAACCATTAGAAGACACGGTAATTGCCTCACTGAAGTCAGAAGAAGAGCTGAAATTTACTGTGTGTAATGCAGTTCGGGAACTTCTGGTAACTCTAGAAAAAATAAAAGAAGAAGCCACCAGGGACAAGTATATTTTGAAAATAAAAGGAAAAATAGCCGAGAGGGACCAGTACACAACAAATGTTTTTCTCGCTTTGCGATACAGTATTGTTCTACAGAGAACGTGTGGCGATTCCATACACACTGCAGAAGCAAATACAAAAGGATTTTCATACTGGTCACCCGGGCAGCACTAGGATGAAGAGCCTAATGCGAAGTTTTGTATATTGGCCGAATATGGACAGGGACATTGAGAACGCAGTGGCAAAATGTAAAGGCTCTGCTTTAGCTGCAAAGGCACCCCCAATAAAATTTAACCCCTGGCCAAAAACAGACTTACTATGGTCTAGGTTACATGTGGATTTTGCAGGTCCACTGAATGGATACCATTACATCATAGTAGTGGATAGTTTCTCTAAATGGCCTGAGATACAAAGGATAAGAAATCTGACGACGCAAAGTACTAAAAACTTCCTGTTGGAATTGTTCGCAAGGTTTGGTGGAGTAGATACAATTGTGACGGACAACGGAAGTCAGTTTACGTCGAAACAATTTAAAGATATCTGCAAGGAATACAACGTCGAACATGTTACCACAGCTCCATATCACCCAAGATCAAACGGGTGAGCTGAAAAAATTGTGGACACTCTGAAAAGAGCTCTAAAGAAAGCTATGGAAATACCTGCAGATGAAGCCCTACAGAAGTTTCTACAGGTATACAGAATTACCCCAAATAACGGAACACCAGCCTCACAGTCGCCAGCCGGGGTGATGTTCGCACGTCGGGTAAGATCTGTCTTCGACAAATTATTACCAAAAAAGACAAAGCCAGATAGAGAAAAAATTATTCAAGTAAAAAATACAATCCTGGTGAAAAAATATATTTGAAGGTCTATAAGTAGAATAAATCATTTTGGGAGATTGGAAAAATAGAAAAGCGAATTGGTAATATGATGTACTTGGTGAAAGGCGTAAAATTCACGTGCAGAAGACACATTAACCAGATCAGACGACGTGCTTCAGACATGGTTGACAGCGGTCCCGCGGAAGAAACGCCGATGGAGGTAATTTTCGATACGTTTGATCTAACAGCACCTGCTACGATGTTACCTGAGGTACGCCGATCCAGGAGAAAAAGAAAGGCAACTGATCATTTAAAAGTGGATCCAAAACGTAGGAGATACGCTACGATGTTGCTAAAAAAAAGTTTTTTTTTTTGTTTTCTTTTTCTTCATATATTCCTGTAAAAAAAATAAAACTGTTTAAGGAGGGGGGTGTTATAGTAGAACACACTTATTCTATAGTTAATAGACTCTCCCACCTATTATAAGTAGGAGTAGTAAGAGTAACGAGGCAGTCGTTCAGTCAGTCGGTCAGTCAGTCGATGTCGGGCGACAGTTAGTCGAATACTAAAGTATCAGCGACCACAACTAGATTACTCTGCGTTATACCTATTATATCAAGTTCCTAACGTTTTGTACATCGAACCTATTTTACGACCGACCTAGTAGAAATACAAGCCTCCACCGTGAAATCACTCCACAACAGTAGTACAAGAGGACTCTCTTAAATTTGACGTACTGATCGATGTGAATGCAATCAAGGTATTGGGTGGAGTTTCTATTTCAATGTCAAGAGAGGCGCACTTCTTCTGCAAGCAAGCTTCTACTTTCGCGAGAGCAGTACTCTCCATTGAACAACTTGATTTTCACGCAGGATTCGATCAGCGATGAAATGAGTGGACTGCCACCTGGAAATGGACAGACGCCAAAGCACCGTGCAAGCTGCGAAACCGCATTGCAGGGTACGCTATGTCGACGAAAGGCTTCCTTATTCCCTATCACGAAGAAAAAATTGCTTCTTCCGTTGATAGCCGCCGTACAACGAAAGGCATCGAAGTTGCCGCCCGTAATGGATTACCGAGAACTTAAGCGCCACGTTTACGAGTAACCAGCTGACGCTGATGTTTTCGTCAGTAATCTAAGAGAGTCAAACCAGGATCAAACATTGTACCTCAAATCTGCCTACCTACAAGTGCGTGTTAAGGAACAACTTAGCCGTAGCAGACAAATGTTACTGGTTTGGGGCTGAATATCTCTCCACCCCTGATAATGAAATCTGTCGTCAAAGCAGTCCCGTCTGAGGCAGAAAACACTAAAAAGGCAACCTCAGTATATATCGACGACCTCTTCATAAATAAATATGTTGCGTCTGTAATTCGTCTTGCGGAACATTTGTTTGCTCTTTGGACTGGCAAGTAAGGACCCGGAGCGGCCAAAATATGGAGCTAGGATAATTGGCTTGGCTGTCTGAAAGAAGGATGGCGCCCTGTGATGCGTTTCCAGACGTCTCTGAAGTGCTCACCAGAAGAAAGGTGTTCTCTTTTTTGTGACAAGGTTCAAAGACAAAAGCGTGGCAGTGAGAAATGTGAAGCAAATTAATACAGATATATTACTCTCTCTCTCTCCCTCCCTCCTTCTCTCTCTCTCTCTCTCTCTCTCTCTCTCTATCTATCTATCTGGGGTACGGTGGAGTAATAGATAGTTGATAGGCGTGTTCGAATTCCAGTCCGGTTTGTTACATTCGTTTACGTAGTAATATCCTTGATAAAGTTTTAAATCCATCCATATAGATAAATAACAGAATGGACTTGGGAGAAAACAGTTCTAGAAGAGGGGAAACTCTGAATTTGGAGATCTTATGGAACGATGCGCATCAGGGATCTCTTGTAGTAGCATCTACAAAAGCCTTCACCATTATTATCAAATTATATATGCTGTCTGTTTCTAAGAACTGAGATGCTGTGCCCTCATACGTTAAAAAACATCGGAGACTCCTTCATAAACAGGGGTCATTCAAAAAGTTCTAAGTGTCACCCAGAAGTAATTGGAGAAACAATATAGATTTTTTCCGTATTTTTCAATATAGATCCCTTGACATCAATGCATTTGGTCCAACAATGTATGTACTTATAAAACACCATCATGGTGTCCTCATCTTCCGAAAACTCTACTACAACACATATGATTACATCATTTTCAAAATTGTCGACCATAATGGGATTTGAGCTTAAAAAAGTGAAAGAAGTCAGATGGAGCTATGTCTGGTGAGTAAGGTGGATGGGGTAGCAATTCAAAAATACAATTGGCTGCTTCAGCTACTACAAACAAAACAGTGTGAACGGGAGCGTTATCCTGGAGCAAGAGGTATTAATGAGACCTTTCTTTTGTGTTTCGACTTGATTGCTTCCTTCATTTGTCTTAATTCTGATGCACAGTACTGTCCATTAATATTTTCTCCTCTATCAGGATTACGCCTTCAGAATAAAAGAAAAAATCAGAAGTCATCAGGTTTTTAGATGACGCAGTCTGCTGTAAATGCTTCGGGGTGGGAAAACAGAATGTTTCCATTGTTTGCTTTGAATCTTTGATTCAGAATCGAAGTGGTGAACCCAGGTTTTCTTTGTGGTACTAATCTACGGTTAAAATTCGGGTGAATCAACCTAGAAGCGAAACATAAGTGCCCTAGAAATGTTAACCCTTTTAGCTTCTGCTCTGATAGGAGAATTCTTAGGACTCCTCTAGTACACTGCTTGCTCATCCCAAGATTTCAGTTAAATCAGTATAGACCTAACCAGAACTAATGCCTATGGATTTTACTATCTGCTAGACAATAAGACACCTGTAATCCAAAACCATTCGGTGAATGGCATCAACTTGTTCATCAATGGTTCGAGATTTTTGGAGGACTTGACCGAAGGTCAACTTTTGTGATGCCCTGCTTGAATTCCGCAGTTAACTTGATCACAGTTGAATAGGAAGGAGAGTCATCTGCAAATGTATGTAACATGTTCCCAAGGATTTCCTTGGGTTTCATATCTTTCTTTTGCATATACTTATAAGACAGTGCAGGCTTCTGTTTTATCGATTTTTTGATTTGTCGCCCAATTCTCACAGAAATTATATCAGAAATCTGAAATAGTTTTATAAGAAGTGTTACCGTGTTACCATAACAATAATGTTCAGGGATGGCTCTTCTTTGTGGGTAAGGCTAAGATGGGTAAGGCTCCATTGGTTTCCTTGATAAAGCCGGAAAACCTCAGATTTTTTTCTATTTGGCATTTTGAAACAAATTTGTATTTATTTTCAGAATTATTTCTGCGAAATTTTAATTTGTCAATCATAATCCCGAATCTTAAAATCCCGATTATCGACATTCCTGAAATTTAAAATCCCGAAATGTGAAATTCCGAATTTAAAAAATCTCACAAGATCAGAAGACCTACATTTAAGATCCTGGAATATCAGAATTCCGAAAAATAGGCTGTTGGAGAAATTGAAAAAGAAGTTTTGGAAATATCTTTATTTCTAGACATTTACAAAATAGCATTTAAAAAATGTTTATACATTTGTAATTCTTATTCATAAAAAAAATATCAAGCCAGAATATAGCATAAGCGATGGGAATATTGAGTAGGCAATTCTCATGTCGGTGTTTGTTGCATTAATGGAGGGGTTGAGAAAAAGTAACTTCACGTAGAAAACGAATATGAACACATTCTCCGAGAAGAGTCTTGTCCATAAAGAAAAAAATGTGTGTTTTATCGTGATGAAAGCCTTAAAGATATAATTAATGACCGTAAAAACCGACAAGATCTTATGGAATATTTTGGAGTTCTTAATCATAATCTTTCATTATAAATTATTCTTATATTATGGTTTTATATTATTTTAATGAATTTTCAATATTTCAAATGTTTAAATCCTATTGATACGGTATTTTGAAAATGTTCAGAAATAAAGGTATTTCCAAAATGTTTTCATTTTAATTTCTCCTAAAGACTATTTTTCGGGATTCTTATCTTTGAGGATTTTAAATTTCGGAATTTTGATCTTTCGGATTTTTGATATATTCGGTACTTCAATTTTCGGTATTTTAAATCTTCGAAGTTCGACATTCAGCGTTTTAAGATTCTCCAATATAACACAAACCGATATATATATATATATATATATATATATATATATATATATATATATATATATATATATATATATATATATATATATTAAAATAATAAGAAACAACAGTAAGGTCCGGTGTTCTTAGCAGTTATTTTTATAATTAAAAAAAAAAGTGCTCGATACAAAACAATACAGCAAAATATTATAATTATTTACTTTTTAAAAATCTGATTCCATTGCCATACAGAAAAGTTCCAAAACTGAAACTAAATTTATAAATATAATTATCTATAATATCATTTCCAAACCAAAAACAACTTTTCAATTAGTGAACGGAAATTATGACCCAATCTATACATACTAAAAAGTTCCTTTTGAGTTCATATGAAGTGGGATGAAAAGAAAATATGTATATTTCATTTACTCCCACACCGTTACATTTCCAATACACTTGATTGCCACTCTTCCTCACATTCTGCCTCACCTCTCATCATGCGCTTACGCATTTATTTATTTTTCAAACATATAGGGTTCATGGTTTGTTTTTATTATTATTATTATTTTTAAAAAATAAAGCGTTCCGAAATCAATTGACCTAAATCGCTTGAAGATACCGAAAGGTTAAAAGCAAAGTAGAGGAATGGGCTTATCTTCTAATTTTCTTTACTTTCTACGTGTTATTTTTTTTATTTTTTATGTGTATTGAGCACTTTTTAATACTACTGTTTATTATAAATTTCCTAATTTAAAAATATGGTTCCATCGCTACACGGGAATTAGCATGTTTTTAAAACAAAAACTAAAAACTTCAAATTCAATTATAGAATTAACTTAAAGTCTGCAGTACTGTTTCATTTTCAAGCGAATTTTGAAATAACTTATTTTGAAATTTACTGAGTTTTATAAGCCATACATTCATAATATTAGTTGCTAAGGATACAGGGAAATCCAATCATTTTCAGAAGGGACGGTAGGGTATTCATTTTCACTGACAACTATTGTATCAAAATATGAGTTACTTTCGAAAAGAGGTTAATCAAAGATAGTAGGGGTGCCTTTTCCAACGAATGATGACATCCGTTCAACGCATGTCGTCTGGTCCTTTTCAACGACAAAAAGTTTTTCAGCACTTTTGTTTCGCCGTTAAATTTGTACTTGTATACATTACGCCAAATCTTTGCCCTACTATCCACATGAGACATCAGAAATTATAACTCAGGAGAGCAGGCAAAATTTTACAATCCTCTATTGCCCCAATTCTGGTACTCCTGAGCGAATTTTAGCCCCAGTCTTATCTTACAGGAATGGCACCAGGCATGATTTCTGCTACTGTACTCTTTCGAATCCGAGGATTGATGAAGTTGCGCGCTCAGAGAACCTCTTCGCTATATCCCTGTTATGAAGAGTGGTTACATTAGATACTGTTGAATTTTTGTCTTGAAACAGTCTGGCCATTAGCTCTTTCATTAACAACAGCTTTTCACAAACAGAATTCTCTCAGACGGGATTCTTGATTCTTCTATGTCTATTCTCTGTAAACCCTGGAGATAATTGTGAGTAAAAATCCTCTTAAATCCTCATAAATCTTAAATTTCTTATTAAATTGACAAATAATTAGAATAATGCAAAATATATCTAATATAACCCTTAAATTACTTATTGATTTCTATAATATTAAGTTTAAATTACTGTATCCATTAAATTCCTGATGCGAATTTGCATAAACGAGCATTTCCTCAAGTGTACTTAATTAGATGTGGGTAGACGTGTTGCATGGGAAATCGCCGATCTGTCATTAAATCCTGCCCAGGCATGCGCTCTTGAGATAATAATCTAACATCGCTTTAAAGCGACAGCAAAACACGGGAAGTAAGTGGGAAGACGTCGCCAACACCCGTTCACGTTAGAAACACGATTTTCACCGAGGTCTGGCGCGAGCAAGGAGAGGATAAATGAAGGCTTGCCGCCGTGGTGAAGCGTGCCCCACGATATGAAAACAACACGACGATATCGGCTGAGAGCGTCCTTATATGCATTCACTATAATCGAAATTGTCACTTCCATGTGGGAATGTACAGCCATAACAGACGCTGCACTGCTATCAGCAGTTGAGGCATAACTCTTTGGGCACAGATCCAAAGTTTCTCAAGACCAAAGAATGCCACTTAATTTTTTTTTTAAATTATTTCATCCCAAGCAAGACGGGGATGCCACTAATACGTAGGGTGCTACAGGGAGTGAATGTGAAGGAAAAGACGGAGTGTAGTCACAATTGAGGAAATGGCAAAAATTAACGGGATTCAATATGTTAGAAGATGCTGATTGACGTTGCATTTAATTCAATAAAGATTTTACCTATCATGAAAGCAACTAAACGGAAAGGCGTTCAACAGGTGGGAAGTCCGTGAAAAGATGCCAATCTAGCAGCAAGCTTAAAACCATGTATTCAAGGAACAAGGAAAAAATCTCGTCAGAGCCGTAGGTATGAAAATATTTATAGAAAAGACAGAGAGAAATCACGCAAAAAAAGAGACTGAAACCTAGATGCAGAATTATTTTGCAGATTCATAGGGAACCAGGGAATATATATCGGAGAGTTTAATGCCAATATTGCCATTTAGGGATAAATATTAGGTACTCGTGCACGAAAGCCTTTATTTGCTGAATAGAAAACATGATAGAAATGCGGAAATCGATACAAGTGGGCAAATAGTTTAGTTTGCTTTACGGCATATCAAACTAAGTCACTTAGTGAATTACAAGATTTTTATTGATAGTAATATTTTTTTCAAATGTGTATTTTTGGTAATATATATATATATATATATATATATATTTGACGTATTGCTTTTTTTATTTTAAATGTATATCTGCTAATATTTTTTCAAATATGTATTGCTGGTAATAAATATATGTATATATATACATTAAGAAATGGACAAAGTCCGACAATTTATTTATTAAAGACATTTTTTTTATATGTTTAACGTTCTTTTCAATGATACAAGTATTTAAGTAAATGCTCTGTTTATAATAAACAGTATTAGATAACATTTATCGGCCTGAATGTCCGAGAAATTTTCATAGAAAATATTCGTCCTTTGACAGGATTCGAACCTGCCTCCTATATGGAACCGCCATTTATCCCGGCGTGCCTAACCGCTTCGGCTACAAAGGATCGTTCGTTTGGCAAGGTCGAATTTACTGCTTATAAACTTCAATCTTCCATGAATCTCGTACATTTATAACTGCTCATGGCGTATCAAATGTAAACAAATGACGTCATACATTACGGAATGGACAAAGTCCGACAATTTATTTATTAAAGACATTTTTATGTTTAACGTTCTTTTTATAGATACAAGTATTTAAGTAAATGCTCTGTTTATAATAAACAGTATTAAATAACATTTACCGGCCTGAATGTCCGAGAAATTTTCATAGAAAATATTCGTCCTTTTACTTAAATACTTAAAAAGAAGGTTAAACATAAAAAGAAAAAAAATGTCTTTATATATATATATATATATATATATATATATATATATATATATATATATATATATATATATATGATGTATTGCTTGTTATTTTTTCTTTTAAATGTATTTCTGGTAATATTTTTTTATTCAAACATTAATTGCTGGAAATATTTTTACAAAAATGCATTTCTGGTAATAGAACATATTTTTGCACTTTCATAGTGTTTTGACCCCAGTTACATTCATGAAGACGGGGCACCGGGTACGCATCTTGTCAGAGCAGTTGTTGTGGAAATATTTGTAGAAAAGAAGCCTTTATTTGCAGAAGCAAAAACATGATAGAAACGCGTAAATCGATACATATGGACAGATATAATTTGGTTTGATTTGTTTTGGATTGTTTTACAGCTTACCATATATATATATATATATATATATATATATATATATATATATATATATATATATATATATATATATATATATAACATATCTCAATGGGTTATTTAAGATTTATATTGCTAAAAATATTTTTTACAAAAATATATTGCTAATATTGAAACCTATTTTTACACTTTCATAGTGCTTTGACCCCAGTTTAACTACTTGCTTATAGTTGTGACCTTAACAGGTGCTACCGCCCCGGGTCAGGGTGGACATGGGATTACCATCAATTAAGAGGCGGTTCTACGCTCCCCAAGGCAGTGTTGTTGGATGTAGTTTATCGTCATACCCAGGACGCGGATGTAGTTTATCGTCATACCCAGGACGCGAATGTAGGTTATCGTCTTACCCAACGTGGATGTAGTTTATTTTCTTACCGAGGACGCAGGTGTACTTCATCGTCATATCCATGACGGGGATGTAGTTTATCATCTTACCCAGACCGCGGATGTTGTTTATCGTCTTACCCAGAACGCGGATGTTGTTTATCGTCTTACCCTTGACTTGGATGTTGTTTATCGTCTTACCCTGGACGCAGATATAATCTATAGTCATACCCAGGACAACAGGTAAATATAGGGTGACCACAGAAAACTTGAACCTTTTTCGTTTTCAATATTTTTATTTTTTGCTAGCTTATAGAGCAACCTTTGGAGATTAATATGTCCACGTGTGATGTCCAGCAGTGAGTTTTTCTATTACAATGAAAGATCAATTATTCAAACTCAAAGAAAAAGAGCAACATTTTTATGTCAGAAGATCACCTAATGATAGCATGTTTCGGAACCTAATCGTCCGGTTTGAAAGAACTGGATCAATCCGCGATCTTCCGGGAAGAGGTCCTAATCGCACTGTGTGCACTGACGCTGTGTTGGAAGCTTTACGATTTCCGTGTCCTCTGCTCAGTTAAGCATTGGCGGAACACCGCTTCAGAAGATTCTGAAACTGGTTTTACAAATGTTTCCATACAAGATTTAAACTTAACTATTTCAAGATACTCATGTGTTTTTAAAAGTTTATATATATATATATATATATATATATATATATATATATATATATATATATATATATATATATATATATATATGTATATAATTCAGTTTTTCAGTGGCCATCCTGTACAAATGCATTTCGCTGCGCATAAAGTTTTCATAGTTTTATAAATAGATTAAACAAGCAATTTAGAAAGCAATCCTTAAACTCAAGAACGTATTCCAGCCTTTCATTCCTCTAAGTGGAAAATAAATTAGAGTTTTCAAACTTTTTTTTTTCTATATTAGTTTTTGTTTTTCTCTCACGAAAACGAATTCTTCCTTTCCATTCCGCAAAGTGTAAAAATAAAATAAAACCGTAAGCACCATCTTAAATTCCAGTTCCTTTTCTTTCACGTCTTTTCCTCGACATCGAATAAGCAAACCGACCCTTTTCGATTTTCCCGTTAACACCCAATTCATTATTTTCTATCATTTTGCTCTTAAAGTCAATACGCTTTTATTTACTGCCTGGATAATTTCAAGCCTCTCATGCCAGACGAAGCGTCATTTTCTGACCAAATTGAATGACGCACCTTCTGTCAATCGGATTAAATACCTTTTGCATTACCCACCCCCGGTATTTACTCATAGATCGTTTATAGATTCAAAGTTTCATTGTCCTTATGCTTCGTTTTTTATGCTGATCATCACAAAGAAAGGAGGATTTTTCTGTCTTCATATTCGATAGAAGGATATTATAATATGTAGAGCCTTGATTATGAAACGGTATTTTTAAATTGATTTTTTTTAAATTATCACACCGCAAGCAGGGCAACAAATCCACAAAAATAATGGGACCTTGCCGCCAATCTAATACTGCGCTTAAATTCATAGAGTCTAGATACCAAAGAGAAGGGTAATATTTACTTTTGTAAAATACAAAAAAAGTGTGACACAAGGCCAAAATGAGAGGAGACTGGTCTTCATCTGTCTTACACCTAAACTTAGCTATTCAGTCACTGACCAAAAATTATCACAATGTTCTTTACAATAAAACAAGGAATTCTTACTACAGCCATCATAATACCTCTGAGGCTCAATGAAGTAATAATTAAGCCCCATATGTGCAATTTGACTATGGTTAGTGGGGAATAAAAACAAAACATTTAAAATTTAACCATAATATGTATTGACAATGTACAGAGGAAAGTAATATTTAGTTTTTGTAAAATAAATCAATGTGGTACGAGGCCAATTGGGGGTTGCGGAAAGCTGGACTTCATTTGTATTATAATTAAACTTAGCTCGCAAATGTTATAGATCCAAACATGTCACACTGTTCATTACATAAAAATAACACATTCTTAATGCAGATTAAATAATTAAATATTTTTCTTAGGGTAGCTTAGATGTGGCACAAAGCCGAATATATTAGGAATGCAATGAGGATCGAACTCACTACTCAGTCTTAACTGTTCTAGCGAAACAAGCATGCTAACCATTACACCACGTCGAGGTGCCCAATTCGCTGAAGAGAGTTCTTTAGAACAATTACCTTGAAAGTATTTATCGGAAAGGCACAGGGTAGCTACGTTACGGGGTTGAGAAAGTGGCTGATGTCGAGATGTCAGGTCAGGATCAATAATATTGCAGATATTCTTTGGATTTTATCAAGAATCTTTTTATATACGTAGCAAGAGTGCCAGATCATATTCGGCAGCAATATTAAAATCATGGATGAAAGGTAGACATAGAAAATGTAAAATAGATTCGGGCTGGAAAATGTTTCTCGCACAACACTGCGAAGAAGTGATTTAATTTTGAAAACTTTTTTTATGTATTTGCGATGATTTTATATTGTGATTACCTAAATTTATTTCATCTTGATTAGTTTTGAAATTTGTGGATAATATAATATACCTTTGAACCGGTTTCAAATTCCGATTTCTGGAATCGATTTCGCCAATATTTTCAACAATGCACTGAATATATTTCTCACTTTTGCAGCTTTTACTTTCGGTGACTGTAAATATCTACTCAAAGGAATATTCAACTTAACAGTGCTAATTTAGAGCGTAGGAATACACTGCATTTCATGACAATTCTTTGAATGGCGGCTAGAGTTATTACTACTTCTATATTTTACGGAGGAAGGTATGAGTTTGATTATGGAGGGAAGATGAGTAACCTTTGGGTGGATATATAATAGATTAGTATCTGTTTTCATGTATGGTTGGTATATATTGTTGACTAAGTCTAGTGTTGCCTTTTATAAATTTATCATATAGGTTTAGGCTTTTAAACTGTCTATTAATTTTCTAATTTTGTCAGTTTTGAAATTACTAGAATTCCTAAGAACCATAAGGCCATCATCCTCATATAAACCTATATCCTCTAAACTGATGTCATGGTGGGCAGTAAGATTGTATAAAATGAAAAATCGAACAGGATCAGAAGACTCAGCAATGTCTAATGTCACCATTGTAATGATCCATTGTAATGATCCCATGTGTGTGTGTGTGTGTGTATTTAAGCGTTTCACCCCAAGCAAGTCAGGAAGCAAGAGGTTACAGAGAGTTGGAACGAGAGCAGTATAGAAGTGATAGAGGAAAGGATGAAGGGAAAGATAGGGGATAGATCAAGGCATCTGGAGACGTTGATTGACATTACATTTGAATAGTTGGAGATTATAGCTATCAGGGAAACAGGAAAAGGGGAGGTAGTTCCACGGCGAGAAGTGCAAGACATGAAGTATTGGAGTAGAAGAGACGGCTATATTGAACAGTTTCGACATGAAAGGGTGAGAGAAAAATGTCAGCCTAGTTGAACGTTTAAATTTATGAAGTCTGGGAACCAGCGAAAGCAGCTCATAGGAGCAGTCACCATGAAAGTATTTGTAAAAAGACAAAGAGAGGCGACGGCACGTCTGTGAGAAAGCGACTGCAGACATATTCCAGATCAAGGCCAATTACATTGCATATCCGTCTCTGGATTTTATCAAGGACCTTGAGATAAACAGAAGGGGCTCCAGACTATATTTGGTAGCAATACTCCATGCAAGGGTGAATGGTAAATTTGCAGATTTGAAGGATCGACTCCGGCGAGAAAAATTTCCTGGCGCGGCACAGGGAGCCATCTTTCCTTGCGGTGGACGAAGCTATTGACTCAATGTATTTGTTCCATTTCAGGTCAGCAGTCAATGTGAGACCGAGCAGTCTCAAAGAGGTGCTCTCGTGGAGTTGAGCGTCAGACATTCTAATGGAGGGCAGGGATGGTTCTCTCTGGTGAGTAATAGAGAGCAGTTTTGTTTTTGAGGCATTAAAGTTAACCAGCCAATTCCTGCCCCAGTTCACAACCCATTGTAGGTCTTTTTCGAGACGAATGGCCAGGTTAGTTCTGTCAACGACACTAAATTTGTTTTTGAGGCAGGAGTAAATTGTAGTGACGTCCACGTAGATGCCTACTTGGGAATCTATGACGTCAGAAATATCGTTAATGAAGATAAGGATCATAGTAGGGCCTAGGATGGAGCCTTGGGGAACACCTGAGTTCGTGGGATAGGAGCTGGAGGAGAATCCATTGAGAATGACCTTCAATTTACGGTTTGACAGGAATGATTGTATTAAGTCAAACAATCCACCAGAAATTCCATAACACTGAAGCTTGCGAAGAAGGCCGGCATGCCAAACCCCATCAAACGGTTTGGAGATATCTAAAGTCACGGCACGAGCTTCTCCGTTATTATGAAGATCTTGGTAAAGAATTTCAGTTATGGCCGTAAGCACATCAGCTGAATATATATATATATATATATATATATATATATATATATATATATATATATAGGCAATTAACAGACAACGAATGTCTATTATGTTTTATCATGAGCCTTCGTCGATCTAAGCTTTCGGCTCAAATGAGACATCATCAGAGGTGGTTATATGGACATTAAAACAGAGATTTTCCCCAAGAAGATATCGTATTTTATTTATTTAGAAGTTTGCCATGCCGGAATAACAGTCGCGGAATAGCAGAAGTAGGTTGCAATTTCGTATTGGGGTTCTATAACGTCGTACATGTCCAGGGGAGAGGAAGAAATGTTATCAACAGAACCATATGTTTGATACCTCAGCTTTGATAAGGCTCATGATAAAATATAATAGACATTTATTGACTGTTATATTTAACAATATATGTTTGAATATATATATATATATATATATATATATATATATATATATATATATATATATATATATATATATATAATTAAGTAATTCATCGAGTCTAGAAGAAACCTCAACAGAATGCAGAAAACACTGATCGGCCGTTTCGGAAAAACGCCATACCAACTGTATCACTTGTATATATTTGCTTGAACCGGCTTCTAATGCTCTGGACTGAGCGGCTTGGGGATAAAAGTCGTAGGTGTGGTGTCACAGTCATATGGGTAAAGAGAAACTTGGATGAGTTCCACCACATAATATGTGCTCGAGCGGCGCTATATTGAGTCAGATTCGCTATCCATGCGTCGCCGAGGCCCGTTGGAATAGTTGGTATGACGTTTGCCTGATGATGTAATTTTTTAATTCTCGTTTTAATTCTCGTTAGTAGACGCACGCTGCTGATGAAGTCCCAAATATGTGATGAAACGACCGCCCAGTGCATTCTGTTGAGGTTTATTCTTGACTCGATGAATTGATTAATTATACTTATCTCAAATTCTCCTAATTTCTTATGTATGTATCAGACTACAAGCTTGTGCCCGCCGTTAGAAACTGGTGGCCTAATTCCGTTACGATCTTCTTCTTTTATTATCATTATGCTTAAATTATTTGTCTACATACTGGAATTTTAATAGAGATCAGCTATCTGTAAAATACCAGGATGTAGACAGAATGCTTAAAATCTTTCGCAATAATGTCATGTCTAACGGTTAGCTGGAAAGAGGCTGCATAAAATATTTTGCTTTGTTTTTGCATATTAAACAGCTTATAGACATTTCAATATACCGTTTTCTTTCCTGAAAGATATTTTATTTAATGAAGGCAGTTTATTTTGCATAATTATAGCTTCAATAATTTTGATACTTTCCCTGTGTTCCTTGCTGTAGATTAATTTGGTATTATTCACTCATATTAGTTTTATGTTGATATCTATATTTTGTCTTTCTGTATCTCTGAGACGAGGTATTATGACTACTTACATTATTTACATTATTCACACTGTTATTCTCATCGTCATTGCCATATTCACAACGTTTCGCATTTTTGCCAGCAGCCAACAGCATGATCGACATTTTCCTACCAATTGCTTTCTCAGTCAAATATCGTCGAAATACAAAGTCTCCGCACACACACACACACACACACATTTATTATATTATATTATATTATATTATACTATTCAGACTATTGTCCTCACCTTTGTCTCCATATTCATTACAACGTTTCGGCCGTTGTACGCTCCGGTCTTCTTCAGGTGGTTGGAATGTCGAACTGAACACTTTATTTCGCTCACGGTGGTAGACTGTTCTAGTTTCACGGGCCATGTGTCAAGTGTCACATGGCACAGTGGATAAAGGCGTTGGTTAGATCCAGTGACAGGACCCAAAGGAGTGTGAGTTCAATACCTGGTTAAGGCAGTGGAGAACATGGAGAGGGGAATTAACAGGAGATAACCGAGTGAGAACATGGAGAGGGAATTAACAGGATATAACCGATACCTGATATCCATTAAACATTAAAAGTGTTCTGTTCGACATTCCAACCGCCTGAGAAGAAGGCCGGACCGTACAACGGCACGTAATGTAAATGATGTACATAATACCTCATCTCAGAAATATAGACAGATATATATATATATATATATATATATGTGTGTATGTGTGTGTGTGTGTGTGTAAAACTAATATCAGTTTCTTGAAACGGACCCTCACGCGTATATAAACGAGATGTTACAAATGTTTTATGCATCAATAGAATTTAGAACGATTTATAATGATAGATTTCGTCGGATTATAATAATATATTCGTCATATAGCTAAGCGTTTTTCCCTAAATTTAAGCCTATTCAGGGCTCCGGATATTAGGCGAAAATTGAATTATCATGGTGTTATTGAGTTTTTGACTGCTGCGGGAACTCTATGACTACGGACAAAATATCGCTTATGAAGGCGTCCTTTCCTACTGAGTGTTCAAAGCTTGGTTTGCTGAGTGTCGCCGGGTATGGAGTTAAGATCCTTTGAAGACGAAATATGTATAGAAAGACATTTCGAAACAGTCAATTCTGCGAAATAAAGCTCTCTCTTTAAAAACAGAATAAAAATACCGTAATTCCTTATGTATAATACGCATTTTTTTCTTAAAAATAATAAGGGGTACGTATTATGTACAGCTACAAAAAATCTTTAATTTATTACCGTAAAATAAAAATTATCATAAAACTAAATTCGAATAATATTATTCTATGTTTAAAACCATTATTTTAGGAAAAGCTGACCGTAAAGAAATTGGAGAGCTAAAATTTACAGGGTTTGATTACCAAACAAGGGGTGCGTATTATGCATTAGCAGAAGCATTTTCAGCACAATTTTAGGTGTGCGTATTATAGATGAAGGTGTGTTATACATGGGGAATTAAGGTATGTAACGAAATCCCTCTTTACCTGTAGTCATGAAATTCAGAATTTGGGATTGAAACCTATTGGAAAAAAATCTTTCGTATTTACTAAAAATAGGTGATGTTTGTATCAACACCTAAACAGGAACTATACTCTATTCTGCCCACTTATCTTTTCCAAATTATATTTAAAACACGGACATCTTCATCTTTTGAACACGGCTAGAAATTTAAAGTGTTTTCTTATTGAAAATGAAGCAATCATGAATAACTAAGGAATTCATTATGGATAGTATAGACCTAATTCTAAACAATAATACCTTTGAATTTGACAACAAAACCTATCTCCAAACGCTAGGTACTGCAATTGGAACGAAAATGGCACCAACATATGCCACCCTAACTTAGATTACTAGTTAGGAAAAACCTCTATGAAGAAATAGAACACATATTTGGGTAAATTATAAAAACCCGCCTCACTAAATCTTGGAAACGATACTAAGATGATTGCTTCATTTTTTAGAAATCTTAATAGGGCGATGTTAACTCTCTAATTTAGAACTTAGACCCAAAAATCAAATTTAGCCAAGAATATAATTTCAACGAATTACCATTTTTAGATATACTCATTAGAAATAAAAACAACCACATAATCACAAATATCTACCACAAACGCACAGACACACAATAATATCTTCAATTCAAGAGCCATCACACAATGGGATGCCTGAAATGCATTCCCTATTCTCTATCATGTAGGGTTTGTACATAGTGACTGATAAACACCTCTGAAAAAACATCCTAGAAGAACTACATAGAACTCTATAAAATACTAGGCTACCCCCACGACACTAATAAACAAAGGTTTTGAACTCGCAAAACATTTCCTTTAGGCCAACTACAAAATCCAAAGAAACGTAACGTCGAGCAAACGGTAGCATATGTTTCAACATACAAAAACAATCCAGAACTATTTATAGAAATTACAAAAATATCTAGACCTACTTAGCAAGAATGACAAACTGAAAAATATACTAAAAACAGCCAAAATAATTAAAGGCAAATTCCAATCTAAAAAGCTGAAACGCATATTAACCTCATCTAAATTTAACCAACACACAATACACAGGGAAACACAAAATGCAACAACTACATTAGATTTAGGATTAGTACTAACTCTTCTCACATAGATGATTTTAATAAACATCATGATTTGTACAATTCTGCCCTTAAAAATAGTCGATACAAAGATACCACTATTCAATATAATAACCCGTTGAATTACAACCTTAATAAGAAAGATTATTTGGTTTACTTCCCCTTTTATTATAATGGTTAAAACGAAATTAGGACGTATATTCCTAAGCCTCATCAAGAAATATTTTTCCAACCCAGAAACTAACCTCCTTAGTAAAATATTTAATCCTAATACCATGAAATTAAGCTATAGTTGTGCAGATAACCTAGAGAAAATAATTAAAAAACATAACAACAGAGTCTTTAACAATTATAGGGACTCAAAAAACTTGATGAATCACCAGGTTGCAAGCAGCACTACTAAGTATAATGACACGAATAACAACTTGTGGAATTGTAGGAATCCAAATAATTGTCCACTACAAAATAATTGTTTGACTAGATTATCTTAGTACAATCTCTACACTAGAAAGCCCAAATATAAAAAAATTCTACATTGGTAGTACCATGAATTCATTCAAAGAACGTTGGCGGGGGCATATGCAATCTTTTAATAATTGTAATTATAAGTACATGACTTTATTATCGAAGTATTTTTTGAGTATGAAAGAAAAGAATAAAACACCTACTGTTAAATGGAAATTGATTAAGAAAGCCCGGGCATGTAACTCCCTATATGCCCCATGATATCTTTGTCTTAACAAAAATTTGAAATAATTAAATTTAAAAATAAGACCCATCTCTTAAATCAAAGATATGAACTAACAGTTAACTGTAAACACCGTTATAAATTTAACTTATTCTAGGGGTTGTAATACTTTCAATGATAATTATATGTCACTGTAAATTTAATAGGTTATTATTTTTATTACCTGATGGTCCTCCTGTTGATAGGGGTATGTGTTGCTATACGTATACAGTGTTGTTCATATCTGTATGTGCGTGTATGTATGCGTGTATGTGTTTTTGGATCTGTATATATGTATATATATACTGCTGGATCTGTATATATGTATATATATGTAAGTTAGTTTTATATATATATATTAAAAGTAGGTAAAAAAGAGGAGAAAAAGAGAGGAGGATAATATATATATATATATATATATATATATATATATATATATATATGTGTGTGTGTGTGTGTGTGTATGTGTGAGTGCGTGCGTGTGTGTATGTGTGTGTGTCCAGATGTATTTTGTAAATATATTTCTATTTACTTATATATTTATATTTACATGTACTTCTGTATGTATGGATGTGTTTATGTATGTATGTAAGGATACATGTATATGTGTATGTATGTATATCTATATATGTTTATGTATGTATATGTATGTATGTATATGTATGTATAAAGTGGAGTACGTATGTGTTTATGTGTATGGGTGTATATATATATATATATATATATATATATATATATATATATATATAATGCTTGTAATTATAGGTATGTATGTGTTTGTATATATATGTGTGTGTGTATATATATATATATATATATATATATGTGTGTGTATGTATATGTTTGTATGTGTGCAGACACCTATCA
>OZ010602.1:22825226-22947726 GCA_963932145.1 Acanthosepion lycidas
TTAAAAACAGACACCGGAAACGGGTGTAAAAATTTGTTGTGACACTACGCACAATAATAGATGATATAATCTAAACTTAAAATTCAGAAGATGAGAAAGAAAAGAAAAGAAAAGAAAAAAAACAGGAAGATGGGGAGGTGCCGATTAAAACAGAGGGCATTTATAAAAGAGCCGCTGTACAATCAAGAAAATTTGACAAAAGTAATATCATCTACAGGTTACAAATTTAATATAAACATATAATAATTAACGAATATTTAATCTCGCTATATATATTATATGGAATGAATGAATGAATTTATAACTCGACATTATTATAAGATGTTGATATGTAGTAGATATACGTATCTGGGACGATGTCCCTGTTTTACAAACAGTGTAATTGACGTCTACCTACTTGAGAATTCGAGAGAATATGATAAACAACAAAGTACCTACATAAGTGATGGCAGCTTGGAACCTGGCTGAAAGACACGTTCTCTATATTAAAGATTCTCGAATGCTCAAGTAGGTAGACGCCATTTGCACTGTTTATAAACAGCGATAGCTACAGAAACAGAGATATCAACTAAGTATTACGTTTATAGTGTTAATAACCATTAAACTATATATATATATATATATATATATATATATATATATATATATATATATATATATATATATATATTTGTAAGTATGTATTGCGTATATTTAGGCAGCATTTTTTCATTCAAACTGGTTTGGTTAAATAATTTAGACATGTCATGTCGATTAGTTTTCGTTGTGATATTTTCAAGCTCATGGATTTTGCTAGATTTAGAAAATTGTGAAATAAAAATACCAAACTGTTTTTAATCCGCGGACTTGAAAGCATCACAACGCAAACTAATTGACATATGTCTAAATTATTTAACCAAACTTACATATATATATATATATATATATATATATATATATATATATATATATATATATATATATATATATATATATTGCAGACTTCAGAAAGGCATGGTAATATTTTATTCCTTTCCTTTCTCCCATTCCCTTCTTAGTCTTTTTTTCTTTTCGTTCCATTCTTGAAAAATCATCTCAACTACCTTCTCTTGTCCGGTCCATATGAGGTCATTACTCCTTCTATCGCATCTCTTAAAGACATATACCTCTCTCTTTGCCCTCCTACTCTGAGTAATTATCTTAAAATACAAATTCCGTTAATCTTGTTTTTCGATTTTCGTTTGACTCCTAGAACAATTTTTAAATCTATTCATTGTTTTGAAGCCGCCAGGTTTGACGAAGCGAAATCAAATTATCGATTTTGCGAAATAAAATATTACCATGGCTTTTTGTTAATTAATTACCACTTTCTCAGTTTATTCAATTGAACTCTCGCTATTTATATCCTCCCTGTAATTATCCATATGGATTACCAATTAATATCATCATTATATATATAATATCATCATTATATATATATATATATATATATATATATATATATATATATATATATATATATATAATGCATAAAGTTTCAAGCGATTTAAGTATGAAGCTATAACTAAAATATGAACAAAGTTAAATGGTAAAAATCAACAATGCGTTTCATATTCTGATTGACTTTATCAAACAAATGAAAAGATTTTATCTTGCAGAAATTAAAATTTACAAACGTTCCTAAATGAGAAATACTCTTTTTCGAAGCCAACAAACACGACTCTAAAAACATTTTATTATTAAAAAAATATATATTATACTTATATATATATATATATATATATATATATATATATATATATATATATATATATTAAAAAGAAGAGAAGGGAGGTGCCGCAAACGTTTTGGGTTGAAATGTGGATTTATTTAGAAAAAAATATTATGCGGAAATCTCCGCTTTTACCTGAAGACGGTCGCGAGACCAGAAACACGTGTAGTTAAATTATGGAAAACAAAGCATAATATTTTTTTCTAAATAAATCCAAATTACAACCAAAAACGTTTGTGGTACCTCTCTTCTCTTCTTTTTAATATACATACTTTTCTCTCGTTGGAACCACTACAACCTCTTTCTTTTATACATATATATATATATATATATATATATATATATATATATATATATATATATATATATCTTTCCCGAATATATCAAGCTTGCTGAGCAGATCCACCTGATCAATGTGGCGTACTTTATCGAAGGCATTTGCGTAGTATATAAAACATAGGTACCCGTCCTCTTGCATCTGTATCGCTTTTCCTGATAACATTCTGACCATAAATATTGCGTTCCTTCTTCCGGTGTCTTTAACGAACCCGCACTGTTTTTGTTCTATCCCTGGCCTCATTCTGCTCCGCGCGCTATTTATAAGAATAAACGTGTAGTAAATATATAAGACAATTTGAAAAAAGATTTCTATATCGACATGTTGTTTTCCGATTATCCGTAGTGATCAATATTTTTTTTTATTCACTAGACCAAAGTCTATTGGCGTTATACAATTGAAACGGTGATAAATGTCAATGGTAATATTAGCCATTTCCTTAAACAGAAACATTGCGCTTCCACTAACCAAGAAATTACTACTGCTCGGGTTACTCTTTCCTTCATTACCTGGACATCGAACCGGGATAACACTCCCTATTATAGCATCAAGAGTTTTCCATCTTCTTCTTGTATGACCAATATATATATATATATATATATATATATATATATATATATATATATATATATATATATATATATATATATATATATTGTTTATACGTTATATTTATAGATGCAGATATTAAAGTAAATAGTCTGCTAATAATAAACATTATTAACAGCATTTATCGGCCTGAATGTCTGAGAAATCTAAAAAAAAAATGCGACCTCCAACAGGAATCGAACCTGCATCCTATTCGGAACAGCCTTATAGCCTGACGTGTTATTACATTTAGCTACAGAGGAAACGTCTAGCGAGTAAATTCTAATACACGTCAGGCTCTATGGTGGTTCAGTGTAGGATACAGGCTCGATTGATGTTGGAGGTCACATATATTCTTTGATATTTTTCGGACATTCAGGCTAATAAATGTTGTTCATAGGGTTTATTATAAACAGGCCATTTACTTAAATATTTGTAATCTATAAAAATAACGTATAAACAAAAAATATATTAATATGATTATCGGACATATAATATATATATATATATATAAAGGTAACACATCTGTTGGTATATAATCCAAGTGGACCCTAGTAATATAAAATATTAAAATTGATCTACAAAAAAGAGTATTTACTATTAAAGAGTAATATAATTAATAAACAATAAAATTCAAAATCACCTCATATGGGGAATAGACTATTTCGGCAGACGAAGATATAGGTCGTCTGTCTTATCAACCCCGGTGTAGGCTGAGTTCGTGTCTATACATTTAGCTAAAAAAAAAAATGATCCAGTCAAACATCAAATACAGAATCTATCCATTTCAATGTTTCAATCAGACGAAAGGTACGGAAGAGGTATCAGGGGAGGGTGAAAGGTAATTGTCTTAAAGGGAAGAATTTTTATAAAAATTAAACCCGAATATTAAACTTATGTCTTTAATTTCGGTTTATATTAAAAAATAAAATATTAATTTAAAATTAAAAGAGGAATAACAACGGACTTAAAAATAAATTACATACATACATATATATATATATATATATATATATATATATATATATATATGTAAAGAATAAATTAACTTATTTTTATCTGACATTTTTATTACTTCAAACGTTATTACAATGAATGCTTCGTATTTGAAATAGACGCTCCTTTTTTATTTATTAAACACTATGGTTGTAACTGAGTTTTCAAAAACAACACTAGAAAACCGGCATTGGTTTAACAAGTTTATTAACTTTTGGTTCCGGGAAACATAATCTAGAATAGAAACTAGGGAAAAAAATGTTTAGCCGTGAATGACCAGCTGTTTCCAGCAAAATCTACTGCTTCTCCTAATATATATATATATATATATATATATATATATATATATATATATATATATATATATATCCAGGTGTCGAGAGAACGAATAGAAATATAATACCAACGTTCGCAATATTTATTTTAAAAGAGGACTCACTACAGAATAGAGCAATATAACTCAATTGCAGTGGTGGTGTTTCAATGCAGGCATTGAAACACAACTGCAATTGTGTAGCGATTTTTACATGTTTTTGGAGTTTCTGATATATATATATATATATATATATATATATATATATATATATATATATATATATATATATATATATATATATATATATATCTATAACTATATATATATATATATATACACCACTGGGGAAGTCATCGTAGACAAAGAGCAACAAATGGAGAGATGGATGGACCATTATTCAGCACTGATGCGATTGTCTGCCGGTCATGGAGGACCTCGATAACGAACAGACCATAGAGGAGCTTATAACAGCTTGGCCGCAGAACTGACACCTCTCTCATGAGAAGCACTGCCGCATCCTGGGAATAGCGTGGCAAGATAAGGTACCCAACACTGAAGTCTTGTCTCGAGCAGGTTTTACCAGCATGTTCACACTCCTCAGACAGCGCAGACTCCGTTGGGTGGGCAATGTCCACCGCATGCCAGACAGCCGCATCCTCAAAGACCTCTTATATGGAGAGCTGGCCGCTGGATGGAGACCCACCGAGCTACCGCAACTGCGGTACCGTGATGTAGTGAGACTCCACATGAAAGCTCTGGACATCAACACAGAGTCCTGGGAGAGCGTGGCAGCCAAACGATCCGAATGGAGAGGAACTCTGGCCAAACTCTCAAGTCAGGGGAGGAGAATCTAACACAAGTCGCCACGGAAAGGCGGGCCCGCAGAAAGCAAAGTGACAACTCCAAATGACCAGAGTCACAACAGAGATCTGACCTCTGCAACACTTCCGCATCGGCTTCTACATGCACAGACATCGATGCTGTCAGCCAAGCAGACAACTAGAATGCTACCAATGGTCAACACTAACTGACGGAGGCCTACTACTACCTATATATATATATAAACAGGATTCGATTGTGACACAGAAGTTACTGTTTCGAAACTCGTCAGAAGTATTTAAAACTAAATTACCGGGTGACACTCTCATTCTCAAGCGTTGTTTTAGAATAACTATGGTACGGAATGTTTTAATGATTTATAGTTTTGAAATTGAGGTGTGGTCTAGGGTTTGTTTTTTCTTTATCAAATGTCACTTCTTTGATGATAAAAAAAACTTCGGATCATCAATCTAACAGTTCTTTCCTATTATACCCCCCCCACACACACACATATATATATATATATATATATATATATATATATATATATATATATATATATATATATATATAGTGGGTAGGTTTGAATGTACTGGAATAATAAAAATAGCACATCAGTAAGTAACAAATTACATTTGAATTTACAAAAATAGATTAAAATTAAAACTGAAATATTTAAAAGTACGCACTAAATGCAATCAGAAAATGTCATCGATAAAAAAATCATTATATAAGCAAATTAGCATCCCCAGACAGACACGAACACACACACATATATATAAATATATATATACATATATATATATATATATATATATATATATATATATATATATATATATATATATAAAGAAATATAGTCTTAAGGTGTGCTATATTTATGGAATAAAGTGCTCAATATCAGAGATAGAGCGTGTGTAAATATAAAAGTGAACATAGAAGTCAACACTTAGAGGCGACAGTCTGTTTCATGCTATATGCAATCGTCAGGCCACCTGATATATATATATATATATATATATATATATATATATATATATATATATATATATATATATATATATATATATGTGTATATATATATGTATGTATATATATTATGTTGGTGAAAAAATAATGACGTAATAATGTCGTTTTTTGACGTTAAAAATACGTCAAAAAACGACATTATTACGTCATTATTTTTGCACCAATCTAATATATATATATATATATATATATATATATATATATATATATATATATATATATATATATATATAATATGGTTTGCAAATTGATCACATGTAGAATAAAATAGATGATGGTGGACATATTTAGTAATGAAATTATTGTTGCATATGTGCCGGGTATCTAATAAATCAAAGTGAATTGTTAAAAATGCAATTGATAAATGGAGACGTCTGAAGAATATCAGTTTTCTCAAAGCCCGACAGATGGCCAATTATGTTGGCAAGAGATAAATATTTTCAACTGTGAATACGAAGAATGCCATAAATTATCTCTGAAATGGAAATATATTAGACGCGAACACTTCAGTACAAACACACCTATGCCCGCATCATATAAATGTATGTGTGCGTGTGTGAACTACAACAAAAGGCACCAAGCCATTCACCTACTGTTTCGAGAAAAACACGTTGTGAAAATAAAAACGAGTGCTCAATGTAGTTTCATAAAGAGAAAATACAAAAACAATTTCTGCTTTATGCTTTTCACTAAAGTATAATAAATGAAACAAAAACAAAGGATATCGATACCGCGGTTTCTCCCGTGGATAATGAGGGTGAAAATGTAAGAAAAAGCGCCTTAACTTTTACTATTATGATCCACTGGGTAACAGTAGTAACTTAAACGTATAGATTTTCTATTATAACATATCAATTTTATATTTTTTTTAAAATTGACTTCATATATATTTATATATATATATATATATATATATATATATATATATATATATATATATATATATGTGTGTATGTGTGTGTGTATCTGTGCGTGTGTATATATATATATATATGTGTGTGTGTGTGTGTATGTGTGTGTTGGTGTGTGCGTGTGTGTCTCTGTTTAAATAAATTAAAAACATTATGTATGCTTATTTTTAGCAGAATCCGGATATTCATGGATATTTTTTTTCGTGTGTTACAATCAAATGATGCAAGTATTGCACTGAACATTATTAATACAGAAAATGAAAGTAAAGAAAGAAAAGAAAAATACACCACCCACACATACAAGATTACAGACGCCATATACCCAAGCGGTCAGTCATCCAGGTACTGACCAGACTGGAAGTTGCTTAACGTCGGTAATCATATGTGCACCAGTGTTTCAACGTGATTTGGCCGTAAGCATGCATGTGCGCGCACGTGTGTGTGTGTGTGTGTGTGTGTGTGTGTGTGTGTGTGAATGCGCGAAGGCTTACGTCAGTTTAAATATTCAGTTTTAAATACAATATACCTGTAAAAACTATAAAAATAAAGACAAAAGTGAATGATATTCTTTACTAACTTTACACAGAGACGTTGGTAAATACTTTTTTCTTTTTCTTCATACACACACACACACACATACATACATACATATATATATATATATATATATATATATATTCAGAATTAATGGGGAGAAACCTATCACTTAACTGAGTGTGGATGGCTCAGTCATACCAACTTGGAAGTTTCGTGAGCGCATTACAGTAACGCTATTACCTTCAGGGTTTTTGGCTTCTCTGACGAGGGTATGCATTACTGTAATGTGCCCACGAAACTTCGAAGTCTGTCTTTTGGTTTGGTTTACGCATTTTAACCTTAATTGATTATTTAATGCCGACAAAATTACTTATTGCTGGTAATTTAAAAAAAAAATGTACTGTTGGTAATATTTTTTTCTTCAAAAATATATTACTGGTAATATTTTTTTCAAAAACGTATAGCGGGTAATATTTTTTCTAAAAATGTATTGCTGGTAATAATGCATTGCTGGTAATTATTTTTTAAAAGAATTTTATTTCTATTATTAAAACCTATTTTTAAACTTTCATAATGTTTTGAACCCCGGTTAGGGGTTAACTATTTGCAAATAGCTGGACCTGGGAACACCAGCAATTAAGAAATGTTTCCATGCTTCCAAAATCCTTCTGATCAGAGGTCTTGCTGTCGGACGTAGTTTATCGTCTTACCTAGGAAGAGGATGTAGGTTATCGTCATGCCCAGGGCGTGAAGTCGCTTGTTAATAACGGTTCTTTTAACGATTTTATAGATTACCATATTACGTTTTATTTCTAAGGTAACCAATAGCAAAGCGAAAAGCTCAGAAAAATATTTTATATATATAAAAATATGGTAAAAAAGAGACATTTGAACTATTTATACATATTGAAATTTTATATTATGGGTGATTGAGGTTCCCTGTGAATTTGTGGTATTGTTCTATATGTAGTATTGAATGATGAGGGATTAGTTCTTGTGATGAATGAGGAAATTGTAAAGAATGAACGGGTCGTGAATCAGATAAGCTTTATCTAGGATAGAAAGAGTGGATCATCCTTTCCCCATTTCGCCTTGTAGCACAATTGTTTTAATTAAAACAATATATATATATATATATATATATATATATATATATATATATATATATATATATATATAAACAAAAGAAGAAACATCATAAAGAAATACAAAATTCCAGTTGACAAAAACAAGAAATTTAAATGAATAATTAATCATTAATTACAAAATATTTAAAACCGCTAATCTCATTGTCGAAAATAATAATTCATCTGCAAGATCTACATTAGAGAAACAATATTATTTACGAATTTACATGTTCCTAAAGGAGGTGTATTCTTGAAGAATCCAAATTTGTAAATAATTATATTGGATATACTAAAACATATTTAACAAGACTCATGCTATATCTCTGACCCAATCAGGTCTCATTTAAATACACACCAACCAAACTTTATCCGTAACATAGTAGTTGATAATCCAGATATAATTGCATAACCCACATATACAAAAAGGCTAAAAGTAATGGAAGCATTATTAATAAAAAAGAAAAGGCCAACACTGAGTAATATCAACTATGAACACGGCTAGAATCTGATGACCGTGTTTGGAAAATAAAACAGTCTTATAACTCTAGATAAATACATAAAACAATGCATATATTGAGTAAAAAGTAAAATAATATTCATCCTTCGGAAAATTTTTATAGAATTTACGTCCTTAAAATTTTTTTTTTATATAATTATATAATTATATAAAAAAAATATCAAGGACCAAACCTTGTCAGTGGTTTGCAACGAAACTTTAATATATAACATGCATCTCCGGTCTCTTCACCATTTGACGTTTCACAGTTTTTCAGTCATATATATATATATATATATATATATATATATATATATATATATATATATATATATATATATATATATATATGTCTGTGAAAATAATTTGTGTTAAAAGGTCCAAACAGCAGGAAAAGCTATGACTATTTCATACGTGGCTGAACACTATTTGGATTTTTTCACGGTCGGTGAAACATATTCATATTAGTTGGCTATGCTGCGCCTGCGCAGATTCATACAGATGACACAACGGAGTAATTCGCCATAAGTTGAGACGCATTTAACTCTCTTTATGAACCTATACAAATAAAATGTATAGGTTATGAAGTCAATATAAACGTATGCAAACACAGAATTCATTTCAGATATTGGTCTCCAAAACCAAACAAGATTTTAATAATTTTCCGAATTCAAACATGAGTAATAGAGAACTTTATATATATATATATATATATATATATATGACTATTCCCATTTTACCTATACGTCGATAACTATATTGAAACACAAATTTGTGTTTCTATGTTTCTGTTTGAGAAAATCTCTATCTTCTTATATGAGTCTATCCATATTTTTCAGCTGGTATATTTATGAAATATTTGCAGGGTAAAGTTAATTAATATAAATGGTACATGAAACTGATTGTATATCACAGAGATACTTGCACGCACATGCACTCGCACGCACACACACACACACACACACACACACACACACACATATATATATATATATATATATATATATATATATATATATATATATATATATATGTAGAAATATATTACGAGTAAAATTTCAGGCCTACAGTTTTCTACCACTACTGTAAGTTCATGCAATTACAGAATCGTCAGGCATATATATATATATATACGTGTGTGTGTAAAATGTGTGTTTTGACATCAATGTACACTTTCATATGTAAATACGCCCTATCCGTGATGTTCAGCATTTTATCCCATAAATGCAGCGTAGCTTAAAACTATATTTTATCACACAGGCACACACACACACGCATATATATATATATATATATATATATATATATATATATATATATATATATATATATATATATATACAGTAGAAACTCCACCATATTTTATAAATTTCTGGGTCATCTTCTTCACGATAGACAGATCAAACAACGATGATCAGATGGGTCCTAATTTGTTTTCATAATTACACCCCTTTTTCACACGTTTTACTTTGGTTTTGATGACGAAACAACCCAGATTTTGCGAAATTTTAACACATCGGCCGTTTCACATGTAATCCAGCTTTATTGGTAATAATTACACATGGTTACTTTATATTTCTATTTCGCGCGCGATCGAAGACTTCTTATATTATCGGATTAATTACCAGGAATTCAATCCTTACAATCAGATACCCCGGATGGGGTATAAATAGGAGTACTTTTCTCTGGTTGATCATGGTCAATTTCACTGTCCAACAGTAGACATCAAGAATCTCTCATAAATAAACAAATATAAATAGCGCGTAGTTATTAGGGGTCGCAATCGGGATTTCCCGGGAAATTGAGAGCCACTAGTAGTATATCTAAACGTAAAGCGTACACGGTAAATAAAAAACATTTGATAGATAAGATTCGGACCTGGGAAACGAAGGCAAAGATCAGCAGTGTTTGGGTGAAGGAGGAGGTCAAGCTGCGAAGGTTCGCAGAGACTTTGCATGGGTCAGAAGGACTGTGTAGAAAGAAGACCCCGATACCCAATGATGAACAGCTGGACAAAGCTATGCTCACCTGATCTGTGGAAGAGCGGAGCCAGGAGTCTCTTCAGTCAGGTCCCATCTTGAGACCCCAGGCTGAAAAGTTTCACCACCTGCTCCATAGAGCTGAGACTTTATGACCAGCAAGAGGTGGCAACAGCGATTCCATAAGAGGCACGGTATAGGAGCAGGGAAGATCCGTGGGGAACAGCCGGAACAGCAGCAGTAGACTCCTTCCCAGCACGGCTGAGGGAGTTCCTGGAGAAGGAGGCTTTAGCCAAGGAGCAGCTGTACAACGCACATGAGACCGGCCTCTTCTAAGAGACAGAACAGATAGGGCACTAGCCATGAACGATGACATTCACAAGACCGAGCGCTTCAAGCAGGCGTAGAACCGCATCACAATCCTGTTCACCTGCAATGCTACTGAGACCCACTAACTGAAGCACTTGTCAGTGGAGAAGTTCCGGTCCCCTAGTTGCTTCCAGCAGGTGAATATGGCCACCTTCCCGGTGATGTATTCCAACTCTGCGAGGAGCTGGATGACGACTGAGATCTTCAAGAACTGGTTCTTCAAGGACTTCGTCCCCAGTGTGAGGAAACACCTGCGCTCGAGGAACCTCCCAGAGAAGTCAGTCCTGTTGTTGGACAACTGCAGCGCCGATCCAGCAGCCAGCACCCTTAGGACTCCATATGGGTAGATCTTTGTGAAGTGCCTGCCCAAGAACACCACCTCGAAGATTCAGACCTGTGATGCCGGCATTATGAAGTCTTTCAAGGCCTTGTACAAGAAGGAACTGATGATGGAGACGCTGGACCTGCCAGGCACCTTCACAGACTACCTAAAGGAGCTGACCATGAAGGACTACTTCTACCGACAACCAAAGTCTGGGAGGTAGTCTCCGAGGCTACAATGAGGAACTGTTGGAGGAAGGTCTTGGGTGGAGCTATTTAATGGCTTTTCTGCTGAGGGAGATCCAGACAGCCCAGAGCCATCACACATCGACTTGTTGCCCCAGGTAGAGGAGGGAGATGACACCTCCGTGATAGAGACTCTGACCGACCAGGAGATCCTAGATGAGTTGAAAAAAGGGAAAAGGAAGAGGAGGAGGAGAAAGAAGCAGCAGCACCACCATCACCACCCAAGAGCCACACTGATCTAGTAGACCACCTCCACTGGCTCACTGAGTATCTTGAAGGGTAGCAGGATGAGGAATACATCACCACCGTACACCTGAGAAACCTTCTCAGGAGGACATAACTGAGAACTAGGATGGACATTGTGCAGAAGAAGCTCACTGACTTTTTTTATTAAACATTGAGTTGATGGATATTGTTGATTTTATTAATATGAATGTATTTTTTTTATTTATTTATATAAATATTGTGCTTATTGTCTGATTTTATCATATGTATAGGAAATGTGATATTTGTGGAAATAAACTTAATTTCTCATACTTCACGCTTTCCAAGTTTGTCTTTTCCTTTTACAATGCCGGACTACTTTTCAAACTAGACCATGATGCATTGCAAGAAGAAATACTATTGAGGACCGTTAAAAATTTATTGTATAAAAAGACTGCTGTAAAACAATGAGATAAGTTGAAATTTCGGGTAATTTGCTTCTTAAGTCCCGCGCTAAGTATCTAATAAAAAAATTCCCGAATAGTTATAGTAACATGTAAATTTACATGCTTAATTCGAAAATAGCAAATAAATTTTGATAAGCTCTAGCTTTTTGGAGTTATCGACAATAACATTTTCGGACTCATTCGCTTCGCGGCAGCCACTACTGCGGTTGTTTTGCTAACATTTACTGCGGAACAGACATTCACTTGCTTCGATTATTACGCACGCACTGATACAAATAACGCCAATAATGGCGCTGTGCTGTAGCCGACACCGACACGAATGAGTCCAAAATTTTATTGCCGTTAACTCCTCTCGGTAGATTTTATTAAAAAAATTATTATTTTCGAATTAGGCATGTAAATTTTGACTAAAAATAACTGTTCGGGATATTTTTACTAGATATTAGCGCGAGGCTTAAAATGCAAATTACCAAATATTTCTTATGGAATCATTGACATAAATGAATATAATATTTTCAGGTTCTTTTCGAGCCATTATCTACGGTTTGTATCGCGATATAGCGCAATTATGGCCCCAAAATGAGGTAGCTGTCAACCTCCTATTATCGCCCCACTCCACTGCTACTGCGATTCACTTGCAGTGCGCGTAGGCCATCTTGGACCCTAATGTATATATTAAAACAAATTTGGTTAAATAATTTAGACATTAATTTTCTGTTTATTTCTGTGTTAACTCTTGTGAATCAACAAAAAATTGATTAAGAATAATAATTAAATAATTTTTATTTTCCCAAGTACTTTCAGTCTCATCTGAGATCATATTTACAGAAGGTTTTGTGTATGTGTATACGTATTTCTGTAAATTCAAAACATTTTTACTGCGTTTTTATCGTTGTGTATCAATTTCAAATTCACAAGTTTTTTTTTTTTTCATGCAAGAGAGGCAAGTTTTATTCATTTATTTATTATAAAAAACGCAGTAAAACGGAGTAAAAATGTTTTGAATTTAAAGAAAAAAATACGTCTACAGATAAACAGACAATTTAACCGCCAGAACATGGTCTCCGATGAGATTGAAAGTACTTAGGAAAAAAAAATTAAAATAAAATTTTACTATTTTTTAAATCAATTTTCAACCTGCTACCAAGACTTTGATTCCTGAACTCTAAAGGACTAAAACAAAAATAAACGGACATAGTATGTTTACATTATTTAACTAAACTTGTTTCAATGAAAATATGCTGGCTAAATACAAAGAAAGATATATATATATATATATATATATATATATATATATATATATATATATATATATATATATATAAGCATATATATATATATGTCTGTCTCTGTGTATTATACATATATATATATATATATATATATATATATATTAAATAAAAACAGACCACTTTAAGGTCCCATGTAATAAATTATTTCATCACAGCCCATTTAAAAGGACTCCGGATCATCAGACTTTACTTCCAAACAAAAAAGGAAAAGAAAATTTACACATTTTTGACATATGTAAATTAAGGAAGTGAGGAAGTGGGGGGAGAGAGAGAAGACATGAGTGAGTTAGCAGATATTGACACATTTAAACGGTTAACTTAACGGAAGTTATATATTGAAATTGAATGGGGTAGAGAAGAAAAATTCATAGACAGAAAAAGAGAGAAGGAAGTTAAGAGAGGAGAGAAGAGAAGAGAAGAGAAGATGTCACTAATGTTCTTTGTCAAAAAAGTTAGAAACAGACGCTGGTATTTCGCTTTACTTTGAAAGTGTTATTTTGGAGGTTCATAAAGATTATAATGTTTGATATAAATTTGAATGTCTCTAGACTGTCTACAAATAATTTAATTTGATGTTTGTTAGTGATTTAATGTTTTAAAGTTTTAAAATTTGGGGTTTTTTCTGTGAAATAGTCGATTAGAAAAATATTCATAGAAAATACAAAATTTTATTTTAAAATATAAGTTTACTTCTAGTAATCTTTTTTTTAAACTCTTTAAAAAATTATTGATTATTAAGTTGACATCTCTATCCGTTTGAATTTTGTTCATGAATTTAACTCGTGACTGTTTCTAGATAGGTAATCTCTTTTACTTAAATTTTAGTTAAGTTAGTATGGGGTAATATTTGAAGGTAATATTAAAGATCTTGCTCTGTTATATACTGTATACACACCCATGCAAATATCACATATACACACGTTCCTTTACATATTCAATCACTCATACAGGTACCCATGTGCCGAAATACACAGGTAACTTCATGTATTAACATCTACCTAAATATCAAAAATTATTCCAATTTATCTATTTTATCATCAATAATGATTATTAAAGGGTAATATATTTCAATTTAAATTAAATTATCAATTTAAAAATTTACCTCCATATTATAAAGAATTTTAAACTCACACTTCCAGTTGGAGAATATTAAATGAGAAAATGAGATATGTAAGTCCTTCTATTATAATATTCTATGTATCCATAAATATACATCTACACACATATCCGTACACATACACACATACATATACATATCCATATATATACATATATTCACGTATACACACATATGTACATATATATGTGTGTGTGTGTATATACTCATATATACACACATTCACATATAGATATACACACCCACATACATATATACACATTTACATATACCCACACATATATCCACATATATACATATATATATATATACACATACACGTACAATTACACATATATACCCACATATATACACATATATATATACACATATACACATACATATACACATATATACACATATACACTCGTATACATATACACATATACATAGATATACACATACACACAAATATACATATACATATATACACCCACATGTGCGTGCATGCAAAAAACATATCAAAATCCATACTTAATTACCTGATTATATCTATATTCTACCATATTATATATATATGAACTCACAACTACTTATATTTATATTCATATACACTATCTATGGAACGACATACATGTACCCATCTATATATACACGCCCATACCCAGACATACATATATAGAAATTAAAAATACATACACATCCACACATATCCATGTACCCACATATTCACACATATACATATATACACCCATATATACATATAACTACATATAAAAAAAGAAGAAACAGCTCATCTATATGCATACAAGTATATATACATACATATCCATAACCATACCCAGCCACTCCAAAAATGTGCCCACAATACACAAAAAATAACACATGCATGACTATCTTTCCATATAAATGCATATACACATATATATCAAAAGACGTATCAATGTACAAGTTCAATTACATAATTATATATATACAGTTATGTGTTCGCACTAAATTATTTGCTCTGGATTTACATTGAGCTCTCTCGATTTTATCCTCCATACGGATTACCTAGTTTTTCATAAACTATATATATATATATATATATATATATATATATATATATATATATATAAATATATATATATGTATGTGTGTGTGTGTATGTATGTGTGTATGTATATATATATATATATATGTGTGTGTGTGTATGTATATATATATATGTATACGTATGTATATGTTTATGTATGTATGTGTAGATATTTCGCTGTGTATGTATGTATGTATATTTATGTATATGTGTGAGTATGTGTGTATGTGTATGTATATATGTATATGTATGTGTATATGTATATATATGTATATATGTGTGTATATGTATGTATATATGTGTATATATATATATGTTTGTATGCGTATATATGTGTGTGTGTGTGTGTGTGTGTGTGTGTGTGTGTGTGTGTGTGTGTGTATATACTTATATGTATATGAGGTGGACATCGTAGTTACCGATGGGTGTTGACTTTAATGTCCGTTTTTTTTTTTGTTTTTTTTTACATACACTATTTTAATATATTAAATAATATTAATTTTAATCATTTTTATCTTTGTATATTTACTCGCTTAAGTTAGATTTCAATAGGTTGTTAACATTCATGCAATGACATTTTCTGTCTTAAATATTTATCGGTTGGGGTATCCAACTGTCTGGGTCAATGTCTGTAGATGTGTGTGCATGTATTTATATGTATCTATGTGTATGGAAAGTGCATCCACTTTTAATTATGTATGTATGTACGTGTGTGTTGATTTCCCTTCTCCCATTCCCCCCCCCCTTTTTTTTACATGACAGACCGTGGAGATGTTCTCTGTCTTGTCCTTTTTTTGTGTGTGTATATGTCTTGGTGCTTATGTATTAGAATCTGACTGCGTTTGTTTTACGCGTGAGTTTAGGACCCCATTTACACACCATGAGGATTAAAATGTATACATTGTAAAAAGACCGGATATTAAATATAGCTAAAGTAACTTCAATGAAAAAATAAATAAAGTTTTTACGGGTTCAAAGGGCAAATTTTTGGCCGAGCCCACGGCCTCGTAGATCTCACGTTAAACCGGCCTTGTGCCACATAATGCCCACGTGGGGTGTGAGTAACTACTGTTCAGTTTGAAGTCGGATGACCGGCTGATCGGTTGAACTCTCTGCTTTCGGGCGGGGAGGAACACGAACGAGGCTACGCCGAAGGGCGGAGTCTCTTTCCGGGAGTTAAACCGACCCTGATACCGTTTATACGGGTTCAAAGGGCATATTTTTGACCGAGCCCATGGGCTCGGAGATCCCACGTTAAACCGGCCTTGGGCCACGTGATGCCCTCGTGGGGGGTGGCTGTTCAGTCTGAAGTCTGGAATGAAGTCCGTCAGGAGTCAGTCAGTCGAGTCAGAGGCAGTCGGAAACAGAGTCGCGTTCAAACAATTACTACTAAACCTAATTGTTCGTACTAACACTTTTCTACCTCTCTGTATATATTCATGTTTGTAATATATCTGTGTTATTCCATATCCGCCTTCGGGTTCTTTATTGGTTCTATCTTGTACTATCACCGTGGTACAAGGAACCGGACCATCACACACACACACCAACACACACACATACTTATATATAAAATCAACAAATCCATAAAAAACACCCTTGGACTACTACAGTGGGTTAACACAGCTGATGTTATCAACTGGTTTAATAACATCCGATATAAGGGCAACTGTACTTTCATACAGTTCGATATTATCGATTATTATCCCTCTATATGGAAGGATCTTTTCACTTTGACCTTGGATTTCGCCCGGGAATACTCTAATATTTCTGAGAGTGAGGTGGACATTATCATGAAATGCCGAAATTCTGTTCTAATCTACAAAGATGAACAGTGGACCAAAAAGTCTTACAACAACAATTTTGACATTTCGAGGGGTTCTCTGGATTCTGCTGAAGCTTCTGAACTGGTTGGATTATTTCTGTTGTATAATTTAAGTGCCTTTGATTGTCTAGATTCCGATAGTGTAGGATTGTATAGAGATGATGGTTTATTAGTTGTTAAAAACTCCACTAAAATTAAGGTAGACCGTATGAGGAAAATGATTCATAGGGTATTTAAGGATTTAGGTCTTAGGACAGTAGTCACTACTAATGTTAAACAAGTAGATTTTCTAGACGTCACCCTAAACCTTGCTAGCAACTCTTTCCAACCATATGTGAAGGTTAATTCCAACCCGATATACGTTCATCCAAATTCAAACCATCCCCCTTCAGTTATCAAACACATACCCTCTTCCATTGGATTTAGAATTAGCACTAACTCTTCTGACAAAGATGTTTTTAATAAACATAGTGACTTTTACAATTCTGCACTCAAAAATACTGGATACAAAATATCACTATTCAATATAAAAACCCTGTTAACTACAACCATAATAAGAAAAGAAGATCTAGAAAGATCATCTGATTCACTCCCCCTTTTAATATAATGATTAAATCTAAATTAGGACGTATGTTTCTAAACCTCATCAAGAAACATTTCCCTAACCCTGAAACTAACCCACTTAGTAAAATATTTAATCCTAATACCCTTAATTAAGCTATAGTTGTGCAGATAACCTAGAGAAAATAATTAAAAAACATAACAACATAGTCTTTAACAATTATAGGGATTCAAAAGCTTGATTAATCAAAAGGTTACTAACAGTAATACTAAATATAATAACACAAATAATAATTTATGTAATTGTAGGTATCCTAATAATTGTCCACTACAAAATAACTGTGGAATTAGTTCTGTAGTCTATCTTAGGACAATCTCAACTATTGAGAATCCAAATATAAAGAAGTTTTACATTGGTAGCACAATGAATACATTCAAAGAACGCTGGCGGGGGCATATGCAATCTTTTAATAACAGTGACTATAGGTACATGACTTCATTATCCAAGTACTTTTCGAATCTAAAAGAAAAGAACAAAACACCTACGGTTAAATGGACATTGATTAAGAAAGCCGGACATGTAACTCCCTATATTCCCCATGTTACCTGTGTCTTAACGAAAAATTTGAAATTATTAGATATAAAAACAAGGCTGATCTCTTAAATCAAAGATATGAACTAACGGTTAATTGTAAACACCGTTATAAATTTAACTTATAGGAGTCGTATACTTTAAATGATAATGATATGTAGCTGTAAGTTTAATACATTATAACTTTTATTGCCTGATGGTCAATCTGATGATATGAATGTGTATGGTATAACTACATAATGTTATTCATTTTTCTGTATATATATATATATATATATATATATATATATTTGTGTGTAGTTATGTGTGTTTGTACTGCGGAATGTGTATGTTTGTATATTAATGTATTACTATGTTGCTAAGTTTTGTATATATATATATATATATATATATATATATATATATATATTGTGCTTTCGAAATAATCGCTTGAGCTCTGGGAAAAAATGGTAATTTTGTAAATATTGGCTGTTGCTAATGCAATGCTCTTCTACTCGAATTGGGCTCTCCTAGCTATTGATGTCTATTGCATAGTAAAAACGTTAATATTACCATTCTGCTCTGTACTGCGACGATAGCTTGCGTGTAGTATCTCTGACTTATGCCGAATCGATCGAGTTTCGACGATCCCGGCTTGAAGCAATCTGATATCTAGTCACACTGATGAGTTGTGATACAGCGAAACAGCCTATCTGCGGATTACTACATATATATATATATATATATATATATATATATATATATATATATATTCCGCTCTGTTTCTACATACGGGTATATATGAAGCTTCGTATAGATAGATAGATAGATAGATAGATAGATAGATAGATAGATAGATAGATAGAAATGACTGTTGCCTTCATCTTTGTTGTTGTTATGACAAATGCTGAGATACTTCCAAAAATTGGTAAGCCTTGTTGGGGATGGCAGCTATTAAAATGTGAAAAAATCCGACTCAAAAATTGAAAGGATTCTTCCCACAAATCGTAAATAATAACACGAACTAATGAGTATAGACACCGGATTAAACGTTGGACCAAACTGCCGGACATGCATGGTCATCCCAATATTCACAAATTTGGTATTCCATTGATACCTATAGTCAGCTGCAGGGGCTCAGATTCCTTGTTGATACTGTCAGCAACCACTGAGTTCACATCCTATGTTAGAAACTCAAAAACCTTAGTGAAACTGATCCAGAGGTATCTTGATCATAACAACTGGAGGATAAGCTTGATTGTTGTAAGCCTGTTCACTAAAGTTCCTACAGAATGGAGCCAAACAATGGTTCGAAACCGATGGGAATGAGTTGCCTCTCTGGGAGAATGTACTAATATTTCAATAGATAATATGCTGGAAAAGTTGAGGCTCTGTGTAGAGGCGAAAGGAGGAAGGATTGGCTATGGGTTCACCGTTGTTACCAATGATGACAAACATACATGTAATACATCGAGGAAATCGAAACGACACCACTAATCCAACGTAGATGAAGCTTTGATACTCAGGTTGCATCAAGAAGTTCTACAAATATAGCTGGACTATGTGACCTTAATGAGGCCTTCTATCCTACGTTATAATGGACTTGTAGGTAAAATCGTTAGTTTGTTAATTTGGTGATATAGTGGTTGTGAGTTCAATATATGGCTCAGGTAGTATGTACTTGCACTTAGTGGAAATAAGTACTAGGGAACTGTCTAACTCCAGAAATTAAATAAAGGGTTCAGCTGAGAATTCCCTGAAAGTTACCTTATCTGTTGTGAAGGTTGAACCGTTGTGATAATAACAAAGATGAGGGCTATTGTCCGGATATATATAATTTTAATAACATTATAATGAATTGCAATATTTGCATTTATATAAGTTATTTTTTTTTATTCTTCTATATTTTAAATATATCTTTTTACCTGTTTCTTCAAAACTCGAATCTATTTCTTCAACAATTTTTTTAACATTTCTTACTTTATTGGTAAATATTAATTATATTGACTGATCAATATATTTCTCCTTGGAGAGTATATTTTCAATAGATAGCTACGTGGGGTCACGGACTTACTGATCCAGCCTAATGTCTATGCATCATTTTGAACTAGATGCAACCCCTGTAGCATCTTCTAATACAATGCCTTCTTATAAACTTCACATTTTCGTATGATTTATCAAGTCGTAATAAAAAGCAACGAGTTGGAAAGACGATTGGTATTTCGCCGTAAACAACATTCATGACGGACACAGGGAAATTTAGGCGCTGAAATCTGTTTTGTGTGCGGCATCCACTTGAAATATGGCGGCGTAAGTAATGGTTGCTCCAGTTACTGCTAAGCAGTATCTACTTATTTAAGACGTTGCATACTGAGAAAGACAATATTTGGAAAATGTTATTGAACTTCCAACATCATTATCTCATTTGTCTTTGTTCATTTTGAAAGCGACATGAAAACTTCTTGGACATATTTTACGAATGAATCTAGAATGTCCACTTAAGAAAGCCATGGAATTTTACTTTGAAGAGACTGACTTCAGAAAGTTCAGAGGTCATCGAAGAACCTTCATAGTCACAACGCTGAACCGAGACGTTCAAAGAACAAGGCAGAAAAATGTCACTTTTCCTTTGAAGAAGTTTACAATCAAGGAAGATCTGCAACGAATCTGCAAACTCCCAGAGGACAGAGAATGGCGAAATATTGTCGAATCAGTATACAACGTCACAGAAGATGAGAGTAAATGTTAATTCATGACCTCAAATCGAAACAGTTTTGATTAAGATGATGATGATGATTATTATTATTATTATTATTATTATTTTGTAGACACTTTTATATTTTTTATTCTAATTATTCGTGTAGGTCTCTTTCCCAAAGACGCGTCGTTGATAAAGACCAGTGTTTCTTCGTTCACTGACTCGCTGAATTTGGAAGTAGGAAGGAAATGGCAGGAACATCTAGTCATTTTAAATCATTTCTTTCCTCAGACTAGGAAAGAGCCCTTTTTAGAGAGAAATGAAGAGCATAGAAATGTCTGGTACCTAAGTTGAAGTGTTACTCTCTAGTAAAACATAGGGCATCAAAAAAGGCAAACACAATGTTACGATATCGCTAAAGGAAGACGTTGAAAAGTTAATAAACGAAATGTTCTTTTGGAGACGTTTCCAATCAAGGAAGATCTGCAACAAATCTGCAAGATAACAGAGAAGGCTAGCAAAATATTGTCGAATTAGTATACAATGTCACTGTATGAGAGAACATATTAATTCATGACCTCAAATCGAAACAGTTTTGATGATGATGACTTGAATTACCATTTCCTCCTGCGTATTCTCGTCTGAGCAGTCAAAAGACTGCTTTTTATCTGTTATAAATTTACGCGAGGCTACACCAGCCGAACAAAAACAGCCGACATTATTGATAAATGCGTACCAGCCATTTATTCTTCTTACTAAAAAATGGTGTTTGCAACATTAGCCGTAATATTTAATTTACATAGAGAGTTTAAAAGCATATTTTAATAAGAATATGTTAAATTGTTATTTATTTTTATTCAAATGTTAAAGATTGCTATATATAAGCAATGTTTCTGTTGATGAAGTTTTAATTTTAAATATATTGTGTCTGTATAGAAGGAATTTATATCTCTCTTGTCAATATTCATTCGTAAGTTAGAAAACTTACAGCCTTCGTAATAATAATTTTTATTATCGTCTGATATTTTCAATTAGTCGAATGTTGTCGAAAAATTTTTTTTATGAAATTATCTAAATAAGTCAATATAATAGGTTCCATTAAATTTTCTTAAAACTGTAGTGAATTATTTACACAACGGAAAATATTAAGTTTTCTTAATTGATCATTATTTTCATTACTATTAATATTATTTTCTTTGATTTTTGATTGAGTTGTATACATATTTCCTTCCAGGTTGCAACCAGAGACCTCAGGTAAGGAATGGCTTCATAGCATTTTCTACTGATCACTTAAATAATTTACTAAGACCACATCCATTTTACATAGATAAAGCTCTTCGTAATGCGTGAGCTGTACCTTTGATTACTATTTTTTGCATTTCTTTAAGACATGATCTACCAGTAATCTCTTCCATACCGAGTTTTATTTTCAAATGGTGCCATCACTGTGCAACCTGATGTAAGATTGTCAATAGTTTCTTGATATTTATCACAAAATTTGCATTTGGGTCATTTTCATTATTATTATTATTTGTTTCAACCTGTGAAATTTTCATGACTTTCCTTTATGAAATTACTGATGAATGTTAGTTCTTCAGTTAATGAATGAATAGGCTCATCTACATTAAAATATCTGTAGAAACTCCACTATCGCCATCGTTAAAAAATTGACCTTGACCTTATTAATAAGATGTTGTAATAACACTCATAAATATCAATACTGATTTTTTTAAAATACTAAGACACACACATGTTACATAGATAAAGCTCTTTGTAATATATGAGCTGTACTTGTGAGTATAATTTTTTGTATTTCTATTTCATGAGCTACCAAGAATCTCTTCTATGTGTCTACACGGAAATTTTTCCAATCAATTCGAGGACTCCAACTACAAGGGAAATTATTGATGTTCTCGTGTGCTAAATTTTTGAGATTTCCACTTCAAGATCTTTGTATTTTGATAGTTTTTAGAGGATCGGCAAAGATGCAAAACAATATATAGGGACTGGCATGTCAATAAGAAATCAACTTCTGTTTTTGTGGTCTTTGATTACGATGTCTGAGCGATTAGTTTTGATTGTTCTGTCTGTTTTTATTGAAAAGTCCCATAATATTGTGAGCGGCTCTGTGTGATATTCATACCAGTTTCTTGCAGTTTCCTGTCCGTAAAAGTTACATATTTTCCAGTGCACAGATATTGGTCCAATCTATCATGCCGAATTTCATATTCAGTGGGTGCCATCCCTATGCAACCTTAAGCAATAGGGTTAATTGCTTCTGGATATTTATCACAGAATCTGCATTTGGGTCAGTACATTTTTTGTATTATTATTATTATTATTATTATTATTATTTGTTTTAACGCGTGAAAAGTTCACGCTTTTCTTATATACTATATCTGATGAATTCTAATTCTTCAGTTAATGATTAAATAAGCTTATCTACGACAAAAACTATCCATAGAAATGGTCTCATGGTTAAAAAATTGAGCTTAGAAACTTTAATAAAATATTGCACTAACAATCACAAATATCAATGCTGGTTCTTATTTTAAAAATTAGGGGACAAAAAATAATATTTGAAATTGACAACATTTCCATTTCAATGAAACAGTCATTAAACACTTCTTTCTTTCTTCTTGTCACTGAAACCAAGTAGCGTATCTGTTATATCTTGTCTTTCCACGCGATCAAAACGGAATAGTCCTTTATTTATGGAATATTGGCACGGTGTAATGATCGTGCGTACTAACGAATGGCACCAGAAGCACAAATTATAAGATTATGATTAATAGGGGCGCTATCATCTTGATTAATATGGGCGCTATTATCTTGATTAATATGGGCGCTATTATATTGCCAGTGAGTTATTTTAAGTCCCTAATTACCTAGATAGATAGATAGATAGATAGATAGATAGATAGATAGATAGATAATGAACAGACCGAGATAGATAGACAGACAGACAGACAGATAGATAATGAACAGGCCGAGATAGATAGATAGATAGATAGATAGATAGGTGTGTGTGTGTGTGTGTGTGTGTGTGTGTGTGTGTGTGATCTTTATAACAATCCTTCATGAACTTCAGATCCTTAACTATGATTAATTAATGATGGACATGTCATTTTTGCTCATGTTCGATTTCATCACAATACTTCTGTTAAGCTTGGAGAGTAATTATTGCTCAAAGTAGAGTCCAATAGTATTATAAAAGCCTCAGAGAATTCCAGTAAGATGTCTTTAATCATTTCTAAGATACAAAGTTTCAAAGCTTAATCTAATAATTGTACAATATTGCTGTTACACGTTTTACACAATTTGCTGTTACAGCCGGTACATAAATTTAGGCAGCTAACGGTATTTCTATTACAAATTAACCTTTTTCTCTTTCTAGGACGGATATTTGGTTAGTTATTCGCAGAACATTTTGCCACTTCGGTCTGTCTGAATAATTCTTTTTTATTCCGTTTTTTCTCATCAATTTTATTTCTTTTATTTAATCGCATCCAAGGAAATGAAATAGTAACCGTATTTTTAATTTAAGTGTCATCTGCAGTATGTGATTCATGACCAGATGATCGAAATTTGATTAAATGTCGAGAAGAAAGAATGGTTTTAAGAAGAATCGCTCTGTGGGTACTGCAATATGTACTTGTGTAACCCTAACAAAATATCAAAGTAAACTTTCCAGTCGGTGTCACGCCAGAGCTTCAAAATTAACAGGTGCATCAGAATATTCAACTGAATGGTGTCCTCATAGCCACAGGGAACGATCTGGTAGACACAACTAAACATAGGATATGCACACACATATAAACCGGAAGACAGAATGTTCTATGAGAGATCTAACCGGGAGAGAATAGAGAGCAGATCAACGTTCGAAGAAAGTCCCACACATTATACAGGCATCCTTTGATTAATGCGTTTTCGATTAGTCCGGTAAAATTATACATTCGATTAGTGCACACATAGCACTCGATTAGTGCGGTAAAATTATACATCCGATTAGTGCACACATAGCACTCGATTAGTGCGGTAAAATTATACATTCGATTAGTGCACACATAGCACTCGATTAGTGCGGTAAAATTATACATCCGATTAGTGCGGTAAAATTATACATTCGATTAGTGCGGTAAAATTATACATTCGATTAGTGCACACATAGCACTCGATTAGTGCGGTAAAATTATACATTCGATTAGTGCACACATAGCAGTCGATTAAATGCGGTAAAATTATACATTCGATTAGTGCACACATAGCACTCGATTAGTGCGGTAAAACATTCTTCACTTTAACCATAGTAATTAAAAATTTGATTTTTTTTTTTTTAGTTACCGATTAATTAAATAATTTTCAAGTTTAAAAATGGAAAATGGGTAACTATTTTGTTTGTCAATTTTGTTTATATTCGATTAATGCGTTTTCGATTAGCGCGTATGTTTAGCTGCTGCTCTTCTTTCTGGGTGAGGCTTAGAACTTTTTGAACGATCCTTGCAAGTTCTATCCTAAAGTTTTCGACTGTCACACTTCTCGCTTGTGGGACATTCTTCCAACTTCTTATTTTCCAGTCAACCTTCATCCTCAAAAACTTTAAATACAATGTTAATCGTCATCTTCTGTCTTCTTAATTTCTGTTCTTTTATTATTCTCTCTCGTTAATAATTTATTTCGTATATTCTCAATCCAGCTGGACTCGTTAATCTTGCGTGTCATATTCTGCGCCCCCCACCTCCATGGTTAGGTACTTATATAGTCTCTATACCTTAGCTATGTTTATTAGGTAGTCACATATCACTGCAATAATGTTTTCTTTTTTCTCATATTCTCTTGCACTCAGTAACCCCTTGAGATTTAGTGGCTTTATTGCCTTCGTTGAACTGTAATGATTAAAAAAAAAAAAAGGTTAATTGGGACACATTCCAAAAGCTAGGTAGAATATTGAGAGACATGTGGATTTCTTTGGTAACAAAGAAAAGAGTTCTGAGCTGCTACGTTACATCTGTCCTCCGTTACGGCAGCAAATATTGGACGGTCTCCTCAAAGATGAAGAAGAGACTCGAGGCGGTGGAGGTATAGTTCTACAGAAGGATGCTTGGACCGATCATGTAAGCAACGATGACGTTTTGGAGAGGAGGACGTTTATTCTTAACACAAGGAAGAGGCTGCTAATTTTTTTTGGAAACATAAGAAAGGACGGCTTGAAAAACCTGATACTCACATGTCGGAAAATAGAGGAAAAGACAGACAAGGGAATGCAACGCATGATATACCTAGCAAGTGAATGACAGAACAGGACTTGGAGGAAGTAGCAAAGGGAGAAAGCTACAAGGGATAGGAGGAGGTGGAGAGCCATGATCGCCTGTCCTGAAGGGACTCTGCACATAAAAAGAAAAAGACTTGAGTTGCCTAATTTTTGGCGAGTGGCTGGAATGGTTCTTTCGATATGACATTCGTCCTTCTAAATAATTTTAAATATTGTTCTCGTATCAGGGTATTTTTTACACGTCTGCATTTTGTGTTCGTGTCTCCCTACTTTTTATCCGGCGACTTTTGTAATGTTCCTCAAATATATGTAGCATGTGATCGCCTCCCCTTTACCTGCCACTTTAAGAAAAAAAATACAAAAAAAATAGCGATTTTATCCCCCGCGGTGTAACATTTTTTTTTAATTAATTTTCTTAAAGAACAATGAAAAAATTAATATCTTTCAATTTCCTTGTTCATTTCAATTAATCCAGTTTTCAAATTCCTAGCAGGTTAAACGGACAGACAGATCAGATTCTATATCAAATTATCCATTGTGACACTCTAGCTTCTGATTCTATAAAGACAGCCGACACATCATGGAGTCAATGGTACTACAACGGTAATATTCAAGTCAGTATTATTAACAATAATTAATCTTTAACTTTAAATGTTGACTGATTTTTTAATGTTTCTCTGAAATATATATATATATATATATATATTGTTGTCATAGATAATGGTAGCACAAAACTTAATATCTCAAACGTAACATTATGTTTTTTTATTCAATTCAGGGCTCCAAGAATTGCCATCAGCTCACGGGCGTGTATGTCGTCCCTGGATCTTCTCTGATGTGGATATCTGATTCTTTTCCCGTATCTAGGGTGATTGTTCATGTGCCAATGCCTATGAAATTTAATTCCATTGGTTGTCGTAAAAAATGAGATATATATCGGAAAAGGATATATTTGTTCGAAGTAGCAAAGTGGTTGTTGATTACTGTAACCAAGTAGGACACTCTAGCAGGTAACCATAATGGACTGGTCCTCATCGTAGTGGTAGGCAATAGGCGTAGGCAATAGGCGAAGACTATAGGTGTAGCCAATAGGCGTCTTCATGTACCTCCACATCAGTCTGTATTTATGGCTGACACCAGTCAATCATATTACTGTGAGGGGGAACTCAGGTGTATGCATATTCATTGCATCAAAATGTTACCGTAATTCTCCATGTATAATATGCATTTTTTCTTAAAAAAAATAGTAAGCAAAATTAGGAGTGCGTGTTATGTCCAGCTACAAAGAATCTTTTAAAAATTATCGTTTCATAGGTCGATTTCTGTTGCGAAATGACTACTCACCACAAATATACGAAAATTTGACACTAACATTCGACGATTGCCACCCCATAAGGTTGTTAAATATAACCATATGTACGTAACAATACTTACAAATGTAAAATAAGAATTTAACATAAAACTAAATTGGAATATTACTCTATGTTTAAAATCATTTTTTTAAATCAGAGTAGGAATCGCTGGCCGTAATGAAATTGGTGAGTTCAAATTTATAGGGTTTGATTACAAAACAATGGGTGCGTATTATGCGTGAGTAGAAACATTTTCAGCACAATTTTAAGTGCGCGTATTATGGCTGAAGGTGTATTATACATGGGGAATTACGGTATTCATTCATTTAAAAAATGTTATTTATTGCTACATGCATTCGCTTGTTTGCTCTGACTTTATCGAATGGCGATTTCTATAAGTAGCATAGATTCGACAGGAAGCCGAAACTCTCGGGAACCCAACGAGGAACGAACTCGCTACTCAGTCATAATCATTCTATGTCAAGCTTGCTAACTGTTATACCACATCGAGTTAAACAATTGTCTTCTAATCGTAGCTTAGATGTAGCACTAGGCCGAAAATATGAATCACCCAGTGAGCATCGAACTCACTACAGAGTCGTAATTAATTTAGTGAATGATCTCAAAGAATGATCTTTCGTAGCATGCTTGCTTCTTAGTAACTCCGGTCATCCTGTGAAACTGTTGTCTGACGTTATTGAAATGTTATTTCGTATTAGACACGCCTTTGTTATGGAACGAAGGTTACGAAGCGGCCAAGCTGCTTGAGACGTTTGTCATATGTACTGGGATGACTTCATTGACGATAGCATGATATGTAATGCTTCAAAACAATCAAACGGGCAATGCTAAGTTGTATGTTGAACAAATGAAAAGGCAATTCAACTGTAAAACACCTGACCTGCGATACAGTGTAATTATTCAACACGACAATGCTTGACCCCCCACCAACTCCTCACCCCACTCCCATAGTCGCTAAAATGACCAAACTTGGAATTAAATATCTCAGTTGGAAAGTTTTGCAACAAATAGCATATTGTCCTGATGTGACCACCTTTTTGAGGACCGCCATTTTCAGTCGTTTTCTAACAATACGGAGCTTAAAATGTGACTTCTGAATTTATCGTATCAAAACATAATGATTTCTGTCGCTGTGGTATTGGATGGACAGTTAGTGGATCGTTGAGGTCGTGCACAGTTAGGGGTATACATTGAATGATTCAACAGAACTATTAATTGAGAAGCTCATGCAGTGCCGCCAGATATCTGTAAGGCATTTGATAGGCTTTAGCATACCGGCCTTCTTCATCAGGGATACGGTATTACATGACGATCATTTGATTTAGTACAATCATTTCAGTCAAACCGTGAAATGAAAGTCGTCCTAAACGGGCTGTCCTCCAGTTCCTTTCATATGAATGCTGGTGTTCCCCAAGGCTTTATCCTTGGCTCTACACGGTTTCCGATCTTCATCAACGATCTTCCGTATGCCATGAGTTCCCAAGTAGGCATCTACGCAGACGACACTACTATTTACTTTTGTCTCAATAGTAAATCCGGCATCGGTGAAAAAGTTAACGTGGCCACCAGTCTCGAAAATGACCTCCAGTCTGTGGTTGACTAGGGGTAAGAAATGGCTTATAAATTTTAATGCCTCCAAAATGAAGTTGTTCTCATTACCCACTATAGAGGACCCTTCTTGCGTGTCATCGGAATAGCTGACGCCCAACTCCACGAGAACGCCTCTCTTCACCTGCTTGGTCTCACGTTTTCTACTGGCCTGAGATGGAGCAACTACATTGAATCTATAGCTTCATCTACTGCAAGGAAAGTTGGTTCTCTGTGTCGCGCCTGAAGGTTTTTTTCTCGCCTGTGTCCATCCTTCAAATCTACAATCGTCCTTTCATAGAATATCGTTGCCATATACGGTCTAGTGACCCTGCTGTTCATCTCGAGATGGATATGCAACGTGATAGGTCCTGATCTGGCATCTCATCTACAATCACTTTCTCACAGACATGATGTGACTACCCTATGCCTTTTCTACAAATAATTTCATGGCAACTGCTCTAACGAGCTATTTTTACTGGTACCCCAACTGCATGAATTTAAGCGTGCTACTAGGTTGGCATCGCGATCCCACCCTTTCACTGTCAAAACTCCAACAGCTGCTTATCTCGCACTTCCCGACAATGGAACTTTCTTCCTCATACTTGCTTAACTTATGGCTATAATCTTCATATATTCAAATGTAATGTCAATCGACATCTTCTGTTGCCTTGATCCTGATCCCCATCCTTTTCTATATCCTTTCCTCAAACACCCCTCTTTACTCTTGCTCTCACTCTCTGTAACCCCTATGTGCTAGTGGCACTCCCGCCTTTCTTGGGGTGAAATGCTTAAAAATAAATAATAAGTATTGAAATAAATTATAAGAAACGAACGAGTTTATGTCATAACCTAATGTTAAGTAAGGAATAAATCATTACTACTTCTCTTAAAAAGTAGTCATGCCGTAGTATATACTGGCCGTACTATATACTGGCCGCAGTTCAGATGAGGACAGAATAGATTTTGCATTCAATGATCCTTCAAAGAGACCAAGTACAAGAGTGACATGAAGAATAACTTTTCAGATGCGGATAGAAATCCACGTCTTACACGTGAACAACCAGCCTAGATACCGAAAAAGAATCAGATATCCACACCCGGAGAAGATCCAGGGGCTACAATACACGCCTGTTACCTCATGTTAATTCTTGGAGCTCTGAATTGAATAAAAAATATAATGTTACGTTTGAGATATTAAGTTTTGTGCTACCATTATTTATGACAACAATATATATATATATATATATATATATATATATATATATATATATATATATATATATATATATATACATGTTTCATTAAAAACGACAGACGAGGTAGTACGGTTAAGCTTTTTATTTAATTTTTCTTGTGATCTAAAAAGAGCTTTCTTTTCTGGACAAAGGGTATGTAAGAACTGTCCAAATGTTTTATATTTCCAAGCGCTTTCGGCTATACCTTTAGCCATTGTCAAGGATGATTCGATTTTTCAGCTTAATTGAGTGTATGCGTTCTGTGTATGTCTTAGTGTGTGGTAGGGATGCTTTTAATTTCCGAATACGGTTACCACATTGTGGCTTTGTTCGTAGTTAATTTTGTTAAGAGTTTGCTTTTTCTTTTTTATTATTAAAGCATATATATATATATATATATATATATATATATATATATATATATAATATATATATATATATATATATATATATATATATATATATATATATGCTTTAATAATAAAAAAAATGTCGGTCTTTAAAAGTCGGTCTTTAAAAATAGCTTACTAGTGTAATATAGGATGTGGCTGAGTGGTTAGAACGTTTGCTTTATGGACATGTAACCCTTGTTCGAATCTCACTATTGTCGATTGGTCAGGAAATGACTTCTTAATGTTACTATTCCCAGGGGGTGGACCCAGTGTGTGGCACACTTGGAAAATGTCTGGAATCCATATGACAGGTTGACCCAGGCCTTATGAATAATATTGAGTAGACGGGGCTACTTAGGATGATTTTGCGCGCAGAAAATTGCAAGTCATCGTGACAGAGGGTGTGAGCGTACTAACCTTGTTATGACTGTTGCAAGGAGAGATAATGCACCCTGTCCCAGAAACTTTAAGCAGGGTCCTTTCAGCATAGTTTCAGAATAAATCACAGATAGATTCTGTGTGGGTTGAACAAAAACAAATACGGCTGAGCAGGCGTCTTAAAAGTCATACTCGGATAGGAGCACCCAGCCATTACTGACGAAACAGAATCACAAACGAAGGCAGTTACTAAATAGCCAGAACCACGTCATTTAAAGACAATTAAAATGAGTAGCATTTATAGTTAAAAGGGAAAATAATGATGTTATTTTTTTTTTAAATTATGATGTTGGATTCCACACACCCTTAAACAAATGGTTAGAAAGGTAACGCCCATCAATACGGTGAACGGTGCAAGTGTGTATGAGTGATGTATTTGTTTGGGTTTTTTGTTTTTTTAACGGCATATCAACTTCTTATGGGTCAATTAATTAATTTCTTGGGACCTTTGAAGTAATAAAAAATGTTATTTTGCTTTCACAATTGAATACATTGTAGATGATACTCAGCATTTCTACATAGACTTAGTTGTGTGGACATAATTACCAGAGGCAGTAATATGTGTGTTCTATGTTGTAGGTTTTTTGAAGTTATATTTAGGAATACAGTTTAATTTCTTTAAGAAATTTTAGGATATTATATGGATTAATGTCATGAAAGAGTTATTTCATGTTAGTTGGTTTGTTGATTTTGGTTAGCGTCATATCAACCTACATGTGTTATTTAAAACCGTAATCTAAATATTTTAACACAATTTTATTGTTCAACTAAATATATATTGAAAGCAATTGTATGCCTTCAAATACAGATGAAATTTATTGTTGGTCATTATGCCTTTAAAATGTATTGCTAGTTATTTAGCCTTACAAGTCTACTGTTGGTTATTTTATTAGAAACTAGCAGCATGGCCCGGCGTTGCCTGTGCTTGATTCAAAAATCGTACGACTCATACAGCAATTTCTATCACTTGACTTAAAATATTTTTGCTCTTCCTTGCCTTTAAAGGAGTGCCCTTTGCCGTGCTGATGTTACTACATGCCTTACTTCTTGCCTATCTCACACTGCGAATTTTTCTAAGCTCTATACTAAACATTAAATCTGTTACGGAAAAAAAACAAAACAAAATGAACACAAAACGATCAGCTTTAAAAAAGGACTCGTAACTGGAAAAACCGAATGAAAAAAGAATGTTAACAACAAATACTTTTCCATACCCAACCCAGTTCTGCGGAATCAGAATCAACGTTGAGTTTAAGCAAGCAAATGAGCCAATTGGAGTAAAGTGCCAAGTAGATTTAAAGTTTCCCCACTTGTGACGAATGCAGCTATCGATTTTTTTATTTTTTTTTTGCATGCTAGCATGCTAGTTAACATTCGTGGCAGCCAGCTATAGGCTCTCACTCTGGCCAGTAGAAAATGGCCGTAAACAACATGAAAACTGCCGTAGAAGCATGAAAAAATCGATTATTTCTACTATCGATGGGAGTTGGGAAATGCAAAGTCGGTCTTGGCCTTCCACTAACGTGGAGCATGTGCATGTAAATTTTGGTGCAAATCCGTCGAAAATTGCGGCCGTGCATTCGTTACACACACACACACACACACACACACACACACACACATCCTGCATTTTATAGATAGAGATAGGCATTGCTGGTAATTCTACTATAAAATATATTGCTTGCTATTGGTAATCATTTTATTATACATAGGTATTGTTGCTATTTCTACTATAAGATATATTGCTGGTCATTTTGCCTTAGGATTCTATTGTTGGTCATTTTATTTTAAATAGATATTGTTGGTAAGTTTTTCATATAAATATCTATTTTTATATAAAAATATGTTTTTATACTTTCAGAGTACTTTATTTTTGCTTGGGGGTTCACTATTTGCCCATAGCTGGGACCCAAGCAGGTGCTACCACCCCGAGATCTGGTGAACCTGCAAACAACAGCAATTAAGTGGTGGTTGCACTCAAAACCTCCAATCTCCCGACCAGACGGCTTGCTGTCGGATGTATTGCCATATCCATGATCACAAGTGTGAAAAAACTGTTTTGAGAGAAAGAACAGTAGTACTGGCTGTTCGGTCATTGAAGACCAAGTATTTCATTATCACCATAATCTCACCTTTAACATCAGCTGAATTTTTTTCCAGATTTATTACATTGTGGATAAAAAATCTTTTTTCAGATTTATTTCTGAATTTTTCTAATCAAAGCTAGTGGCAATTGTTAATTAAAATATCCCTGGAGTAATAAGCTAACTGGGTATGACAATAAAGTACATCCGTCAGCAAGGCCTCTGATCTTTGAGGGGGCTTTAAAGTGCATAGAACTACCTCTTAATTGCCATTGTTCCCAGGTCTACTCTGACTCGAGGTGGTAGCACCTGTTAGGTGTTATGGGAAAATACTTAAACCCCCACCTGAGACGAATGGAATGAGGTCAAAGCGCACTTCCGCGTGGTGTAATGGTTAGCAAAGCTTGTCTCGCTAAAGCAGTTATGACTGAATAATGAGTTCGACCCTCATTGGGTGCACCGTACTTTTGGTCTTCTGCAACGCTTAGAAAATCAATACACTGAGGGCAAAACGTTATAAAAGTGTATTTTTATAGTGAAAACTCCCAGCAATACATTTTCATAGTAACAATTATGTTTCTTGTAAAAAATAATTTAAAAAAATTACCAGCAATATATTTTTGAAGAAAAAATACTAACAATACAATTTTGATAAAAATACCAGCACTAAATTTCTGTTAAATAAAAACAAATTGCCAGCAATATATTTTTATAGAAGAAATTACTTATGCTCGTAAGAAAATTAAATTTCGGCATGAAATGGCCCACTGGGTTGATATACAATAACAACAAACCGAACCAAACCAAAACAAACCAAACCAAAACAAACCAAAACTGGAGCAATACATTTTCATTGAGATTATTAATTGTTTTTATATAATGGGATTTTTAACTGATCACCCGACCTTTTTGGTTGTTTTTATGTTTATCACTGCGTTTCAGCCGGTGAGTTCTGTGACCCTCCTCAAGTATAGCATCTGATATTTTTTATGCTTCTTATCCTCCACTTCCTACCGCCTTCTCTTCCACTCATATCACACACTTCCTTCTTCATTTCGAGTGTAACCCAACGGCCCACTAACTTATGCGGTTATCCTTGGTTACTGTGATAAATCTGCCGGACTAATATATTACATTCAATATCGCGACCGTCATTTGGCCCCTTATTATTATTATTATTATTATTATTATTATTATTATTATTATTATTATTATTATTATTATTATTTTCTTTCCCTCGGAGAGGATTTTGCATGTTGGTAAATCTTCTGAACTCCAGGGTATCAGATATTTATTAATCGAATTTCAAAAACAAGACACACCTTCGGCAACACTCGTAGCTGCCTCCGTTTTAAGCGTGTTTATTTTTTCTTATCTTTCTTTCTTATTCTCTTCGTCTTTACACAAATGTCACATTGCTTGGCCGATATAGTTGTATATTTCCTCTTAGAAAAGTAGTCTTCGTTCGGACCTACTTAAAAAAAAAAGAACAATTGTTTGAATGACGATTTTGAAGTCGAACAGGCTGAAATACTTTTGAAGTTTTGGCGCAATAAAATCTTTCTCTTCCATATTTCTGATTGTGTCATAATAATGGAATTTTAAGACAAAACTCCCTTCGTAAGGTCAGTCAAAATAATAAATCGGGTACTTTGACATAGTGTTAGCAATCTATGTCTCGCTAGATTAATTATGACTGAATAGTGAGTTTGATCCTAACTAGGTGCCATATACTCACACTGAGCAAATCGCTATAAATATGTTCAATTCACGTAAAAATAGCTCTTTATCGATGCATGTTTCGTTCTTATTTGAGTTGAAACGATCGTACGCCCTCCTTCTACTGTTCTTTTTTATTGATTGTTTCGTTTTCTTATCAACCTTTTGCCACGTTATTTAAAGTCAGAGAATATTTTTAGATTTTATGAATTTTTTGGTGATAATAATAATTTACTGATACAAGTCCTACTAATTAATCCATACATGGGAGAGAATAAATGTATTCATACCTTTCACAGGGATATTTGCTCGTAAGTCAATATAACGACCTCGACTGGAATTGGAACTCAGCTCACCAATTTCTAATTTTCGGACCATTATCACCATCCTCACATCTAAGCTTACAGCAACAAGCGGCCACCCATCTTGGTTCTGGCTCGGCGTTACTTAACATCGTAGATCATACCGGAACTGCTGTTTCATCGTGATATGGCCGTAAATCCTGCTTTTTGTTATGATGTCTTTTTACAGTGATGTGTTACGGCTGTTGTCACTTTGTATTTTTTAACGGCGAATTTTTCGGGTAAACACTTAAAGCGTTTCGGTCTTTGACTGTCCCATTTTCCATGATTCTACTCTAAAAAACAAAAAGGATGAAAATTCAAATAAATAAATTAAAAGAAAACTAAAAAAAAAATGATACCAATTTCAAGATTCCACACGGAAAAGGAAAATAAAAGTTTTCACTTCAGTTTTTTATTCATTCGATTCTGAGTAATATGTGATAAGTGTTCATTCTTAAGTCAGGATTTTTTTTCGGCTTCCGACTGCTACATTTTTTTTTTTTTTTTAATTTCTTACTCAAAAGAGAAAAAAATAAAAATAAAAACGAAAAGAAAAAATAACGAAAAGAACAAATGACAAAAATAAAAAAGCAATTTTTTTTTTTTGTTTTGTTTTTGTTTTGTTTTTTGGGGTTTTTTTTTCAAAATGTTTCGCTCAAAAAAATATTGGTATATTAATTTATTTTGACACGGATCTATATATCTGTTAACACGGAATCTGCTCTAAATATATTTTATTAAAATATCGCCAAAAGTTATTTTACAGAAAATAGAAACACAGCCAGAGCTTTTGCCATACATCTACCTTCTCTAATGGTTATTTTGTCAGTTAACACTATTTTTGCTTCGTCTCAAAGCTTAAATCAATGACAAAATGAAAAAAAAAGAGTTTGATTCTCACTGGGTGCCCCATACCTACCCTGAGCAAATCGCTATAAATATAAAAAGCTCTTTATCGATGCATGTTTCGTTCTTATTTGAGTTGTAACGATAGTACACTTTCCTTCAACTGTTCTTTTTTGATTGATTGCTTCGTTTTTAACGGCTTATCAACCTTTTGCCACATTATGTAAACTCAGAGAATATTTTTAGATTTTATGAATTTTTTGGCGATAATAATAATTTACTGATACAAGTCCTGCTAATTAATCCATAGCTGGGGACAGGTAGAAGGAGTGGATTCAAGCCTTTATCAATGGTTTTTGTGTGTAAGTCAATATAACGAACCCAAGTGAAATTGAAATTCGGCTCTCCAATTTTCAATTCCGAAAAAACAAACTGCTACGTTATGCGTTTCGGCCTTCGAAAGGACTTCGTCAGATTAATAATGGTTTTATTAATCGAATTTTATATACATATCAGGAGACAAGTTACAGCAATTCTATATTGACAAATACTGATGATAAATGGAAGCTTAACTTCAATTTTAAAAAAAATTGACGTCCGATGTATATATACGCATACCCTAGCCGACATCATTCAGCTGTTTATTTTGCTTTTATTTACGTAGCGTGAATCATACTCACTTTGACGTGGTGTAATGGTCAGCAAATATGGCTCGCTAGAGCATTTACGACTGAGTATTAAGTTCGATCCTCACTGGTTGCTCCGTACTTTCGACAATGGGTCACATCTATGCCATGCTTAGTAAATAGCTACATCACTTGGACCATCTGCACTCAAATGAACGAAAACTTGAGGCTATAGTTCTTGAGGCTTGTGGTTCTACAGAAGGAGGGTGATAATACCAAGGACTGAACATGGGAGCAATGATGAAGTTTTAGTGAAACTGGACACAGAAAAGAACATTTAACATTAGAAAAAGACAGCTGAAATATCTAGGGCACATAATGTATAAAAAAGGCTTGGAAAATTTGTCACTCACAGGACATTGAAATCACAAAGAAAAATAGAGCATAATTAACTTTTGTAAATGGATGGCAGGACTGGGTTTTGCAGGGATAGTAAAAAGAAAGGAATTGATATGATATGGAACAGACCGAAAGTTGTGGAGAGCTATGATCGCCATTCTCCTACAAGAACTCTGAACAGCATAGCCTATAAATATTTTTCTTCCTTTTCCAGCTATATTTATATTCACACTCTCTTCTTAAATTACGTTATTCTTCATATAAATATATATAAGTAATTTTCCTACATGCGTTGAAATTACTTTATGCGAGATCTTACCCTCCTTCCCCTCGGACTACTACACAGTGAACATGGCAATGCCTGGCTGTAAAATAGGAACTAACTAGTGTGAATTCCTTTCTCCCTACCTACACGCTCACGCGCAAACACAGTTTTTTCTTTGGATCACAACTCTATGAAAATGGCAATGACTGATACTGGTCCTGAAGGAAATAGAGAAGGATGGACGAAATATAAAATGCAGGAAGACAGAATACATTGTTATCACCAAAAGGATGAGCCCAAAATGCAAATTACAAATCGGAGTTACCAAAATCAACCAAGTACAAAATGTAAATATCTGGCAACGGTTCTAACAAAGGACGGAAAATGGGATACTGAAATCCGAAGACGCATTGCGATAGCCAAAGGTGTCTTCCAAAAGCTAAACAGAGTATTAAGAAAAACTTCGTTAGAAACAAAGCAAAGTGTACTGAACTGTTACGTGATTTCTATCCTCCTGTATGACAGGAAATGTTGGGCAATTTCCTCAAAGATGAAGAAACTTGAAGAAACAGAAATGTGGTTATGCAGAAAGATGCTGAGGATGACATGGACCGAACATGTGAACAACGTTGAGGTTCCAAAGAAAATTGAAACACAAGGGAAACTTTTACTTAACATCAGGAAGAGACAGTTGAAATTTATGGTTTTTTTTTTTATTGATTTTGCTTTGTTTTGTTTTGTTTCACTGATTATCATCCTCAATGGTTTATTTAATGTCGACAAGATTTTTATTGCTCGTTATATTTTTTTATCAAAAATTTATTCCTGCTAATATATATTTTTTCTTTCCTCAAAAATGTATTGCTGCTAATATTTTTTCAGTCAAAAATGTATTACTGTTAATATATTTTGTTCAAAAATTCATTACTGAAAATATTTTTTACAAAATTGTATTGACGGTATCAAAATCTATTTTTACACTTTCATAGTTTTTTGACCTAAGATTAGTGTCAACTATTTGCCTATAGTTGGGACCCTGACAGGTGCTGCCATCCCGGGTCAGAGTGGACCTGGGAACACCAGCAATTAAGAGGTGGTCCCACGCTCCTCAAAACCTCCTGATTAGAGGCCTTGCTGTTGGATGTAGTTTATCGTCTTACCCAGGACGCCTCATTTGGGGCGGGGCTTACCCCTCTGCAGAGGTGTAGTCGACGTATTCTGAAATTTCTGGAGAAGATAATGAGAATGGAAGGTTTGGTAAATTTATAACTCACAGGTCAGATTGAGGGCAAGAGAGTAAGAGGAAAACAAGGCGTAACATACTTGCCGAGCATAAGAAAATAGATGGCGGAACAGGGTTTAGAAATAAGAAAAAGACAGAGCTGCAAGTGACAGGAAATTTTGGAGAGCCATGATCGCCTACGTCCTAAGGGGAAACGACACATAAAGAAACTTTTTCTTACACACCCACGTTTTACACACTTTGAAATATTTTGATGTTAGTGGTAGTAAAACATGGTATATTTAGTTACACATTGTTTCTGCCGTCATTCTTACAGATTTCCATTTTTGCACTTTCATAAACATACAACGTATCTTCCAACTAAAAAATGTCCTATACATAAAATATTGTTCAGAAATTATTAAAAACACCCATAAAATATTGATACGGTATCTTCACAGCAAATATACACCCTTGTGGAAATCAATAGAAACAACGCCTTTAGTTTCCTTTCTTTCACAATATGGTCATTTTTAGAGCCACTGGAGTGACAGGGTGTAAGCTATTTCTATTTTTGCCTCAGATTAGCTCTTTTGCAGTGGTGTGCAGCAATATGAATCTATTTTCAAGGCGTATAATGAAAATTGTTTGTCCTTGAAAAATATTGCATCATGAATAATTGCATAAAATTTTTATCACGCCTAGACACTATTGTCTCGACTGTCGATTAGTTGTTCTACGGCCATTGTCTGCAATGGACATTACTCCAAGGAAGCGCACAAAAATTGTAACGCTGAAGGAACACAATGGCAAGCTTTTCCAGTGAACAAATCAAAGTTCTATAGACTGGCCCGGAAACTGCTGATTTAAATCCGATCGAGAATCAATGTGCAAAGAACGACTTCGTGGAATGGACATACGAAGTACTAACATGTGCGTTGGGCCATGTTACATTAGAAAATATGAAAAAAGTAAATAATAACGGAATTATTCGTTTTGTTTCAATTAATTTTCACAAGGGTGTACCTCCCTTTTAACTTTGTGTTTGCAAATTTTAGATCTCACTATGCTTTTTATCTCTCTTGTATTTACATCGACATGAAGTAACATATGTGAACACATAACCTGATAATGCTTTCGTCTCCTTCTACCTCATTTTTTGGAGTATTTCTCCAAAGTAATAACACTATTTTTTATCTCTGGATTTTTCTTTTTTCCTAAATTTATAAAGAAGCAGGCTGACACACAGCTAAAACATCAGTAAGAAGTTAAGAACCGGAAAAAGCTTTCAAAATATCTTCCATTTGTCTTATGAATATTTCCTTTTTCTCTTTGTTGTGTTGTGAAGGCGAATCGTGAGCTACTCTAGAACATTTTCTTAGTCCTTTTTTTTTCTTTTCAATTCTACATTCATTGTAACTTACAATTCTCAAAGTACAAATATGGCCGCAAGAGAAATAAAATCAAAGGGAAGTAATTCAAATTTACACACGTAAATGGTACAAATGGAAGTTCAAAAACAAAACAAGAAAATATTTCCTGAGATCCAAAAATTTACAAATACTTTCTAGAGGGAAAAGTTTGTTGCTCATCACGTAAAAGAGATCGGCCCTTAAACAAATCAAAGTGTATTAAACATGGTTGGCGAAAGTACAGAATAAAAAAAATTAGAATCTAAATTTTTCGCAGTTATTGCCGAACACGGCAAAGTATTGTTATAAAATATTAAAAAAAATGTCTGGCAAAATTTTGAGAAAGAAACATAGGAAGTGTGTTGTAGAAACCTATACTAAGCAGAATGTCTACATGCCTTCAAAATCAGGATTCAAATTCTTAGTTCTTAAACTAGCTTCGAACATCCATCGCTGTCTTCTTCTTTAGGTGCCGTTTCTCCTCGGGACTTAGGCGATCATGGCTCTCCACATTTTCCTGTCCCTTGCACCTTTCTATAAACTTTTTCTCCTAAGCCATGCCCAACCATCCATTTATTCAGACTCACTAAGTACGTTATGTGTTGTTTTCCTCTGTCCCTCTTTGCCTTCAAACCGTCCCGTGAGTGTTAGATTCTCCAAGCTCTCATCCTTCGTTATAGGTTTCAGTGACCTCAACTGTCGCTTCCTGATAAGTTTCCTTTTTGTTACCATTTTCTCCAAAACATTGTCGTTGCTGACATGTTTGATCCATGGTATCCTCAGCATCCTTCTGTAGAACCAGATTTCTGTTGCTTCAAGTCTCCTCTTCATCTTTGAGGATATCGTCCAGCACTCATTGTGTTCTCGGTAGAGAAAACGAAATGCCTTATCATTCCATTTCGGTAGCTAGTGTAATAGCAGCAAAAATTATAGGTATATTGATATATCTATAAATTATACAAATCTATCTCAGTACAAATGTTTTATTGCAATAATTAACTATTGCAGGAATCCTATGAGCTTTTTTTTTTTTTTTTCGGAGGGGATATCATATAGTCTTGGTATTTATTTACCGCAAACTTTGAAATAAAACAAAATGACCGAAAGGTATTGTTGTGGATTCCGGGATGAAATCCGGTCTCAAATGAATGACAAACGCAGGAATGAAATATAGCAAATAAATGTATTGACTTATTATGTTGGTGCAAAAATAATGACGTTTTTTGACGTATTTTTTATCGTCAAAAAACGACATTATTTTTGCACCAACTTAATAATAATACAATTGGGAATGCGGTTAGTAGCAATAATAATATATATATACAGTCTGGGAAATTCAGTATCGAAGTATGATTTTCCTCTGAGTCTAAGTGCTCGCAACTGTGACTCCTACAAAGTGGTTACCTCACTCTCTCACTGTCTTACACCCTGGTATTCACCGGCAGCAGTACAAGTACACACTGGGCGAGTCCACTTGTATAAAAAGGGGTGGACCCCTTAACAGGTATAAAATAAATAATAGATTTTTATCTAATTAATTTGGATTAGAGTAAGTTATTTGATAATCACTGTAGCAAAATGTTCGTTAATAAGTCGGATATAAGATGTTTGGTGAAATGTCCGTTTTGCTTCGGTAGTGGGTAGATTCGTGGCCTGAACTTGCTGGTTAAAATAGTTGTCTTAAAAAAAAAAAGGTCAGTGTATATCTACTGTGTTTTTCTCTGTCCTAAGTAGGGCATAAATATCATTAGCAGATGACCTCTTAATTACGCGTCATAAATGGCTTGTTTCACTTGCGGTCACGTCTCTTGTTTCCCTGTTTCTGTCGCCGTCACTCTGCTCGTCTAGCTTAGAGCAGTGAGCTTATATTCTTTTGACTGGTGAGAACCTTGGTTTCGGTTTATATCAAACGCCTATTTGTGTTCATTTTTTGATTTGCCAAAATTATATTATTTTCCGGCGGTTTTTTTTAATGTTTTTATTATTATTATTATTAGGTTGGTGCAAAAATAATGTCGATTTCTCACATGTGAGAAAACGACATTATTTTTGCACCAACCTAATATTATTATTATTATTATTTTTTAGATATTTTTTTAACGTTATGCGTGGAGCCTGTTTTATTTTGGTCAGAAATAAGTAGGCTCTAGTTCCGCAAACTTCAGACGTTTTTTCTTCTTCCGCTTTTTGTTTTATTTGAGTGTTGCCTTCCCCTTAGTTGAGATAGGAGTATATAGAACGAAGTTAAACGAGGGAGAGAAAGAAATAGATAAGGGTTTTAAGGGAAAGCGCAAATCCCTTTATTTTCATTTGGAATCTTTATATATATATATATATATATATATATATATATATATTAAAGTTATGAAAAACTTGGTAATCCGTATGTGTAGTCCCAAGGAGGATGAAAGCGCAATGTAAATCCAGAGCTAATAATTGAAAGAAAAGGAAAAACAGACCACTTTAAGATTCCATTATAATAATTTATTTCACCAGAGCCATTTTAAGGGACGGTGGATCATGAGAAAAAAAATAAATTTTTTGGAAGTGTTATCTAATGATCCAGCGTCCCTTAAAAGGACTCTGGTGAAATAAATTATTATAATGGAAGCCTAATGTGGTCTCTTTTTCTTGATATATATATATATATATATATATATATATATATATATATATATTATTTTCATATTTTATTTTATCTGAATTCACCACATATCTTCGTAATTCTTTTATGTATACTTTCAAATAATACAGTTAATTTTTCAATACAATAGGATCAAGAATCATATTTCATCAAGATATTACACTAACCGGAAGAAGAATGTTATTTTAATTCTATTATTCTCATATTTATTTTCTCTTCTACGTGTCGTGTTCCTTCAGTACGTGGGCGATTACCTCCCTCCACAGATTCATATCTTTTGTTGCCCTTGCCATAAGGTTGCCATTTCACGATCCTTCAAAATCCCAGTTCCGACATCCATTCATAAAAGCTTTCTCACTGTTTCCCTATCTCTTGATTTTAGTTGGTTCTGTGATTGTCAAATTATTCAAGCCCGCTTGACCTCATTACGTCCCCTATAAATTTCAAATGACTCTTTCCGGTGCTAAGTATAAACGTCCTTTTTCGTTTCTCTCTTACTTGAAACTTGCTAGATGCCCAGATAATCCTTCCATAGTATTCACAGCATCTTTATGTAGTACCACGTTTATTTTGCAGAAGTATCTTCTTCATCTTTATGGAGATTGTCCAGCATTCACTGACATATAGAGGGTAAGATATTGCGTAAAAGTTCATTACTCTGTTCTTTGTTTCTAAAGATTTTTTTTTTATTTCTTAATACTTTGATTATCAAATTGCTACATGTAAAGGTAAGTTCTATGCTAACAGTTTCCTCCCCCGAACTTCGTGCTTGAGAAATTCTCTTCTGGCTTTTTCTTGTCAAATAAACTTTGATCTTCAAAAATTTCAATGTAATGTTAAACGTTATCTTCTCTCTGCTTAATTCTTCTTTTATTTTAATCGCTCCTTAGTAGTAACTTTTCTCGTAATCTCTAGTATGCGGCAACCTCTTGCATCCTACTGGCTTTATTGCCTGACTTGGGGTGAAATGATTAAAAACAATATGGAAGACATCTTTCATTATACCGATGAGCCTTTGATTGCATGGTTGTTAGCAAAAGATGATTGCTCAGCATTGATTATCACATACTAAGAATTGAGGTTACATTACAGTTTCATACTGTTTCAACAATTTTCCTGTCTCTTAATACTTTGCTTAGCTTTTAGAAGGCATCATTTGCTACTCGAATGCACCTTAAGTTTTCGGTGTTACATTCCTGGCCACTGCGGAAAGAATTCTCAGATATTACAATTTTTTTTTTGTAAAATTCTGCGATTTAAACATTGCTGTTAGCTGTATATTTGTATTTTGCACCCTTGGCAATAAATCTTGCTGTCAACTGTATATTCGTGGTTTGCATCCTGGACTCTAAATATGGCTAAAATCTGTATATTCGTATTTTGCATCCTGGGCAATAAATTTTGCTGGCAACTCTATATTCGTCTTTTGCAGCCTGGGCTGTAAATATGGCTAAAATCTGTATATTCGTATTTTGCATCCTGGGCAATAAATGTTGCTGGCAACTGTGTATACATGGTTTGCATCCTGGGCTCAAATTTTATATTCGTATTTCATATACTGGGCTATAAATATGGTTAGAAACTGTATCCCGGGGTCTAAATCTTGCTGGCAAATGTATATTCGTCGTTTGCATCCAGGGCTCAAATCTTGCTGACAACTGTATATTCGTAGTTCGCATACTGTGATCTAAATCTTGCTGACAACTGTATATTTCTGGTTTGAATCCTGGTCACTAAATCTAGTTGGAAAATTTATATTCGTCGTTTACATCCTTTAGCAAATTTTAGAGCCCGGGATGTAAACGACGGATATAAATTACAGCTTCATATACCGAGTTTGCATCCTGGGAACTAAATCTTGCTGAAAAATGTATATTCGTAGTTTGAATCGTGGGCTCTAAATCTTGTTTACAACTGTATTTTCGGATTTTGCATCCTTGGCTCTAAACCTTGCGTACAACTATATATTCGCAGTTTGCATCCTGAAATCTAAATCTTGCTGACAAATGTATGTTCGTTGTTTGCGTGCTGGGGTCGAAATCTTGTTGAAAAATTTCTTTCGTAGTTTGCATCATGGGCTCTAAATCTTGCTTACAGTTTTATATTTGTATTAGGTTGGTGCAAAAATAATGTCGTTATTTGATTATCGTTTACCCATTTATCCAACTTTTTTTGACTTCCTATTTGCTTTAAATGGCGAACGACTGTTGAGTGGTCGACTCGAGTTCAACAGCAACTTCTCGTTTGGTTTTGCGAGGATCGGTTTCAATTAAGGCTTTCAAATGTTCGTTATCAACCGCAGTCGGCCGGCCGCGACCGTCTTCATCTTCGAGGCTGTCGTCACCGTTGCGAAATTTCTTGAACCACCGTTGTGCCACACGTTCGTTAGTGGTTCCTGGGTCAAACGCATCATTGATATCGCGAGCTGTCTCGGCAGCTTTTCGGCCTAGTTTGAACTGGAACAAGAAAATCGTGCGGATTTGAATTTTGTCCATGCTGTCGAAAAGCCTGAAAAAAATGAATGAAGAGATTTAGAACGATAACAAATAACACGATTCGATAGAGCAAAAAACGCGCTTCAAAATGACATATAACATGGCTATATATATCAATGAATTAATTCAGAAATCATATATAAAAGTAACATATGTGAGAAAACGACATTATTTTTGCACCAACCTAATAGTTTGCATCTTGGAGTCAAAATTCTGCTCGCAACTGTATATTCGTAGTTTGCATACCGGGCTCTAAATTTTTATGACAACTATATATTCGTATTTTGTGTCTTCTGTTCTAAATGTTGTGTACAACGGTATATTCGTTGTTTAGATCCTGGACTGTAAATCTTGCTGAAAAAATTATATTCTAATTTGCATCGTGGGCTCTAAATCTTGCCACAATTTTATATTCGTACTTTCCATCCTGGACACTAAATCATACTGATAACTATATTGTATATATATTATATATTCGTTGTTTCAATCTAGGCACTGAATCTGGTTTACAACTATATATTCCTAGTTTGCATTCTGGTCTCTACATCTTGCTGGAAACTTTATATTCGTCGTTCGCATCCTGGGCGCTAAATCTTTCTCAAAACTGTATATTCGTAGATTGAATCCTGAGCTCTAAATCTTGCAGACAACTATATATTCGTATTTTGCATACTGGGCTCTGAATCTTGCGTACACCTGTATATTCGTTGTTTACATCTTGGGATCCAAAACTTGCTTACAACTTTATATTCATAGTTTCAATCCTGGGCTCTAAATCTTGTTGACAACTGTATATTCGTAGTTTGAATCCTAGGATCTAAATATTGCTTATAATTATATATACGTAGTTTGCATCTTGTGCTCTAAATCTTGCAGACAACTGTATATTCGTGTTTTACATTCTGGTCTCTAAATTTTGCTGACAATTGTATTTTCGTATTTTGCATTCTGTGATCTAAATCTTGCTTACAACTGTAGATTTGTAGTTTGCATCCTGGGCACTAAATCTTTATGAAAAATATATATTCGTAGTTTGCATGCTGGTCTCTAAATCTTGCAGACAACTTTTCCTTTCTTTTTTTCTTTATCCTCGGCACTGAATCTTGTTTATAAATTTATATTCCTAGTTTGCATCCTGGACACTAAATCTTTCTGACAACTGTATATCCGTTGTTTGCATCGTGGGCTCTAAATTCTTCTGACAACTGTATATCCGTTGTTTGCATCGTGGGCTCTAAATCTTGCTTACAATTGCATATTCAGATTTTGCATTCTGAGCTCTAAATCTAGCTGATAAATGTATATTATTAATTTGCATTCTGGCTCTAAATAAAGCTGACAACTGCATATTCTTATTTTGCATCCTGCGCTCTGAATATTTCTTATAATTTTATATTCGAAGTTTTCATGTTGGGCAGTAAGTCATGTTAAAAACTATGTTCGTAGTTTGTATCTTGGGCTCTAAATCTTGCGGATGGGTTATATTCGTCGTACGCCTCTTAGCCTCTAAATCTTGCTAACTTCTTTTTATTCGTATTTTGCTCCCTGGGCTCTAAATCTTGCTGAAAAATTTATATTCCTCATTTGCATCCTGCGCTCTAAATCTTGCTGAAAAATTCATATGCGTAATTTGCATCATGCGCTCTAAATCTTGTGATAACTTTATATTCGTCGTTCGCAACCTGGGCTCTAAATATTGCTCATATATTTATATTCGTATTTTGCATCCTGGGGTCTAAATTTTACTGACAACTATATATTCGTATTTTGCATCCTGAGATCTAAATTTTGCTGACAAATTTTTATTCGTAGTTTGCATCCTGGACTCTAAAACTTGCTGAGAACTTTATATTCGTAGTTCGCATCTTGGGCTCCAAATCTTGCTGACATCTTTATATTCGTCGTTTGCATCCAGGGCTCTAAATCTTGTGCACAATTGTCTATTCATAGTTTGCATCCTGTACTGTAAATCTTACTGAAAACTTTATATCCCTAGTTTGCATCGTCGTTCTAAACCTTGCTAACAACTGTATATTCCTAGTTTGCATCCTGATTTCTAAATGTTGCTGACAACTATATATTCAGCCCATTACATGAGTCCACGACACTCCTCGGACTGCGGCACCCTTTATTATTATGTGAAGTTGAGCGAGAGACCAAGAAAACTCCTTTGAACATCAAAATGAACTTGGATTTCCAGATCTTATCCATTTTGTTACAAGCAGTCCATACTATGTCTTTTCTAATGTTGAAGTCTTTCTCAGAGTTCTTGATGTGTCATCCTAGATACTTGTAGTCTTCGACACATTTGAGGATGTTATCTGAGAGTGTTTTGATCTCATGATTGTTGCGAATTTTAATTGGCATACACTCAGTTTTGGTTTCATTTAGGTGTAGATCTGCACAGTTAGCTGCTGATTCAAGAGAAGAAAGGAGTGCTTGGGCACTAATGAGGTTATCAGACAACAGTGCAATGTCATCAGCAAAATCAGCATCGGTGATGTAAAGTGCAGAATGATGTGAGCTTCTAGGCTGATACATCAGTCCATTTTCTTTGATTGTATCCACTAATATACGCATGATGTAGTCTATTACAATGATGAAAAGGAAAGGTGCAAGTGTGTAACCTTGGAGAATGCCAGCCAGAATATCGAAAGGTTCTGTTTCTCCACCTGGGGTCAGGACAGTGGCCTGTGTTGGTGTACAATACTTTGATTGCTTCAATGATTTCTACTGGTATGCAGTAGAGTTCAAGAATTTCAAACATAGTCTCGGGGTTGACTGAATCGAAAGCTTTGCTGAAGTCTACAAAGATAAGAGCTGCAGTTTTATTGCAGAATGTGATTTCCTCAGTTATTCTACGCAATGTGAGGATTTGTCCAAAAGTGGAACGACCTGGGCGGAAACCATTTTGGTTTTTGCGTAGAATGGGTTCAACTTCAGCGCGAATTCGATTTAGAAGAATCTTGTTATAGATTTTCGCAGCTATAGGAAGCAACGAAATACCGCGATAATTGGTTGGTAATGTCAAATCGCCCTTTTTGGGGATAGGGATGATTTGCGATCATCCCCATATATGCATATATGCATATATATAACATCATATATATATATATATATATATATATATATATATATATATATATATATATATATATATATATAACATCATCCATCATTTCAAGTTCGTATCTGGAAAAATGTCCTAACTATTAAATATTGATCAGATGAATGTATGCATATTTTCTATGAAATACCAGTAAACCATTCTTTCCCATCTCCCAGTCTTCTGTCGTGAAACTTCTTTCTGTGTTTGTTATCTATTGGGAACAAATCTACCAACCTTTTGCTCCATGCGTTACCCTCTCTTTTTTATGTCTCACCCACCAACATTCATATAACATAGTCATTACTCTAAAATGTGTTATCATTTCGTTTTATATCTTTAATCCATACTAAACACTTTCTATCTTTCAAAGTTAAGATCATGTTACTCTTTAAACGGTTTTAAACCATTCATTCCTAATATAGAGTCTGGCATTAATTATAAAAATTAAAATAAAAACCCAGCAAGTTTCTAAAAACCTCATTAATTAAAGGTTGGTGAAAGAAATCCGCCATTAATCTATGACCCATTAATGTTCACTGTTCCAAAAATGGGACGTTAAGCATTAATATGAGATAATCGGATTTGTATCAGTAACTCATAAAAAATTTCTTACAATTTAAAAAATATTTTCTGGCTTTAATAACTTGAAAAAGTTTGAGAAGCCGTAAAAAAAAAAAATAAACCCATCCTCTTCTTATGCCCATGCAACCAGACTCAGTAACCCCCTACATTGAGTGGCTCTTGGGACTTGTATTGGTTGATTACTTAGTAAAAAAAAATCATGCTCAAAACAGTATAGTTTTCAGTTTGTATAATACATTTTGATTTTATGAACAGTAAAATGTAGTTGTCTATGCGTATAGCAACTTCCTTAAACTTCAGATACACAGAAAACAAAAACGAATACTGATAGCTTATGACAGCTAGAGAGCCTCCTTCCCTCAGGTAGTGACGTATGGTAAGCCTACCTTAAGTAGCGAGGCAAGATAATAGCTTCAGCAGCCGGATAATCAAAAGGTTCCCGCTTGTAAATCTGCAGAGATCAGCAATGCATAGAAATGGTGTCTGGTTGAGTTCAAGTCTGGACTGCCGAGGAAAAACGATCGGACGAAATGGTCGGACATTCACCGATTTTTTCGCTATTCTCTATTGGAAAATGACAACTGTCGAAAAACGAAACGATATAATCAAAATAAATTTTACTCCACAAAGTACCCAGAGGCACAATGAAATAGAAAACGATGCCTTCGAGAAAATAAACAAAGTTCAGGGTGTCCCCTCAAAAATTAACATCATTTTAAAAGCAATTATCTTGAAATTGAATAGTTTAGGTGTTGAACATTATAAGTTTATTATGGGACCGATTTTAAAAGTGTTCAATATGGGCACCGCCCGTGACACGGCACCCGTCAAGTGGGTAGTTAAGCTCTTGCCAAACACGCTGTAGCATGCCTGCGGTAACATTATCCAGTGCGGAAGTGATTCTCTGCTTCAGTTCATCAATACTAGTCTTCATATCGACCACGCCCGATCCATCTCTCTGGCAAATTCTCATTGAGATAACAAAATAAAACTTTAAATATAAATTCTTAATCTGTTTCTCTAAGTTTTGTGAAAATTTTAGGTTATTTTAACAAGAATTGCCAAAACTATTGGCCTGCAAAATGATGTCAGATGTTTTGGGGCACTTTGTGTTTGGTTTTTAATCCTGGCTTGAGGCATTCGGATGTCTAGTCGCACTGAGCAACAGTGATAGAGCGAAACAGCACTGTATGCGAATGACATGATTTTGCTCTTGAAAGAATATATTTCAACTGAGCACTGTTGAATGACAAGTTGATTCTATAAACAATAGTCACCTGCTTTAACAAAATGTAGTTCAATGAAATTGAACAGTTTAGGTGTCGAACTTCAGATTTTTATTTGGGATTGATTTTATAAGTGTTCAATATGTGCCCCACATGTGACACGGCACCCGTCAAGTCTGTAGTTAAGCTCTTGCCAAAACATGCTGATGTTGGTGATGGTCTACCAGATATTTATCTATGTATAAGTAGCCTTCCTCTTTAAATTTTTGGTACCAAGTCCAAATTTGTTTGCCCGTTAATGAAGTTTTTTTTTCCAAATTTTACATTGTAAGCACGCTGCACAGTCTTGGGTGACTGTGTGCGAGCATATTCCATGACGCAAAATGACTTCTCTTTGGGAGTGAACAGCATGGCTCAACCTGAAAACAGAACAAAAATAAAACATTAAATATAAAATCTTGATCTGTTTCGATACAATCTGTGAAAAAATTTGAGGTCATTTCAACAAGAATTTCCAAAATTATTGGCCAGCAGAATGATGTCAATTTTTTGGGGACACCCCGTATTAAAAAAAAAAAAACTGGATAATCTTGTTAAAAACAAAGAAAATAATTCTAAAAAATTATGCAATATCAATTATATGATCTATAATGATATGATATATAATTATATGATATATAATGATAATTAATGACATGTAATATCAATCTTCCTTGTGGCAGGAGAAGTCAGGGAGCCGGGTTCCAATTCCAATTCCTTAAAAGTAAATACCCTTGAGATCGATATTAATCGGCATCATCACTATAGCTATGGGTTAAATAATAGAACTCGTGTCTGGAATAAAATCATTGTAATTCTAATAAAAGTGTTAATGCAATATTCAATCTGGCAAATCAGAATACATTTTGGCTTTAAATAACCCAGAAAGATTATTATAGACCGAAAAAAGCATACCAATCAAACCTGTATGTCAGTGAAAATTTCATCGCAAATGAAGGGGAGACGCCAAAATTTCTTATACGAAGCAATTTTAAAGAATATGGAATCAAAAGGGACGCTTATATTTAAAATCAGAACAAGACAATTTCAGGGGTTTGGGAACTATGGCACCCAAAGACCGTATCGAAGGCAAAAGGAAGAGAGGGGAAACAACAAGTAACCTATCTACAGATTTTGTAGAAGTAGCATGCAGACCGGCGAGGGGACTATGATAAAAACACAATAATTGCTAAGAGCCACAAAGTATACGAAGTTGTGGAGAGCCATGATTGATTCTGAATGGCCTACAAAAGAAGAGAAAAACCCCAATTTGTTCTCATAGATGTGTGGCTCAAAAAAAGAAACTCGTGACACTTTTTATAACCCCCCCCCACAAGTAAGCTTACAAAATGTGAAGGAATATGAGAAAAAGAAAACATTATTAAGGAGAAGAAACAATAAACCGACAGAAATTAAGAAAACAGAAGATAGCGATTGACATTGCATTTATATTTTTAAGGTCAAAGTTGACCGGAAAACAAGAAGCAGGAAGAGAGCTCCATCACCTAAAAGTGCGATAGAAGAACCTCTTAGCATAGAGGTTACGATTACATTTAGCCATTTCAAGTATAAAATGATAAGACCTCAACGCCAATCTAGTAATATTGGTAAAGTCTAGGTAACAAAAGGGAAAGATCCTCAGAATAATTATCATGAAAATATATAAAGAAAAGGCACAGGGAAGCTACATTAATTCGGTCGAAAATGGCTGAAGCCGTGTTGCCAGATCAGGATCAGTGAAATTGCAGATTTTTATTTGTATTTCACCAAAAATCCGTTCAATTGGTCAAATAGTACAGTGTTGTACCATGGAAAAATATTCGAAAATAATATCAAGTGCCATATCAATATCTAGCATCTCTAGGGATATTTTTCATCTTTTTTTTTCTTTTTTTTCAGGTGGGTGAAAATTAATTCTCGTATTGCATTAGAGTACATATCAAACATGAAGAGATGTTAACGTGCGGAATTGTACGTCTGTAGATGTTGGTTTGGTTTGGTTTGGTTTGTTTTACAGCATATCAACACCTCAATGGGTTCTTTAATGCCGACAAGATTTGTATTGCTAATAATGTTTTTTCCTTCATTCCGACAAATAAGGGTTTGTCTGACGATCGCAAAGGGCGTGAAACCCAGGGTCACAAACTCACATTAACGCAACTAAATAAGTTAGCTTTATCACTAATATTGAGCGCTTTCCAATAAGTACCGCGCATATATAATATATAAATAATACACATAGGAAATGCATATATATATATATATATATGTGTGTGTGTGTGTGTGTGTGTGTGTGTGTGTGTGTGTGTGTGTGTGTGTGAAAAGTGTGTGTATATAAATATAAATAAATATATATATGTATATATAATTATTTATATATTATATTCGCGGTACTTATTAGAAAGCGCTCAATATCAGAGATAGAGCTAACATATATGGTTGGATAGATGTGAGCTTGTGACCCTGGGTTTCACGCTTTAGCTAATTATATTATCATTGCCTCCTTGCAACATTACTATCACATCATATCATATAGACCCGTTATTAAATCAAACTACCCTCTCACCCAGCATATTAAATATTAAACATCACCATATAAATAACCAATAAGGATTACAAATTTCTACCTGTTACATATACACAGTCAAAAACAAATAACCAGCTTTAAATATAACAAATAAACCGCCATTTTTTTCAAAATTTAAAAATAAATATAAATAATAATAATTTTTACCTATCATAATTTCACACAAACCCCACCACACGTATATACACACATGCGAGGAAATATTATTCAGCGGAAAAAAAAAAAATATATATATATGACATGTATACATTCACGAGACATTTCCGCCACACTTCCAATCTTTAAATTTCAACATACAAATGCGTATGTATAGACGCAACACCACCCGTATACATACATATGTCATATCCGAAACTGACCACATATGTTTATATATGTATGAGTCCCGATGGACGACCAAGTATGTATATGTGTCTGCATACATCGATCTTTACGTCAGTACGATGAAAAAACGACAAAGTTTCCCCCACCACTTCCACAATAACACCAATACGCAATCTACATAAAACCAAATTTTTTTAAAAAATTAATCAGTTTGTCTGACGATCGCTAAAGCGTGAAACCCAGGGTCACAAGCTCACATCTATCCAACCATATATATATATATATATATATATATATATATATATATATATATCAGTAATATGTCAAACATTAATCTTTAAGCAGTGGACAAATTAACTTTGCGGGGTGGTAGCACTTGTTAGTGTCTCAGCTATGGGCAAATAATGAATCACCCAAGCAAAAACAAAACACGATAAAAGTATAAAAATATATTTTTATAGTAAAATTACCAACAATACATTTTATGTCTAGTTAACGACATATAATTGTATTTCAAATATATTTAGTTGAAGTCGTAAAATTATGTTCAAAATATTTAGATTTCGTCATTAAATAACCCATACTAGTGTTGATATACCGCTAAACAAAATCAGCCCAACAGCCAATATTTTAACCATAGCCTGCCCCCCCTCTCTCTCTCTCTCTCTCTCTCTCTCTCTCTCTCTCTCTCTCTCTCTCTCTCTCAGACAGCAATATACCAATGCTTCACTTTTTAGGAGTGGGTACAATTATCTTTGAACCCTAATGTGTTTCTCTCTCATTCTCACTCTCTCTTTCTCTTTCTGTCTCTCTCTCTATCTTTCATACAACCAATATGCCAATTGTTAAGTTTTAAGAAGTAGGTACATTTATCTTTGAAGCCTTATGTATTTTCTCTCTCTCTCTCTCTCTCGCCCTCCCCTCTCTCCCTCTCTCTCATACAACAATATGCCAATGCTTAAGTTTTAAAAAGTAGGTACAATTGTTTTTGAACCCTTATGTATTTCTCTCTCTCTCTCTCTCTCTCTCGCACTCCCATCTCTCTCTCTCTCTCTGTCTCTCATACAGCAAAATATCAATGCTTAAGTTTCTTTGAATCCTTATTTATTTTCTCTCTCTCCCCTTCTCTCCCTCCCCTCTCTTTTTCACACAGCAATATGCCAATCTATAAGGTTTAAGAAGTGGGTACAATTATCTTTGAACCCTTATGTATTTTCTTTCTCTGTCTCTTCCCCCTCTCTCTCTGTCTATTTCTCTTTCTCTCTCTCTCTTTCTCTCTCTCCCTCTCTTTCTCTCTCTCTCTCTCTCTCTCTTTCTCAATATGCCAGACTTCGCCTTAGTTTGACACCTGCTTCTCCCTACCGTCATTCATGATTTCAAATCTGGTTGTTTGCTACAAAAGTGTTAAAAAAAGTGTTAATTAACAAGGTATGTTCTGTTTAACGCTTGTGAAGTCAAATTATTCGTCTGATTTTGTTTGACTTCCTTTCTTAACGCCAACGTAGTTTGCGCAGTGAAGTTCATTATTATTATTATTATTATTTTGCACAGTAAAGACACTGGGCGTTAATACTGTTGAATATCACACAAGCGTAATTAATTAATTAGACGATATTATATTTCCGCGGAGAGCTCTCGATATTTGTGTTGTGTTAAGCTTGCAATTTGTTATTTAGGAATCAATGGAGAGTTCATTAACTTTTGGCATTAATATTCGTATGAAAAATCAACTCTTCGGGTCAAAGAAGCAGAAGGTCATAAATTATCCTAATTGTTGAAATAACGATGTTTAGCTCTTGTAGCTTATGGTATAAACTTTTAAGTTGCTATTGTAACAGTTGATATAGAAAGTTATGTAAACATGAAGCGCGAAGCTTAAAGTCGATCGCAAGTCATTTGAACTTCTTTAAATGATGTTATGGGCTGTTAGAAACTGTTTGCGTAAACATCAGGATATTTTTCAAAACTCAACTACAAATTTACCCTGTTTCATCAGAACCAGGTTAAATTATCCAACAACGTTGTAATAAAAACAATCATGATGTGGATATTAGTCGAGTTTATATCATACATTTCTTCACCAGAATATATTTAATCTTCACATCAAGTTTCTAATTAAAATTGAAAATCTATATCATTCGTCTTTTTTTTTTTTTTTCGTTCGTTTTTTCCTCTTCGACAGATACCCTTTCTTTTCACCCTCGGGACATTTATTTTTTTTAACTATATTTTTTCCGATTTCCTTCAGATACTTAATCCACTTCCGGTCAAGGAAGGTCTTTCTCATTTCCGTTCTGTTATTTGTAATGCCTGACACATTTTGCGGCAGGCTATCTTAGCTTTCGCAGTCGATTTACATAAAAGACGTTTTAGAATATGATAATCTTTCCAAAAGCTAAACAAATTATTAAGAAATAGAAAAATTTTATTTGGAAACAAACAAAAGAGTACTGAATAATATCAGTCTTCCTATATGGCAGTGAATGCTAGACATTCTCCTAACAGATGAGAAGGAGACTTGAGGCAGTAGAAAGGCGGTTCTACAGGAAGATGTTGAGAATATCATGGAACGAACATGTGAGCAACGATGAAGTTTTAGAATAAATGGAAACAAAATGAAACTTATCATTAACATCATGAAGAGACAGTTGAAATTTCTAGGGTACATAATGAGAACAGACAGCTTGGAGAATTTGATGCTCTCAAGACAGGAGCGACAGGGGAGAACAACGTACAATCTACTTAGTGAATTTGGGTAAATGGATGGCAGAACAACGTTTAGGAGGGATAGCAAAAAGATCATAATCTTTTAAGATCTACGGAGGACAGAAAATTGTGGAGAGCCATGATCACCTACATACTTAAAGAATACGGCGCACAGTAGAAGAAGGAGTCGAAGAAAAAGAAGAATGGGGCGAAGAAAAAGAAGAATGGGGCGAAGAAAAAGAAGAATGGGGCGAAGAAAAAGAAAAATATTAGATGAAGAAGAAGGTGAGAAAGAAAAAAGATCAAGTTGAGGTGAAGAAGAAGAAGAGGAAGAAGAAAAAGAAGGAGAAGGAGTAGGAGGAGTAGGAGGAGTAGGAGGAGGAGAATGAAGCAAAGAAGGAGAAAAAGAATGAGGCGTAAAAGGAGGAGACGAAGAAGAAAAATGAGGTGAAGAAGATAAAGGAGGAGAAGAATGAGGTAAGGAAGAAGAAGAATGTGGCGAATAAAAAGAATAAGAATGAGGCGAAGAAGATTAATGAGGCGAAGAAGAAGAAAAATATGAGATGAAGAAGAAAAAGAAGAAGAATGAGGTGAGAAAAAAAAGAATGAGAAGAAGAAGAGAAGAAGAAGAATGAGGTGAGAAAGAAAAAAGAAGAAGAAGAAGAAGAAGAAGAAGAAAAATATGAGGCGAAGAAGAAAAAAAGAAGAAAAAGGTAAGGAAAAAAAAGAAGCGGAAGAAGATTGAGGCAAAGAAGAAGAAGAATGAGCCGAAAATGGAGGCGGAGAAGAAGAACAAGAATGAGGTGAAGGAGAAAAAAGGAGAAGAAGAATGAGGTGAGGAAGAAAAGGAAGAAAAGAATGAGGTGAAGAAGAAGAAGAAGAAGAAGAAGAAGAAGAAAGAGGCGGCCATCTAGTGTATGCTCACGGAGCGCGCTTTTGAGAACTTGTTCCATCTCATTTTGAATGACTCTAACCCCTTACTTTTCCATATCATATATTTACTAAGTTTTGTCAATGTTCATTGTTCTTTATTGTACACCACAGACTCCTTTTTTATGCACCTGAATTTCTTTTTCAGAATGTCGTATTTTGTTGAAACCTAATCAACAAGTCTTTTTTTATTTTCTGATATATTTCATGTTTCTATTGTTAACTACTAGGCTTGAATACGTGAATGATTTCCCACTTTCCGCCAGCTGGATTATGTGAAGGTCAAACATTGGTGACGATACTTAAATTAAATATACATTATAGATATTAACAAAAGTTTACGACCTCATAGCTGTGACAAGGTTATTTTTGTTTTTTTGGTAAGACCTTGTACCATATTAGATTGCATGATGCAATAGATTTTTGTTATTGCATCAAACATTCTTCACATATGATTTCTGATTAAAAACATTTAGGCATTGTCAAATTAGCACAAGTGTGATAGTAATTTTGTAGTTAATTAAGTTTAGAATATGGGGAAAAATCCTAACGAAGGGCCTAAATTCTTTTCCGCTATGAAGGCAATTCTGAATCTGTAATAAGTGTAAAAATAAGTTGTTGCAATATAGCTGTACACACTACCAGCTATTGTGATTTTTTATTAAATCCAGAGACATTTAGCGACATGGGAAGAAGTGGAGGCCCAAAGAAAACCAATGCTAGACATTACTGTATCTGTCTATATTTGAAACTGTCAGCTGCTTGCAACGCCGAACAAAAGTGGCGACCCAGAGACATTAGATAAAGAATTGGTTAGTGTAAGTAGTACCCTACAACGTAACAACTACCCTGGGTACATGGCAGCAGCTCCAATAAACTGTGATAGGCGGGTACAAGAGGAGGACAACAACACACAGAAAACAGTCTGCCTGCCTTATGTGAAGGGGTTATCGGAGAAAATACAAAGCATCTGCGGTCCATATAACATCAGGACAACCGTTCAAAAGCTGCAAGACACTTCGTAGATATCTCTCACGAGTTATACCCCCCGATGAGAAGAACATGACTAAAGATTGTGTGTACGCTATCCCATGCAGCTGCGGAAAGAAATATAAAGGGGAGACAGGCCGCCCCATTAAGGTAAGGCTTCAAGAACACCAGAAAGCTGTAACACGAGGTTAAGTGAAAAAATCAGGCGTGGTTGAACACACATGGAGAGAAAATGGAATCACCGCCCTCTGTGGGATCAGGTTGAAATCATAGACAAAGAACATCATTGGAAAATTCGTAAACATAAGGAATCAGAACATATGCTAGGCCACAAAAAATCTCCTGAGCCGACCAAGCATAGAAATTAATACAATATGGGAACCAGTATTACGGAGTGCTAGAGAGAAACAATAATAACAATGAAAATTGCAATATGAGCCCTGGGAAAAAATATAAAATGATAACAGCAAAAATTGCAATATGAGCACTAGTAAAAATGGTTGCTGAAGACATTATGTCTATAAGTCCCAGAAATTCATACACAGATGGCACAGTGAATAAAGGCGTTGGTTAGATCCAGTGATAGGACCCAAAGAGTATGAGTTCAATACCCGGTTAAGGCAGTGGAGAACTAGGAGAGGTGAATTAACAGGAGATAACTGATAACTGACATCCATTAGACATTAGTCGTGAAACTAGAACAGTCTACCCCAGTCTACCTCAGTTCCACATTCCAACTACCTGAAGAAGGCCGAAATGTACAACGTCTGAAACGTTGTGATAAATATAGCAACAAAGATGATGACAATAGTCCGAAAAATGTAAATAGTGTTAGACATTACTATTTGATAAAGCACATTGCTTCACGATTTCCAACAGGTTCTAGCAAGAAAATACAAATGTCTGTTCTATGACAGTTTCAGGACGTACTAATGTACTACTATTGATTTTCCAAGAGTAGCTTAAATGTGGCACAAGGCCCAAAGTAGAGGGCACTCAGTGGGGATCGAACTCACTACTCAGTCGTAATTGTTCTAGCGAGACAAGCTTGCTAACCCTTACACCACCCGTAGGCGCCCCAACTAATTGTAGTAATATATCGTGTTATAGGCACAACATTTAAGTACATGACTCGAACTGGTGTTTGATGAATACGTTTGTTCTTCCCTAGTCGGCTGAATCGGTTGTGTTACTGCGTTAGTCTGCACGTCTGTCTTCAGGCCAATACATTAAAGTCACACGGTTTCTGTTTCTCATTGAAAGCGAAATCAGCTGTCTTTTCACCAGTAGAAAGGATTTTGTATCGAGTAAGAAACTGCATTAAAGCTTATCGTCTGCATTGGCTATTGTTATTTTCTTCAGTAGGAAAATTCTGCCGGCTACTTCTTAATGATAGACAGAATGAAATTAGTGAGTGATAGGAATCTTTCCAAACCCTAGCATTTGCAAACCCACATCCCTAATTCCCATTAAAAAAAATTAGAGAGAAGCGCCTCTTTTACCTGGAAATTTCGCTTTCACGCTAAATGCTGATTCATCAATTCGCGAGCCAATGAAAAGGTACTGCTACATTCACTCTTTTTTTTTTCGGGTTTTATGAGCGGGAAATAACCCGTTCAAATATATCATATATCATAAATATATATTAGCCAAAAACTTTGTGTTTCCATCATGGATATTTTTCCTAATTCCTAATCCTAATATATTCTCTTTTATTTTACCCACACATTGTTACAATATGTAGATATTTGTTTAATATATACATATAGTATATACATATACTATAATATTATAATAATATTATACAAATTTGCAGACGGTATAATGTAAAAGCGATGTAATGGTACTTACAGGGAGTCGAATCACCAACACTTCCCCCGCATTCCAAAGGCAATGAGAAAGTGAAACTCAGGCACCATTTTCTTAAACACTGCTATGTTTTCGAATAAAATGTGTCCTTCCATGACAAATACATTTTAACATCTTCTAGTCAATGGTCAATATTTATCAATCCTCCCTATCCTCATAATATTCACTCCATAACATATCCCCTTTCTTTCATATCACACTTTCTTCATCATTACCATTTTAGCAATAACATTCTACATCGAAGGAATCTCAAGCATTATATTGTTGAATTATGGTATAAAAATTATTTTTCTTATTGACTATGATAGAACCGTCCTTTGATCTTACCATCCATGACCCTCTATGATATAGCCACATCGGAAAATATGTTACTAAATTTTATTATAATGCTCCAATTTGATAAATCTATTTCAGTCTCTTTTTTCGGGGTGAGGGACAGGCAAATAATTTTAAGAGACCCTCAAAAAAATCAATTTCAAAGTAGGTAATATCTTAAACTGATTCTTTGTGATTGTTTTTTTTTTATAAAGAAAGCCATAGAAAGAAAAAATTGACTTGAGAGAACAATACAAAAGTGAAATATAGACTCGAAGATGTAAAATAACTAAAGAAAAAACTATTTTTCTTTATTCGGTAGAGATGTCGATCATGGTAATGATGTAAGTATTTTATTATTATTATCATTATTATTATTGTTATTATTATTGTTGTTGGTGGTGGTGGTCTTCTTGTTGTTGTTGTGAATGCTATTCTAATTTTGTAAATAGAGAATCATTATTGCAAGTAGACAGAAGAATTGCCGTTCACCCATATTCGGGTGTACTGAACAACTAGGTCACCCTCTAAGTTTGAAGCCAATAAAATGCATTCTTTTTAAGCTAAAACAACACTAGAAGAATTCAAGTCACCTCTTCACCACTGGCCAGGTGAAACAACCTTTCCACGAACCCGAACCATGCCATTAATGCAGATATCGATTTTGAACTATAGTCATCTTATTTTTCTCTTTTGCTCTTACCCAGCTCATTCATTTTTGTCTGCGCTTTTTCTTACACCCTCCCTATTCCGTTTCTGCTTTTCTTTTTTTTTTTCTCTCTCTTTTTTTTTCTTTTTCTATATCTAGACTCACTAAGACTAAGACTGTCACAAAGCAAAATGTAGTTGGAAGCTTTTGTACTGAGCCAATCATCCAACTGAGAAGGCTCGACCTGCTTTTCAAATATGCGCACCATTATATATATATATATATATATATATATATATATATATATATATATATATATATATATACATATATATATATATTTATATTTATACACAGATATATATATATATATATATATATATATAACAGATATATATATATATACAGATATATAATTTTATATAGACATAATGTATATATATATAAATAAATATATATATATTTATATATATATATATATACAGATATATATATGTATATATATAATGTATATGTATATATATATATATATATGTATGTATATATATATATATAATGTATATATATATATATATATATATATATATATATATATATATATATATATATATATATATATGTATATATGTGTGTGTATATATATATGCAATTTTTATATATATTATTTATATATTATATATGCGCCGTACTTATTGGAAAGCTCTTAATATCACCGATAGATCCAACATATTTAGTTGCGTTAAATTTTGTTTATATTTTGTCAAGTGCTTGGAGAATATAAACCAACAATTTTTTCGGTCAAATGGGACTTCTAGTTATAGAAAATCTGATCTGAATCGTAAAATTAAAAATGCAATAAAATTAAAAATTATTTAATTGAAAAACTTTTATTTCATTTTAAGAATAAAATGTACTATTGTTTTAAGAAAAAAAAATTCGGTGAATAATGAATTTTTACAAGAATTGTTTTCTTCCTTTTAAATTTTAATTACTATAATTTAAAAGTTTTAATTTTTGCTAAATAGTGTGTTAATTTGTAACAGGTAATATCTTTATTATGTAAAAATAATATTTACTAATTATAAATATAAAAGCTTAATTCAATTTAAAGACCCAAGTATATTAAAAAGTAATTGTGTGTGTTTTTGTGCGTGCGTGCGTGCGTGTGTGTGTGTGTTCAAGTACATAAACGTGCTGATTTTTGTAAATATGGATGTCCATACAGAAAATTATCAGAAAATAAGAGCGTAAAATTCAATACAATATTAGATTACATAGAAATTTTTCCTGAATCTTAAAGATTAACACATTCGTCAAGTATTTTTTTACAGATATGTCCACCTTAGAAAAATTTCAAAACATAAATCGATCGAAATATTTGAGAACACCTCATAAAAACACCCTCCCGTTTTAAAAATGTGTTTTCCGCAATATTTTAAACTAAAAGTAATATTTGTTTTTAATCAGATTAACTTAACTTTAAATCAGATAATCATATTTAAGTAAAGTTTCAGAAAAGTAGAGACAATTAAGTCGTACTGACAGTGTTATAAATATTGCTAAAATAAGCCATTTTAATGATATTTTTTGTATATTATCGAAAATGCTATCGAGTACACCACAGTCTTGAGAGGATGGAGAGCTATAGAGAAAGATGAGATATCTTACAGAATTGAGGAGAGATAGACGGAGACACATGTATAAATGATCTGGAGAACAGAGAGTTCTCTAGACAATGGGATATGGTCCGGGCATAAACTTCTAGGCTATGTGGGTTATAGAGTCCTTTCTAAGGTGAGGAGGGTAAGTCAGACGATGAAGTCAGACGAGGGAATTGAAGAATTAAGATTGGTCTCGCAGAGAGCTAGTATATCAAAATTCTCGACAATGAAGGATTCCACACTGCAGAAGTTGGTCTGAATGCCACGGATCTTGGAAAAGGAAATGTTAAAAGTTTAGGTTAATTTTTTACAGCTGGTTAAGGCTGATTTTTTATGGTCACGTTGGGATATGTTGGTGATGAAAAATCCTAATGTAATAACAGCAGATGGTTATCCTCTGTGACATGGATAGAAATGAGCTGGCGCAGCCTGCAACATAATGTGGGTTCATGGTTGCCCACTGGGGTTGCGTGCAGGGACACCCTTCCATGCGCATTTTGGCAGTACAAGCACCCCGTTATTATACAAATGTTGATATATAAGAAAATAATTACAATCACTTTAAATTCGTTTTGAAAGCAAACAAAGCATTTTGCTTATTGTAACTATGAAGTTTAATCTATTAGTTTGAAATTAAAACTAAAGTGAAAGGTTTCCACAAAGAATGTTCATTTAAAAAATATTTTAAGGCGTAGCTATTGCTTTTCTTCGGAGGTATATTGTTTATAATTTGCAATATTTATAGGTGAAAATAATTCAGTAGAGTGTTTGTCGATATAGACAGTGTGGAGACAAATTAACACTGTTGACTGGAAATTTCAATTCTTATACGCTCATCAAACCATGTGCAAAACGATAGGGTAAGACGATAAACTACATCCAACCACAAGGTTGGATATAGTTTATCAGGAGAATTTGAGGAGTCGGGAACCATCTCTTAATTGCTGGTGTTTCTAAGGCCACCCTGACCGGGGTAGTACCACTTGTTAGGGTCCCAGCTATGGGCAAATAGTTGACCCCCAAACTGGGGTTAAACACTATGAAAGTGTAAAAATAGGTTTTAATAGTAGAAATACATTTTTACAAAATGTTATTACCAGCAATTAATTTTTTAAGAAAAAAGTATTACGAACAATACATTTTTTTTAAAGTATTACCAGCAATAAAAATCTTGTTGGCATTAAATAACCCATTGAGGTTGATATGCCGTAAAAACAAACCAAACCAAACCAGACCATGTGTTGAGGGTCAGTAGAACGTTAAAAGTCTGAAACACACTCACATCGCAGTTTTGATTTATATGAAGACACAATATAACAAATTGGAAAACGTTTTTGTGGAACGTTTCATCCCGTAGGGTTTCATTGGACAAAACAAAAACTTTTTTTTTTCAAATTAGTCATACATCTTTCTTTTCAAAACTATTCTTGATAAATAAAAACTTATTTATATATCGTTGTCACACACACACACACACACATATATATATATATATATATATATATATATATATATATATATATATATATATATATATATATATATATATATATATATATCACCACTGTCGTCTCCGTATATTGTTTAATATATTGTAATTGACATCTTTGATAATGGCTTAAGTAAGCCGAAAGCTTAGATTGTATTAAAAAATATGGATCACCACTGTGAATTTCTTTCTTCTTTCAACGATAATGTTATTAAATTTATCAGAAGTTACGAAAAAAATTTACATAAAATAAATAGACAACACTTGTCTATATTATTTAATGAAACGTGTATGAATATATATATATATATATATATATATATATATATATATATATATGATGTCACACACTACGAAATGGAAAAATGCGACAACTATTTTAATATATTTTATAGTTATACGTTATTTATATAGACACAAATATCTAAGTAAATGCTCTGTTTATAATAAACAGCATTAACATTTACTGGCCTGAACGTCCGAGAAATTTTCTAAACAATATAATACCTTAAAATAATTGTCGGATATTATTATTAATTTTTGCATAAAAATGGTCACATAAACTCGAATGTTAATCGTGTTTAAACGATATTTTTTCCGCATTTTAAAATGTCTTCAACTCTAGTGACAGATACTTTATTTAATGCGGACTATTTCTTTTATACCCAAATACCTTCAAGTATTTAGTTTTTCCTTGCAGTGAGTGCTATGTAATATTTTAATATTCGGCCGTTGTAAGCTCCTGCCTTCTTCAGGTGGTTGGAATTTCGAAATTTGGAAGATCAATGGCACGAGGAACTTGAATAAGCTACCCCGCTGGACGAAATAAAGGGTTCAGTTTTATCCAATTCCAATCACCTGAAGAAGGCCGGAGTGTTCAACGGCCGAAATGTCGTGAATATGACAACAAAGATGAGGACGACAGTTCGACCAATGTAAATAATTACAATACCTCATCTCAGAAATATGGCCAGATAATAAATTACCAGTAACTCATTTTTGTAAAACAAAAAAAAAATAGCAATATATTTTTGTATAAGAAATTACTAACGCTCTCAAGAAGATTAAATTTCGACATTAAATGACCCATAAAGAGTTGATATGCCGCTAAACAAACAAAATTTACTAAAAATGTTCGACGTAGGTTAACTTCAGTAATCGTAGGAGAACCGGTGTTTCGACGTGATATGGCCGTAAGCTTTGTGATACAATAGGGTTTTCTGTAATAAAAAATGTCCTATAACTTTTTTTTGCCTTTGTTTTGAAATTTATCACAGCGTAGAAGAGCTTCTCACTGGGATTGCGCTTTTTAATCTCGATCAAATCAAATTGCGTCCTGGGTAAGACAATAAACTACGTCCAACAGCAAGGCCTCTGATCAGGGGATTTTGAAGAGCGTGGAACCACCTCTTAATTGCTGGTATTCCTAGGTCCACCCTGACCCAGGGTGGTAGCAACTTTTAGGGTCCCAGTTATGTGCAAATAGTTAATCCCGAAACTGAGATAAAAAGCATTATGAAAGTGTAAAAATAGGTTATAATACCAGAAATACTTTGTAAAAAAATTCTTACCAAAAATAAATTTTTGAAGAAAAAAAAATTTACAGCAATATATTTTTTAAATAATATTACCTTCTATACATTTTTGAGGAAGAAAATATTACCAAAAATAGATTTTTAACAAAACAAAAATATTAACAGGAAAAAAAAGTTGTCGGCATTAAATAACCCATTTGAGGTTGATATGTCGTAAAAGAAAATAAGCCAAACCAATCTAAACCAAAAAATACATATTGTATTCATACTAATCTATCCTAAAAATGTTGTCGGCATTAAATAACCCAATGAGGTTGATATACCGTAAAACAAACCAAACCAAACCAAACCAATTTTGGCTTTCGTTTATTCTAATACATTCGTTCTCTAATATTGGGCGATATATTGGATGTGGATTACCAAATTTCTTCATTTCTACTGTGTATCTTCTTTTTGTTTTCCCTCTCTCCTAATCGGATTTTACTAAACTTGAATTTGTTTGGCAGAAGGTAACATATAGGAAGCAAAAATTGACCGCCGATCTGACTACAATAACTAATACCTCACGATTTTGAGTAGCATCGTGCTTTGGCATGCGCCTTGGGGAATTCAAATATCTTAATGTCGTCTGGCCCAAGGATACCCGCGTACTAAAATTCAGGGATGATGATACAGGTTACAGTTCTAATGCTCTCTGGTACAAGTTTGCCAACATCTGGTCTGCGATGAACGCAACGATTCTGAAATGGGCTGTTTACCGTTATTATTTCTTTGCGAGATAAAGTTTTCCATGGATTTTGCTCCAGGCTAGGCACATCAAGTGCAAAAGAAATAATTCATTTGTTATAGAGATGCAACACTTTCTTCAGAACATGAGTTATTTCAGGTAAAGATGCCTGTTTACTCTTTCATTGATAGATATATTTCTCTATGGATTTTGATCCTGATCAGCAGATCACCCGGAGCGTCAGCTAAGGGATATCAAGTGCAAAAGAAAGAACTCAGGTGCCTTTGTGACACAACAATTTCTTCAGTACAAAAGCTGTTCTAGCCAGAACTGACACCTGCGCACTCCTAATTATGCCGTGTAACTCATTATTATTATTATTATTATTATTATTATTATTATTATTATTATTATTATTATATACAGAGTGTCCCCCCACCTCAAAAAACGACATCTTTTAAATTGTGAATATCTGAGTCAATACATGTCTCAGGCAAGCAAACGAGGTAGTGTCAGAGTTAGCAAGCTTGTCTAGCTAGAACAATTACGAGTTAGTAGTGAGTTCGATCCTCACTGGGTGCCTGCTACTTTCGGCCGTGTGCCACATGTAAGCTAAGCTTGGAAAATCACTTATTAAGCGGGGACAGCCCAGAAACGTATTTGATAGAAGTATTCACTGGCTGTGTATATAAGAAAGCTTCAAAGTCGGCCATATTGAATTCTTAGTTCACGACCTGGTGTCGGATAGCTCGTTACCTGGCCGTAGGCTGATATTTGATCAAATACCAATTGAGTCAACTGGGTGAATGAGTATCATCTTGAAAGATTCGAAACCCATTCGAATCCCAAGATTACATAACTGATGATTTGAAAAAGCGCATCATTTCGATCTATTTCTAGATATTATTATTATTATTATTATTTGAGAAAGATCCACTTTGAAATCGTTATTCTAACCTCTCTCTTTATTAAATATTCACGAAATTTCTTCCAACTCCTTAAATTAGGCAGTGAGCATTCTATGAAAATGCATTCCATTATTGAAAATGTTTTGAAAGAATTATAAACAAAAAATTATAACATAACTTTAACTACCCCTTTTATTCCAGCGATCCCGTCTATTTGACAGTATATTTCGCTTCTATTTTGCGCCTTCGTCTTTCTGTTTAATATTTGCCGCGACAGGTAGGAGAAGAATTTGGTATTCAATCAGATTAATTTAATTTGGTATTTAATAAAGAAGTCTGGCAGACTGCAAAAATAGGGAAACCGGCAATGAATTGGTAATGCCAATTAAAAGATAACACTAGACTTAAATCTTCATTAGTCAACATTTTATTTATTTTAATATTTCACCAGTCTGTAGTGTGAGCGCCGAGACCAGAACCGACACGTGGACCTTACACTTCTCAGTCTGCAATGTATAAGAGACTGCCAATAATCTCTGGAAAATTTATTTTTATATATTCATCTATCCAACATTCCCATTCCCGCCTTTGAATGAAGGTGGGAAGTCACGTACTTCTGCATTCGGTGGCCAGGGTTAACCGCAAGTCAATACTTCAACTGGTTTCCTGTGACAGTCTGGAGTTAAATTCAAGTGTAATATCTATTCCGGTATAATATCAAATGCCAAGAACAGAACTCAGTCCGGTTTTCTGGATAAACTTGATTTGTTATTGCTGCAAGTTCAAACATGTTTCCACTAAGTTTGCATAAGTTTGGTCCAAGGCTAGAATAATTGATCTCCAAAAGCATAACATATGAACAATAGCCAGCCAGGCTAATATCACTCATTGCTCTATTCTAGGCGTTTGGGAAGCACGCAGTATAATCACATTATGCTAAAATATGCTCAAAATGAAACGTATTTATTTTAGACACTCCAGAATTGGAATATTCGATCGAAAAACAAAGAATATGAAAAATATTCCCGGTTTATGAAAGAATATAAATTTGTAAAAGCATTTAGAAAAAAAGGAGATAATTAGAGTCAGAACTGAAATAAATTGGCATAAAATAAAATAATAATAATAAATCTATTTGAGGATGAATACTACGTAACAGATCGAAAACTTGATTGCTCGTAAGACAATGACGTTCGGGTTTAAATCGACCTCGCTATAAGAAAAGATTATTCAATATAGCTACAATAACCGACAATCTATAGCATAACACAAAATCGGTTACTCCGTCCGTCGACCGTTGTTTGCGTGTGAGATTATATGTGCTTATTGAATGCATATGTGTGTGTGTCTGTTGTTCGTGAATGACTTACATCTGCCTGTGTCATTAGATGAACACACAAACACACGCACATACGGCTTGAATGATTTTAAATAAAATTCAGGAAATATATTTTCTTCCGGTTCAGTCTGAACAACTCCTGCCTATGGCTGAGCAATAAAATCGTAAATCTGGGGGGAAGACAAAAATCAAGAAAGATTTATGGTATGTTTCAGGTTCGCCGATCTGTTTCTTTACATACATGTTTCGTATGAAAAAATATATCACTGTTTCTATGGATATCGATCTATTCATGTTTATCATATCGTTTGAGAATCATTGTTTCAATGTCATATGGCCGTAAGCTTTGAGATACTACGATGTTTATTTTTCTGTTATAAAATTCCATATCATACACACTTGTTCAAATTAATTGAAACAAAACGAATAATTCCGTTATTATTTACTTTTTCGTATTTTCCCAGTGAAACATGACCCACTGCACATGTTATTATTCCATATATCCATTCTACGAATTCGTTCCTTGTAGAATGACCACAGATTCTCGATTGGATTTAAATCAGAAGAGTTTCCAGGTCAATCTATAATACTTTGATTTGCTCACTGGTAAGGCTTGCCAGTGTGCTCGAGCAGCGTTACAATTTTCGTACGCTTCATTGGAGTAACGTTCATCTCAGGCAATGGTCGTAGGACAACAAATCGACAGTCGAGACAATAGTGTCTAGGCGTGATAAAAATCTGATGCAATCACGTATGGCACAACATTTTCCAAGGCCAAATTTTATTATACACCTCAAAAATAGATTCATATTACTGCACACTACTGCAAATGACCTAATCTGAAGAAAAAATAGAAATCGCTTACACCCTGTCACACCAGTGGGTTTTAAACTGACCGTATATTAAAAGAAAGGAAACTAAAGCAGTTGTTTCAATTAATTTGCACAGGTGTGTATCTTTCCTTATCATATCTTTCCTTTCAGTGAGTGCTATATAATATTTTGCTATTATCTATTATAACGTATATAATCTTAATAGAAATCTCCTACAAATATAAAAGAGATTGCTATTTGTCTGTTTTGAGATATAACATTGAGTGATTACTTGATTGTTTTTACGGCTTATCAACCCTTTGCAGTTTATTTAAAACTAAAATATATTTTACAGTGTAAAACTTTTTATAGATGATAATGAATTCATGATATAAGTCCTATTAATTAATCCATGGATGGAAAGGGAATAGTTGGATTCATGCCTTTCCCAAGTATATTTACATATGGGTGAATATAAAGAACGCGACGGGAATTAGAACTTGGCTTTGTAAATTCTAATTCCGAGTCATTATCCATTACATCAACCGCATATCAAAGCTTATAGTGCTTGGTATACCAAAGCTGTCATCCATCTAGATAATGACCAGACTGCATGTTGCTTAACTTCGGCGATTGTACGAAAACCGGTGTTTCAACGCGATAAGGACGTAAGCCTTGAGACACCAACGGATTTTTCTGTAATAAAAGTGTCCTATAACTTAATATTATATTTTTCTTTATCATTTTTTTTCCTTGCAGTGTGTGCTATAATATTTCGGTATTATCTAATAGAATTTATGTCATGTTTTTACAAATATGATATATATATCACTTTATTCCAGTCATATATCTACATCAATCTATCCGTATCTATCGTATATCCATATCAGTCTATTCCTATCTATCATATATCTACATCAATCCATCCGTATCTATCGTATATCTATATCAGTCTATTCCTATCTATCATATATCTACATCAATCCATCCGTATCTATCGTATATCTATATCAGTCTATTCCTATCTATCATATATCTACATCAATCTATCCGTATCTATCGTATATCTATATCAGTCTATTCCTATCTATCATATATCTATGTTAGTTCATGTATATGTATTTACTGGTATCTAGAATCAGGCAGCTTACGATGGTAAGAATTAAATGCCCAGTTTAATAATTATGATGATGGAGTGAAGTTAGTTTATTTTTTTATATAAAGGATACAAAATAGACTTCTGGGGAAAAATAGAAAGGTAAAAAAAAAATAATTCTTAAGTATTTATACCCTTAAAAGTTAGAAATATATGTTTTTGGTATAACTTTTCAAACATTATTCGTTAATAAAATTCTTTAAAATTTCGTAGAAATATTTTTAAACCGGTTACTGAATTAAAACATACACACACACACACACACTAAAACGTACATACAGAAGCAATCTCAATAAAATTGAAATGGAAATCTGTGTCACGAAGTGCAATTTCGCTTTTAGTCTGGTAACACCCCCTGTGTAACCGGAAATGTGTAAAACAAATTAATGCGAGACTTTGAAGCCCTTTTTATGAGTACTCTCTTTAAACTGAATATATATTTCTAATAAATGTGCTATGTTAAATAAATAAATAATTTAGATTTGAAATTTGATTAGTTTATCTTTAGTGAAACAACGAGCACCCAAATATTGATAAGGAAATGTAGTTTTTTTTAGCCAAAAATGAATACTTTCATTTGTATTAACGTTTTAGTTTAAGCTATACACAACAATGAGCATAGAAACATTACCTAATTCTGTTGAGAAGTGGAACCACTATAGATGCTTATTTCATTCACTATATTCTGGTTTAAAAGTAAACATCGAAACAAATATAATATTGTTCTAACTTTAGTTTATCACTGAGAAGAAATTTGACTGAAACAGACGAAAGAAAAGACTTTATGCATTTTTCCTACAAAAATGAAGTCGTCATTTTTCTGCGTAAAAAGTGGCATTGGAATTTGAACTGTCACATTCGATTTTTTTCACCAGTGAAAACGGTCGACTAAGCAAATGACGCTACATTTTCTGATACTTGCAGACTATCTTATTTAGAAAAAGGGTGTGAAATCGCTGCAAAACTTATTGTGTTTTCCATTTTAGATTGTTGAGTAAGAAAATTAACAAAATATATTTTAAGTCGATGGCAAGTTAGAAGTAATTCTTAATTTTTAGGTCAAGTACTGAGCGTATTATTTTTATAAATTTCAATAATTAAATTAATTATTCCATCTTCAGTAAAAAAAATCTTACTTTTCACAGCTTTACCGATCACTTATTTTCAACAATTATGATATCTTCTGTTAATTCACCCCAAAATATTAATTCACCCTGGAATAAAAATAATTTTAATTTTACGAAAATTCACACCAGATTCTCCTAGAGAGACGCCCTTCTACTGAACTCTGTTTGGGTTAACTTTTGCGATTTCCCCAAATGTGGGTGACTCGGTGCGCTATTTCTAACTGTGGGGTCTGTATTCGCACTCACCCCGATAAACAAAACAAAAACAATTTTTTTTTTTAATTTTAAAAAATTTCTTTGTAAGTACCTGGAATATCATTCCCACTTATTGAATGTGAATAACTCCGTGATTTTTATAATTTTTCATTTTGAATATTAGCGTTGTTGCGAGGCAAGCTAAACAGACTTTGATTTAAAATATATAATTTCTTGGGGTGAATTAATATTTGAGTTAAATAACTTTATATTATCTGTCTATATTTCTGACATGAGGTATTATGTACACTACTTACTTTATTCGGACTATTGTCCTCGTCTTTGTCGCCATATTTCTTACAACGTTTCGGCCGTTGTACGCTCCGGCCTTCTTCAGGTGGTTGGAATGTCGAACTGAACCCTTTATTTTGCTCACTGGCGTAGACTGTTCTAGTTCCACGTGCCATGTTTAAAGGATGCCAATGGTCAGTTATCTCCAGTTAATTCCCCTCTCCAAGTTCTCTACTGCCTTAACCGGGTATTGAACTCACCACGAAACGAATATCCGATATTAGCTAAAAAGGCTAAGTCCGTTTTATCGCATTATTCTACTTCTTGTTTATGCAAATTAGGTTATCTCAACTCTAAATGCCATCAAAAACCGGAAACGAGAAAGGCTACGCCAAACTGAAGAAGAAATGAGGGTCTTCTTATGGGACATTCGACTAAACATTGATGAAATTGCGAAAAAAAAACAACAGGCACAGGTTTCACACTTAATAATATATACACACCAACGCTGTACTATTGCTACTCACATCAACACAGATATATGTATGTCGTGGCAATATTTCGGTATGCCGTGGCAATATTTCGGTATGCCGTGACAATATTTCGCGGTACGCATAAGAGGCTCGCGCGTCATACTATTTTGTCGCGGCACAGGAAATGAGAATCGCGGTTCTAGAAGACAAAACACAGAATTTTTCCACTTTGCCATTTCAATGCCGAATATTATTCTGATATATAGAAATGTATATATCATATTGTCCTACATTTTAAAATATAAGTAAATTTGTTAAATTTGTAGATGCCTTTCGCCTTTGCCACAAATTTCTACCTCCTACAGAACGTTCTTCCTGTCTACACTTGGTCTTCGGAAATTCAGTGGCTACAAGGTTAATAGATTTATATCTGTCAAATCGGCGCAAGATAAACCGAGAAAGACGTTTACTTTTGTTTATTTTCATACAATTTTCCTTTAGTCTGGAAATTTGGAGCGTAAATCCAATTTTTGTTGCAGACTTCTCACGATGTTATTAAATAAGACCAAACGTTCCTTGCCGTTGGAATAGATTTGTAGACAATAGTATGTTGCCACAGAATATATATATTTTTTTATTTAAAATACTCCAAATAAACGTCACATTTTTAGACATCAAGTTGGACATATAAAAAAAAGCAATCAAACAGAACAGGAGTTCATTTCCACAAGGAACACGTATGCCGGATAGAATACTCTAAAATTAATAAAATGTTACATTATTCGGACTGTGATCCTCATCTCCATTGCCATATTCATAACGTTTCGGCCTCTATATCTCTGAGATGAGGTATTACGATTACTTGCATTTACATTAATCGTACTGTTATCCCCATATTCATTGTCATATTCACAATGTTTCGGCCTCTATATCTCTGAGATGAGGTATTATCATTATTAGGTTAGTGCAAAATTAATGTCGTTTTCACACATGTTACTATGTGAGAATACGACATTATTTTTGCACCAACCTAGTACATTATTTACATTATGTGGATTGTTATCCTCATCTTCATTGCCCTATTCACAATGTTTCGGCCTCTATATCTCTGAGATGAGGTATTATGTTTACTTGCATTATTTACATTAACTGTTACCCTCATCTTCATTGTCATATTCACAATGTTTCGGCCTCTATATCTCTGATATGAGGTATTACGATTACTTGAATTTACATTATTCGTACTGTTATACCCATATTCATTGTCATATTCACAATGTTTCGGCCTCTATACCTCTGAGATGAGGTTTTATTATTATTAGGTTAGTGCAAAATTAATGTCGTTTTCACACATGTTACTATGTGAGAATACGACATTATTTTTGCACCAACCTAGTACATTATTTACATTATGTGGATTGTTATCCTCATCTTCATTGCCCTATTCACAATGTTTCGGCCTCTATATCTCTGAGATGAGGTATTATGATTACTTACATTACTTACATTATTCGGACTGCTATCCTCATCTCCATTGTCATATTCACAATGTTCCGGGCGCTGTACGCTCCGGTCTTTTAAGGTGATTGAAATTTTGAAGTGAATCCTTTATTTCGTACACTGGAGTAGATTGTTCTAGTTCGATATGCCACGCCTCTTCCGGATGTCTTATTTCTTTCCCTTTAATTCGACTCTCAAAGTTTTTGGTTCACCACTGTTGTAACCTGGTATTGAACCCACAACTATTTGTGTAAAATCACTTGATCTAACTAAGGCCTTGAGGACATGGGTGTATGAATTTCTGTGTCTTATGAACCTGATGTCTCAGAAACTGGGTTTTTACCAGTGTTTATATTGCAATTTTTCTTTATAGTTCATTTTCTTATTTCATTTCATTTTTTTTTCCACTAGGGCTTAAATTGCAATATTTATGTTATCATTCATTGTTTTTCTCTAGCACTCCTTATTACTGCTTCCCATATTGTATTCATTTCCATGCTTGGTCGGCTCGGGAGATTTTTGTGGCCAACCACCTGAAGAATCTTTTTGACGCAAATTTTAACTGAAAAAGCAATTAATTTATTCTGTATTTTCGAGTAAACCCAAAACGTCTTCCTCTATTTTGTGTGTTTTAGTTTAATTAATTAAATATTGAGTATAACACCTTTTAATATAGGCAAAAAGAAAAATGAATATAGAATTAACTACTCTATAGGTAGTTTTGCCCAACACCGCATGTTGCTACAAAGAAAAAACATTAACCTAAAATCTCGTTCCAAGTTCTTAAATAGTTTCATCAGATCGAAACTTTCATATGGATACCATGAATGGCGCCAAACTCGTTCAGAAATATCCAAAATGTCAGCTGTATGCAACCACTTTCTCAGATATATCATAGCAACACCAGACCAGATATGGTAGCATTATTCAGTGGCATGACGAATGGTAGAACTCACTGGCCTATTCATCTTTAAAAATCATATTTTGTTTGTGTGTGTGTGTATGTGTGTGTGTGTGTGTGTGTGTTGCTATTCATTTCCAATCTGGTCTTTTCTGATCGTTATAAACCCACAGGTTTGCACCCTGCCGTAAGACACATTTTCTTTATTAAGACTCTCGAATGTACAGGCCGGTAGATGTAAATTTACGCAGTTTAAAAGAAAAGGAAGTTTATTCAAAAACGTGTATACACTAAATATAATAAATTTTAAAGTAATGAATAATGTCGGATTTTAAATATAATTAATTCCTTAGAAATCCCTTTGTTTATGCTTCGGATACAAATATAAAATTCGTAGATATGGGCTCCAAGAAACCCCAACAAGAAACGGACTTTCCATAAGTAGGCCAATAGGACATTGCTAGGCTGTGAAAGCTTTCCTGGTCTGGCAGAGCGGGCTAAAGAACACAAAAAGTTAATATGGGAGATGAGGAAATTGAACATATTCTATGTTCAATTTGAAATTGAACATATTCTATGTTCAATTTCCCTCATCAGATAGAGACAAGGAAAATTTAAAGAAGAATTTTAAAAAATCAAAGAAAATTATATTAACAATTTCAAACTAAAATTCAAAGTAGCGTTTAAAGTGCCAGATACCCGTGAGTGCCTCTGAACAACAAGACATGGCTAAGCATTTCAAGTTAAGTATCTTCCTAGAAAATTGTTTTACATAACTTATTTTCAAAATGACTGACGTAGAACATACCAGGATTGAACAGTTTGTCTATTTTTTATTGTCTTACTTTCCTAAATATATCGCATCGTATTTGGTTTGATTTGGCGTATTTTATTTTACGGCATATCACCCTCAATGGGTTATTTAATGACAAGATTTTTATTGCTGCTAATATTTTTTTTCCCAAAATATATTGCTGCTAATATTTTTTCTTCCCTAAAAAATTTATTGGTTGAAGATTAGTTTAAAAAAATCTTTACTGCCAATTACTCTACAACAGGGGCATCTTAGATGTGGGTTACTTTACTTATACGGAGGATACACATTATGCTATACCCAGTCAGAATCAAAATTGCGCTCAATGGCTTGCAAGTTGATAACTCTAACCTAAAAATCATGTTTGATATTTGACGTTTAGTTTAGACATACTTGCTAACCAGTCTAATAGAAAGATAGTTCTTGTTCTGTCTATATTTTTGAGATGAGTTATGTACATTATTTACATTATTAGGTCCTGTCACTGGATCAAGCCAACGCCTTATCCACTGTGCCATGCGTCCTTGAGGTTAGATCCAGTGACAGGACCCAAAGAGTGTGAGTTCAATACTGTTATGGGTCCACCCTTTTCTGATATAAATGGACTCGTCCTGCTGCCATAAAATAGCCACAGTCAGTCAGAGAGGAACAGGTAGTTGAGAGAGGAACAGTGTAGAGGAACAGAGTGGAAAGTACATATAAATTGTGATTGAGTTGACGTTAGAAGTCAGTTACAAGGACGCCCGACTCTAAGGAAGTTTACTTCGAGACTGTATATAGCGATCTTTGATTAATACTAACCGGCGTTCCTGGATTTTACTAACAGCATTACCTTTTGTATTTTGTGTAAATACATTTAATTTTTTAGCTTGCGTTTGTCATTTATTGGAGACCGATTTTTCACGCGGAATCCACAACCCGTTTCAGGCAATGGAAAACTTTCAGAGGGAAAATTAACATGAGATAACTGATAATTGACATCCATTAAACATGTCACGTGGAACTAGAACAGTCTACCCCAGTGAGCGAAATAAAGGGTTCAGTTCGACATTCCAACCACTTGAAGAAGGCCGGGCGTACAACAGCCGAAACTTTGTAATAAATATGGCGACAAAGAGGAGGACAATAGTCCGAATAATGTAAATAATGTAAATTCTTGTTTGGTTTGGTTTGTTTTACAGCATATCATCCTCAATGGGTTATTTAATGGTAATTTTTTTTTTTCAAAAATGTATTGCTGGTAATATTTTATTTTTCTTCAAAAAAGTATTGCTGGTAATAATTTTATCTTTAAACTTCATTGCTGGTCATAACCTTCTGCAAAAATATTTTGCTGATATTGGAACCTATTTTTACACTTTCATAGTGTTTGACCCCAGTTTGGGAGATCAACTATTTGTCCATAGCTGGGACCCTAACAGGTGATACCACCCTGGGTCAGGGTGGCCCTGGGAATACCAGCAATTAAGAGGTGGTTCCACGCACCTCAAAATCTCCGGATCAGATGTCTTGCTGTTGGATAAGGTTTATCGTCTTATCTAGAACGCCCTATTATTTGGACTTCTAAGGGGCCATTCTGAGTGAAGGTTTCTTTGTTGGCGGCCAAAATCTTAACAGTATAACATATACAGATGACACAATGTTGCTAAAAACACAAAAAGAAAACTCCAAAAACTCCAAGAGAAGGTAGTAAAGGAAAGCTAGAAGAAAGGACTAAGTATAAACTGCAAGAAGACTGGATGCATGGTTTTTACAAAAAGGACGAACCCCAAATGCAAATTGCAAATCCGAGATACCAAAATCGAACAAATAAAAGAATTTTAATATCTGGGATTGTTTTTTAGCAAGGAAAGGAAAGCGCGATACTGAAATCCGAAATTTTATTGGCACAGCGAAAGATGATTTCCAAAAGCAAAGAAGCATATTAAGAAACAGGAAAACTTCGTTAGAAACAAAGAAAAAGAGTACTGAACTGTTATATGATAACTGTCCTCTTATATGGCAGTGTATGCTGGACAATCTCCTCAAAGATGAAGCAGCACAAATGTGGTTATACAGAGGGATGCTGAGGATATCTTGAACTGAATATGTCAGCAACGACGAAATTTTAGAGACAAATAAAACAAAAATTAAACTTATACTTCATATCAGGAAGAGAAAGCTGAAAATTCTAGTGCACATAATGAGGAAAGAGGGCTTGAAAACTCTAATACTCACAGGACAGACTGAAGGTAAGAGGGAGAGACGAAAACAGCACATGGCATACTTAGTGAGATTAAGTAGAGATTTACTTGGTCAATTTTTAACGTGAGTCCCAAGTGTTTTCACTCGGGCCGCTGGTCCAAGCTGGTCTTAGCTGGTCATAGCCGGTCCAAGCTAGTCGTACCAGTGATACCACCAGCACGAGGAGGGATCCCTTTGGCAGGTAAATATCCTTAGTGAGATTAAGTAAATAGATTTGAGTAACAGCATTGTGGGGAAATAGTAGAAAGTCAAAATTTATTAAGAGTTACAATGGACAGGATATCGTGGAGAGCCATAATCGCCTACGTACTGAGGGTAAAGGTACATAGAGAAGGAAATCGAGAATCTGATATGGATATCATACATGGTATCAAACTCGGTCAGAAATATATAATTGAGTGAATGAAATGTGTTGACGCATTTATTGAATGTCTATATTCCTGAAACTATTTACGCTATTTACATCGTTCGACGTATGGCCCAGTGGATAAAACTGTTGGTTGAATTAATCCTAAAACAACTTGTCCCAAACAGTTTTGAGTTCAATACCTGGCCACAGCAGAGGTGAAAATAAACTTGTTGAGTTAGTGAAGGGAATTAAATGAAATGGGGACAGTCAGAAATGGCATGGCACGTGGAACAAGATCAATCTACCCTATGGACGAAATAAAGGGTTCTGTTCTAAATTCCAACCTATATCACCCGAAGAAGGCCAAAGCGTACAACACCTGAAACGTTGTGAATATTACAATAAAGATGAGGCAATAGCCTGAACAATGTAAATACTTTTAATATGCAGGGTGTCCCAAAATATTTGATACCATTTTAAAAGCAATTATCTTGAAAAGTACTAAATCTAACTCAATGAAATTGAACGGTTTACGTGTTGAACATCATAAGTTTATACTGGGACCGATTTTATAAGTGTTCACTGGGTGTACTGCCTGTGACACGGCACACGTCAAGTTGGTAGTTAAGCTCTTGCCAAACATGCTGTAGTATGGCTCTGGTAACATTATCCAGTACAGAAGTGATTCCATCTTCAGTTCATCGCCATGCAGAAAGAAGTGGGGGCATAGACTAGTCCCTTCACATAAACCCATAAAAAGAAATCACACGGGGACAGGTCCGGTGACCGTGGCGGCCATTTCATCAGAAAACTGTCTTCATCTCCACCACGCCCAATCCATCTCTGGCAGGTCCTCATTGAGATAACTGTCCTCTTCCATTAAATATAAAATATTGATCTGTTTCTATATATTCTCTGAAAATTTGGGGTAATTTCAACAAGAATTGCCAAAATTATTGGCCTGCGAAATTATGTCATTTTTTTTTTTTTTTTGGACACCCTGTATTTTTTATAGTAAATAATTTGCAAAGAATGCCTCTGGCAAATTATTTCCAATGAACTTCTATATATACTTTTTGGATTTGTGCCACAGTATATGTATATTAAGTTTTTAATTATTTGTTCCATATGTCTAGTAATTATTGGTTACATAACCAACTGGTAAATAAGAATGTCTATTAAAATGTGCAATACTAAAAAAATCTGTGCTCGCCAAGAATCTTGGCTTCAACCAAAATTAGACGAGTAGGCAAAAAGGGGAAATGTTTGGGAAGAGCCATTAGGACAGCAAGATCTTCAGAACGCTTATTTTATTTATTTACAATGAATACTCGCATTGGCGCCAAGCGATACTAGCACTCCAAAACAAACGACCTTTCCTTTCACCTCCAGGCAGCCATTGAAAGCAACTGACTACTTCGATATTTATCAATGTTCATTGGTAAAATTACGATATAGCCACAACGCCCAAAATGCTGGCAACCGCATCTTGAAAATGATTATCAGCTTCTTTCCAAGGCATGGTTTTACTCGATAAGGTCGTCCCAAACCGTACAGGTTAATATTTATGATGGTGACATGAGGTTCGAGTGTCTTTTCTCAGTAATGGGAAGACATTTACAGAGGACAGTCAACCCTGAACTGACGGGGAAATCTTAATCAACGTCGATATATGAGACGAAGTAAATGCAGAAGATTACTGGATTAGAAAAAAAAACGCGACTTTAATATTACGAAGAATATGGAATGTAATTTAGTTAAAGATACCATACGTTTTAAAGATTTTTGAATTATTATGTGGAAATATGTCAAACGCGGCAGTCATATTGAAATAGACATATAAAAACATAGATAGATAGATATGAATAGACAGATATGAATAAACCGATATACATATAACTAGACAGATATGAATAGATACACACATACACAAACACACATACATATATATTAATATATATTTATTTTAGGATGTTAAAAAAAAACATGTGAAAACTGCTACACAATTGCAGTCGTGTTTCAACACATACTAATGCGTCTCCTCAGGCGTTTGTAAATTACTGGCGAGTGAACAATTAATTTGGTTTCAAAAGCAAAATACATACTCACATAACTCCCGACCATGACCCATTTCAAAGAAACTTTTAATTTTGTTCTACCTCGCTTAGTGTGAATTGTACGTAGGTCATATTCGATTGGCTGATCAGGGTACCCCACAAGCCTTTTAACGTTTCTTTGTTTTAGAAAAAAGGATGCATTTTGCTTTTGAAACCAAATTAATTGTTCACTCGCCAGTAATTTGCAATCACTAAAGGAGACGCATTGACGTGTGTTGAAAAACAATTGCAGTTGTGTAGCGATTTTTACATGTTGTCTTAATATCCTAAAATAAATAACATTGCTCTACTCTGCATTGAGCCCTCTTTTAAATTGAATGTAAGAACATTTTTTTTAAGCAAGGCGTGAAGCCACTAGGATGCATGGGGTTGCAGAAGATTTGGTGCGAGAGCAGATAGGAGTGATAGAAGAAAGGATGATGAGTGGGATAGTGGGTAGATCAAGGCAACTGGAGATGTCGATTGACATTACATTTGAATAGATGGAGATTATAGCTCTCAGGGAAACAGTAATAAGGAAGGGTGTTCCACAGACTAGAGGTGCGAGGTATGAAGCTATTGGAGTAGAAGAGACGGCTACATTTAAAAGTTTCTACAGTGAAAGGGTGAGAGCGGGATGCCAGCTTCGTAGGACGCTTGAAATTATGAAGTCTGAGTGAAAGCAGCTCATCGGAGAAATTACCATGAAAGTATTTGTAAAAAAAGACAGAGAGGCGACGGAGCGTCTGTGAGAGCAACTGTAGACGAGATGCCAGATCAGGGCCAATTATATTACATATCCGCTTCTGGATCTTATCAAGAACTCCGAGGAAAACAGAAGGTGCACCAAACCATATATGGCAGCAATACTCCATGCAAGGGCGAATGGTTGATTTGTATATTTGAAGTATCGATTCCGGGGAGAAAAATTTCCTGTCGCGGCACAGAGAGCCAACTTTCCTTGCGGTGGACGAAGCAATTGACTCAATGTATTTGTTCCATCTCAGGTTAGCAGTCAACGTGAGACCGAGCAGACGCATAGAGTTGCTCTCGAGAAGTTGACTATCAGACATTCTAATGCGGGACAGGGAAGGATCTCTGTGGTGATTAATAGAGAGTAGTTTAGTTTTTGAGGCGTTAAAGTTGACCAGCCAATTCTTGCCCCAATTAACAACCGATTGGAGGTACATTTCATGACGAGCATTGGAATTGTACTCTATTCGTTGTCATCTTACCTGGATATATATATTAGGTTTGTTGCAAAAATAATGTCGTTTTCTCACATAGTAACATATGTGAGAAAACGACATTATTTTTGCACAAACCTAATATATATATATATATATATATATATATATATATATATATATAATAAAAAGGCTTAAATACTAAATCCCTTTTGAAAATACAACTATACTTAAACAAGGAAACAATAAAAAAAAATTCTTGAAACTATACAGTTGAAACCTAACCTGAAGAAAGTAAACTCCGAAATCTACACAAATATTCTTAAATGGCTATAATTGATAACAGAAGCCATTGGTTTATACCAACGGCTTCCCATACTTAATACGTCTCGTTTTCACTCTCACGTGGCCATGTGTGAAGTCACGAGCTGCGACGAGATTTGCGCTTCCGCGTCTCGTATACACGAGTTTTTCGTTGCTTTGATATTTTCCATCCAACAAAAACAGACTATCATAATTGTTTTGTCTGTGTATTGTTTGATATATTGAAATGTAATTGTCATCTTTGATAATGGCTTATGTAAGCCGAAAGCATAGATTGGATTTAAACATCTATCAATATGGTGATTTCCTTTCGTTTTTCAATGATAATGTTATTAAACTTATCAGACAATATGAAAGGAACTTACTTAAAATAAATAGACAAAACTCGTCTATATTATTTAATGAAACATGCATCAATGAAAAATTGCTGAATAAATATACACAATATATATATATATATATATATATATATATATATGTATATATAGACACTGAGGTCAACAATTAGTGACGAAAGTTTGTTTCATACTTGAACGTAATTTTCTGGGCATGTGCATTGGCAGCGGCGTCGACTATCTAGAGACAATGGTCATTGGTGTGTTATGGTTAGCGAGCTCTATTGTATTATCCTAACGGTTATTAAGTTGGCGGTGTGTTTTTCTTTGAATGTGGCGTTTGTGTAAACTTCTTGGTTTAAGAAGAAAAGAGCTTTCCAATTTCATTTTATGAGACTTTCAGTTCGTATGTTGATTTCAGTGATGGGATGGGTATGTTCTTTAGGGAGAAATCGGGGTCAGATATTTCAATGCCCTTCATTGCTTATAAATACCGCGAATGTGCTCTGCAGTTTATCATGTGCTGAATATGAAAAAAGAAAAAAAAGCTTCAAACTATATGCTATATTTATGGCTGAAAGTGCTCAGTATCTGGGATAGAATGTATGTACACATAAAGGTAGACACTGAGATCAACACCGAGAGGCGACAATTTTATGCTTGAACTCAATCTTCAAAGCAGGCTCGTCTATATATATATATATATATATATATATATATATATATATATATATATATATACATACATATATATATATATATATATATATACATATATATATATATATATATATATATATATATACATATATATACATATATATATACATATGTATATATATATACATATATATATATATATATATATATACATTTTTTTATAGATACAAATATTTTAAGTAAATGCTATGTTTATTAAAAACAACAACATTTACCGGCCTGAATGTCTAAGAAATTTTCCACAGCAGATCGTTCGATTTTGCTGTTTTTAAACTACAATCAAGTTTTGTAGTTTAAAAACAGTAAAATCGACCTTGCTAACCGAACGATCCTCTGTGGCTCAATCGGTAAAAGCACGTCTGGCTATATGTTCCGTATAGGATACAGGTTCGATTCCTGTCGGAGGACGAATATTTTCTATGAAAATTGGTCGGTCGTTCAGGCTGGTAATTTTTGTTAATACTGTTTATTATAAACAGAGCATTTACTTAAAATATTTGTGCCTATAAAAAGAATATATAAACATAAAAATGTATTAAGATATATATACAGGGTGACCCAAAAAGCGGTATCTTTTTAACAATCCAATAAAACCAATAGTGATGGAAGAAAAATATTTTATTCATAGTAATTGAAACCTTAAAACATGCCATTTAAGGAACAATGAGGAATTTTCATTTTTTAAAAATTACGTCCTGTATATGGCGTCCTCCTGTACGAATGCATTATTGAAATCTGCTCTTGAGATTCCTCATTTACTGCTGCTAACGCACGCTGTTGGCTGTTCCACTGATCCATTGTTACTAAAATGGCGAAATGTTTACTTGCTCAAGGTCACTGACTCGCAGTATTGCTACTTGCTTATGTCTAGCAATATGCACTTCCAAAATTCCCGTTTTTGGGGGTCACCATATATATATATATATATATATATATATATATATATATATATATATATATTGTTAAATATAACAGACAACTAATATATATTACGTTTAATCATGAGTCGTTCTAAATTTTGTATAGTGGCTTTAGTTTCGGTAGAAAATAAAGACAAAAACTGTCCAACATTTGGATGTTTTTATTATGCTGTTCCTCGATTTAAGCTTTCGGCTCACATGAGTCATCATCAGAGTGGTTATATGGATGTCATGCTGTTCAGAGTGGTTATATGGACGCCATGCTGTTCAGAGTGGTTATATGGATGCCATGCTGTTCAGAATGGTTATATGGATGTCATGCTGTTCAGAGTGGTTATATGGATGTCATGCTGTTCAGAGTGGTTATATGGACGCCATGCTGTTCAGAGTGGTTATATGGACGCCATACTGTTCAGAGTGGTTATATGGATGCCATGCTGTTATATTTACATAGAAGTGTCTATATAACCACACTGATGATGGCTCATGTGAGCCGAAAGTTTAGCTTGAACAAAGCCCAAATTTATGTTTATAAACACACAATCCTCGACGATTTTTCTCGATCGACCATTTCTGCTCACAAAACGTATCTTAACGTAAACATTGAGAACATATAATAAAATGGAATTAAGTACGACAATTATTTAATATACATTCTCTGTTATTTTTATAGATACAATTTATTTATGACCGAACCCAATCTCACAAACTCCAAAGGGCAGGATAAACGAGTAAGCATAAAAATATAAAATCATAAGCCCAAGAAACAAAATTAAATAGAAGAAAAAAAAATCCAACACAGACTCTGACACATCGAACTCACTCCCGCTCACAAACCAAAAAGTAAACTGTCTTAGACAAGAAAATCAACGGTTTTATTGAGGAGCTAAATTCTGCGGTTGGATTGTCGGGGAGGATAAAAAGAATCTTCATACGTTAAGCAATAATTATCTCTTTATGGGGTACGTGATTTTCCCCATTAGCGACACTTCTCTAGAGGTGGAGTCAAGTTACAATGAATTTACATCGAAAACCCCTTTTAACCTCTTCTCCGCCAATTATTTTGGGAAAAACTTTTCACTATCAGACGGATTTCTTATTTGTTCTTTTTTTTAATATATTAACTAAGAAACTGAGACACCTTGAAGTACCAGGGCGGCGGCTATCACCTCTGCTGGACATATGAGTTGACAATTAGAATTATTTCCATCTCAGAAGGGCATAAAATGAATCAATATAGACAGATAAATACGGCTGAAGCAGGTTTTTGAACGTTATATTTTGGACGTGTTTATTCGTCCATGTCTGAAAACAACACTTTCGGTAACAAAAAAAAAAAAAAAAAATTGAAAATTAATTAAAACAAAATTGAGATCTGTTATCTGGAGTGATAATTTATAACAATATTAACAGTATAAAAAAATGTGTTTTTTATCAAACTGCTTATTGACCAACTCCATTGATTTCAATAACTATAAATTTTTGCATCAAGCTAGTATAAGTATATATTAATGGTGCAGGATTTAATAAACTCCACGTTTATTTTTTTCTTAATATCAAATTTGTCTCAATGTGGCTTCTTATAGAAAATTAAATCTTGAGAAAATAGATTCATAAAAGCAGAACACCGTATGTGTTCTGTTGTAAACGCGGCATGTTTAGCTTACCTGTTGCAAGATTAAAATGTTTGTCCATGAAATTTTATTTCGAGCACGGTTGAGGGTTTATGCAAGTCAACTGCGTTGCCTGCAAGAATTCTCAATGTTGCATTAATTCATAATTTCACGCCTTCATTCAAGAACGGAAAACTCAAAAGAAAATAAAAGACAGCCTTGCATTTTCCCACGAATAATCTGTTGGTTGCAAATGCCGACAGATAAAATCCGAGTTGAATTCATAGGCAAAAGAAAAAAATATATTATTCGCGTGGTAAGATGTGAAAATTCTATTTATCACAGTCAGTATAAAATTCTGTATATGTCAATTCAAATGCAAATGATAAACATATGCATGCAAGATTATATATATATATATATATATATATATATATATATATATATACATACATACATACATATATATATATATATATACATACATACATACATATATATATATATATATATATATATATATATATATATATATATATATATATATATATATATATATATATATATATATATATATATAAAATAAAGAGAAAAACAGACAGATTAAGAATTCACCTTTCTAGGATTTACTTTTTTTTTAAAAAAAAAAAAGCTCTATACAACGTGGAGTAAAATGAGTTTCATAACATCACCTGATGATGAAACAATTTTAAGTTCCGAAATATAGAAATTTTTATGTAGCGGTGTAATATACATATATATATATATATATATATATATATATATATATATATATCAAGAGAAACGCCACTTTGGACTTCTTAAGATGCTAGATAAGCAGCTTTAGCCTTTTCTCGGACCATGGAGTGGAGGACCCGGATTAAGCAGTGGTATGTAAAAGCAAAAAAAACATTTTGTAATAAAAATGTTGTTAGGCGCGTTGTTGAAGATTTCCTATAGTTGAATGTTTTTCAGTCATCGGAAATCCTAAGAGATGAGGAAAGTGGAAAATACAGATGGTTACTCCTTTTGAATTTAGACTAGCAAAGATTAGGATTTAAATGTAGTTATCATATCGTTACGAAACGAAACAAATATGATTTCGTACAAATCCCTTCAGTTAATCATTTTTGTAACATAAATTGATGCATATGTATATATATATATATATATATATATATATATATATATATATATATATATACCGGATGTAACAGAAAAAATTGTATTCCATCCGACAAAATGTGTAATATCTGAAAAAAAATAAAACTACTTGAGTTTCGTTTTACAGATTTTTAGATAAGACGTTTAGCTATCTTGACAAGACTTGTGGTAACAATCACTGAAAAAACACTTTTAATTAATCAGCTAGAAAATGAAGAGGTGAAAATTGTATTGAGTCAGCCCTAATATGTCTTCCCAACTGATCAATGGTGAGGGAAAAAGATCATTCACGTCTTCAGTAATGGTACCAACATTCATACTTTGGATTCGATCTTCAAAGTTAATCAAGAACCATCAAGAGAAGGTTGTACAAGTTTAAAAAAGAAGGAGTTCACAACAGGAAGAGGGATCACCAACTTAGAGCTAAATACATTCTTATTGTTCAGAATAGTGTCCAATAGTGTTATGAAAAACTCAGAGAATTCCAGTAAGTTATGTTTAATCATTTGAGAGAAAAAAAAAACAAATTTCAATTATATTTCGGTCAGTTCTCATTGGTTAGACACATGATAAACCATAGATAATTCTAATGTATGAAGTTTTGTAAAAATGTTTGTATGTCTAAGTGGGCATCGGATGGTAACGTGTATTTGTAATTGTTGCTGTGTGTCTGTCTATTGAGTGTTACGATTAAAAACGAGAGAGTTAGATCGTTTGTTAAAACGCAAGTCTCTCTTGTGTTCGTAGATGCGGGATTTTAAATTAACCCCACATAAACATTTTTGCATTGTCATGAGGGTCACCTAACACCAATTGAAATGCTGGCATTTATCAGATCAATTGCTTAAAATACAAAAGTGTTTATGTGGGAGGGCGTCATGTGATTTTAAAGCCAGCATCTACGAACACAAGAGAGATGTGCGCTTGGACAAACTATGTAAATCTCTCGTTTTTCATCGAAATTATGCTGGCCATAACACTGATTTCCCTGATGCTACCCTAATTTAAAAAGAACATAATTTGTTAAGGAAAAAATACACTGGAATCTTAATAACAACATTATTACCAACTATAAACACACTCCTAAAACGTTACATTATATCGTCATTTAAATTTGAATCTATTTTTAAAGAATCTGATATATCTATCTAATCCAAAGAATACATTCTTAAAGACTTCAATCATTAATTAGAAACCTGTGGCACCCTGCTGTGTGAGTTAACCGCACAGAGATAAAAATAGAACTCCCACTAGTCAGACACACATACACAATTACAAATACACGATGCACAAATAATGGAGATTTTTCAGGAGGATTTTGAATTCAGAATAGTCCAGCTTTGGACAAGTTGTTTAACAAATCTATAGGGCCTACCCTAAATCATAGGTGAGGGGAGGAGTAGATTTATCACATTCCTGAGGTTATTAGTGTGAAACAAATCAAACAGATTATTCCGGAACTTGAATACTGCATAGTAGTAACAGCATCGTTATTGTTATTTTATATTCAAATATGGTAATATTAGGCGTTTCCTTTCAAGGAAGCATTTTGCATTCAGTGATCAAGCAGCCAGTACTGCTTTCGGCTGAAATATATAAAATCTTTCTCTTCAAACAATTTTTCAGGGAAAAAGTCAAGTAGCTGTTATTGATCTTTCCAGTATTGATGCGTGTTTCCTTCCTAATCTTTCATTTAAAGTATTATGTAATATCAACTTCATGATTATGGCTTTATTTTCTCTTTCTTTTTTTTTTTTTTTTTGTTTTATGGTCCAGGTTAAGACCAAGGAAGAACAACACGAAGACAAGAGTAGAAATAACGAAGGTATATTACACGAAATAATAATACAAGATGTGGAAGGTGTTAGTATGACTGTCAGTCTGGTTTGGAGTGAACTACTATCGGCTCGACTCGATTCGGTATCTAGCCACCCCCACGAGAGTTGCATGTGGCACAAGGCCGAGTTTAACGTGGGTTTCCCGAGCACGTAGGCTCGGCCAAAAAATGCCCGTAGAACCCGTATAAACGGGATCTAGTTGGTCAACCTTCCCGAACGAGACTCTGCCCTTCGGCGGAGCCCCGTCCGGGTTCCTCTCTGCTCAGAGGCAGAGAGTTCGACCGTGAAGCCGAGCTTCTCGGCTTGATTCGGTATCTAGCCACCACCCCACCCGACAAGGGCTGCATATGGCATAAGGCCGAGTTTAACGTGGGTTTCCCGAGCCCGTAGGCTCGGCCAAAAAATGCCCGTAGAACCCGTATAAACGGGATCGGGTTGGTTCGGGTTCCTCTCTGCTCAGAGGCAGAGATTTCGACCGTCAAGCCGAGAAGCTCGGCTTGATTCAACCCTCTCTCTTGAGAGGCGTAGTATACATAGTGTTAGGAATTGTTCATTCTGTAGTTATAGGTAAGGACCCATGACAATGTGCTATCGATTTTAGTTGTGGTTGATGCTGGTAGTCCTCAACTAATTGGATTAATGTTATTTGATAGAATTCTTTCATTGTGATTCAGTAGCGCCAGTTCAGAATATTTTGAAGAGTGATGGTCATTGCCAGTACTCTCAGCTTTCACTTTCTCAAAGCCATTTTTAACCATTGATCTGAGAAATTGGTTGTATACAGCTGAAAGATTAGATATTTCTAAACGGTTGATGTTTTGGTTTGCTAGCAATTTGCGGTGTTGAGCCAAACTAACACTGTCACAGCCTATGTTCAATTTCCTTTTCTCCAATAATAAATTCGTTATATCTGACATATCTATCTAATCCAAAGAATACATTCTTAAAGAGATCAATCATAAATTAGAACCCTGTGGTAGCCTGCTGCGCGAGTTGACCGCACAGAGGTGAAAATAGAACTCCCACTAGTCAGACAAGCATACACAATTAAATATAAACATTACCATCCGATGCATAAATAATGGAGATGTTTTGTTTTGCATTCTGGAGGATTTTGAATGCAGAATAGTCCAGCTGTTGTTTAAAAAATACTAAATTTGTTATATCTTATCTACACGCCACAGTATTTCAAGTGTTTAGTTCTTACTAATTCCACGTTCTCAATGTTTAGGATGAATTCAGGGGATGTGCTATCACTGCTTTCGCTTTTTCTTGTTATGTTAAACGCTCACTCGTTGTAACTTTCGTTAGGTCAACGAATGCCTATTATCACGTCCGAAATGCTCGTTGTAGACGTGACTTTGTAATTGCAGATATCGGTAGTAGCAACGCCTTCAAATAATACACGCACTAATAATACTTGTTCAAATAGTAAATGCCGAATAGTCATTCGTATAATTATCAATAGAGAGAAATAATATAGCGCATAGTATAGAGAATAGCAATCACTTCGACGTCACGCTAATTCCCATGCATACGTTTCGTTTACGATCACGTGATCTATTTTATTTAATAATGGAAACGTCCGTGTTTGCTCACTGGTGATCTGTGTTCAAACTACAGGGTCGACAAAGACACTTTATTCCTCTACAACAATTTTCATTGGAAATTGCTGTTTGTTTTTTTATTTTTATTTTTATTTTATTTTTTTTTTATTTTTTATTTTTTTTTGAGTGGGGGTGCGATTAGAGCCAGTTACCCACCTTACTATCAGGAATGGACAGAATTATTCATGATAAATAGTCCTGGATAATTGTCAAAGTAGTAACTTGTTTAGTTGAGTGTTGAATATTGCTATTACTACCTGGCTCGGTCGAGTTAAATTTTGTTTTGCCAGACCCCACATCACAACAGTTTTGGAAAAGTTAACATTGAGTCCTATTTCCTGAAACATTTCCTAGACGATGTTGAATTTTTGTTCAATATTATTCTTATCTCAACTATGAATATCGATGTGATCAGCATAAGTACACCCATCATAAATACAATGACCTAGGTAGAGAAATCCGGTGGATTCATTTGAGATGTGATATGGAATGCTTAAATTTTTACTGCCCGTATCTTTCTATCTGTGTTTCTATATGCAGGGCATTGTCTAGGAAACAATTAAATAGACTGGGCCTTTCAGTATTCTCCTTGTATTGCTGGTGACATTTAAATATTTCAGTATTGGGGTCCTCGCCCTCCATGTAAGATATTGTATATAGATTGACATAGTTCTTCTATTAGATCGATGCATTCAGTGGATTTGAAGTATGAAAGATCGTTTCTAATAGATGAGAAGAGGAAGTCTCTATTGATGTCATCATATATGATGTCAACAAAGTAATTATACAGTTTCTTATTAGAGAGTGAAGTAATTTATTTGAGTTGTTTGATAGCATATATGCTACCAATGTATGCATTACCAGAACGACAATTAAACTGGGTCGTGAGGATTTGACTATCATAAAACGATAAGAGACTCGTAAATGTAATGTCCACTAATGCTTTGACTATGATGGATCCAATTGAGATACCTTTATATGTATCAGGGTTTTAAGGGTTATCTTTCTGTTTCCATCATTCATTAATGCGAATCAGAGAAACTTTTCATAGCGATCGGGGAGAAAGTAAAATATTTTTTTAAAGTTCAGCCTCAAATGATTCTTAATTATTCCTTAGATGTGTTTGTTTGTTTGTTTGTTTGGGTTTTAAGGCATATCAACTACTGTGGGTTATTTAATGCCAAATCCAGTTTATATGAATTTGAAATGCCTATTTTGTATGGAATAAAAAACGTATAGCTGGCAACATTATTGTTTCAGCAACGTACAGCTAGGAACATTATTATTTACAAAAAACGTATAGCTGGCAACATTATGGTTTCAAAAACGTATAGATGGCAACATTATGGTTTCAAAGACACTTAGCTGGCAACATTATGGTTTCAAAAATGAATAGCTGGCAACATTATGGTTTCAAAAATGCATAACTGGCAACGTTGTTTCAAAAACGGATAGCTGGCAACATTATTGTTTCAAAAACGTACGGCTGGAATAATTTTTTTTCCCAAAAACGTATAGCTGGCAACATTATTGTTTCAAAAACGCATAGCTGTCAACATTATTCTTTCAAAAACGCATAGCTGGCAACATCATTGTTTCAAAAACATATAGCTGGCATCATTATTTTTCCGAAAACATTATCTGAGGCCTTGCTGTTGGATGTAGTTTATCGCCATATCCAGGGCGCGGATGTAGTTTATCGTCATATCCAGGGCGCGGATGTAGTTTATCGTCATACCCAGGACATTCCTTAGTTTTCTTAATTTCATTATCACTAGCTTTGTTTTATTGTATATGTTTAGAGACGAGAATTTGAATGATTGAATGTAGATTCGTACATCTTCCATTTCTGCAGGCATTGTGGTCAGGGTTGAAATGGGATTCAAAGGGTTTTTTTTCACGATCAGGGCATTTCTTTTGTGCTAGTTGTGATTGCATGATATTATGATGTTTTTTCTTTTTTCGATTTTCTTCACACACACAGGCACACACGCAGACACACAAACATACACAGAGAGACTCACACACACCGTGCTCCTTGTTCCTCTTTGGCAGGCACTGCTAGCGAAGCGGCCATATTTACACTGTAAATGAAGCATGTAAACTGATGCGATCAATCTCGAACGTTGATAACGTGACCACAATTGTACCAAAAACCAAACGCACGAGCAGTAAGCAATGTGACAAACGTAGAAATATATTATTTTGAATATGCGGGTAATTGTTCACACACACATGCACCCACATAAACACACGCACACCCTCACACACACACACACACACATACACACATATACATATATATATATATATATATATATATATATATATATATATATATATATATATATATTACGCAAATTAATGACAAAGACGAAAAATGTGTAACGTGTTTCGTCCTCTAGAAGGACTTTATCAGACTAAATAATGTTTTTTTATTGATGGATACATATATATATATATATATATATATATATATATATATATACATATATATATATATGGAAGGCGCAGGGGAAGATATGAAAATGTGACCTTCATTGCAATTATGTTTCAAGAGGAAACCCACGGAAATGTCCCGTCATTTCAGAATTGAAATTGCTAGATGTAACCGTAAGTTCTATGCTAACAGTTTCTTCTGTCACACTTCTCGCCTGTGGATCTCTCTCCTGGCTTCTTGCTTCCCAGAAAAATTTGATCTTGAAAAATGCAAACGCAATATCAATCATTATCCTCTGTCTTCTTAATTCCTATTCTTTCATCGTTTTCGTTAATAGTGTTTTTTTTTTTTTACCTGATATTTTTTTTGGGGGGGGGTTGCCTTGCTTCAGGTGAAAAAAAATTATATATAGGTGGATTCATACCTTTCCCAAGGGTATTTGCGCGTAAGTGAATATAACGAACCCAACTGGAATTGGAACTCAACTCTCCGATTAACAATTCCAAGCGATTATCGATTACACTACATCCAAGCTTACATCACCTGTTGTCCCCATGTGGTCACCCATCTAGGTACTGATCAGGCTCGAGGTTGCTTAACTTCGGTGACTTTACGGGAACCGGTGTTTCAAGTTAATATGGTCATAAGCCCATTATACCATCCGCACATCGAAGCTTACAGCACCTTTTATTCACAATCGGTCACCCATCTAATTACTGACCAGGCTCGAGGTTGCTTAACTTCGGTGATCGTACGGGAACCGGTGTTTCAAGGTAATATGGTCGTAAGCCCATTATACCATCCGCACATCCAAGCTTACAGCACCTGTTATTTCCAAGCAGTCACCCATCTTGGTACTGACCAGGCTTGAGGTTGCTTAACTTCAGAGGTCGTTTTATGGTAATATGGTCGTAAGCCCATTATATCTTCTGGACACCCAAGCTCACAGCACCTGTTTGTCCCAAGCGGTCCCTCATCTATGTACTAACCAGGTTCGAGGTTGCTTAACTTCGGAGATCGTACGAGAACCGATGCTATATGGTAATATAGTCGTAAGCCAATAATACCTTCTGAACACCCAAGCTCACAGTACCTGTTAGTGCCAAGCGGTCCCTCATCTATGTATTGACCAGGCTCGAGGTTGCTTAACTTCAGTGATCGTACGAGAACCGATGTTTTATGGTAATATGGTCGTAAGCCAATTATACCTTCTGGACACCCAAACTCACAGTACCTGTTAGTCCCAAGCGGTCCGTCATCTAAGTACTGACCAGACTTGAGGTTGCGTAACTTCGGTGATCGTACGTGAAAGAGTGTTTCACCGCCGTAAAACCCAAATGGTAATGCATTATGAAATAGGAAGATGTCTTTAATATAGAAAAGAAATGCTGAAATGCTATATAATACCAATTTTTCTATATTGCAGCTAATGGAGTATAATTTCCATGCAGATGAAAAAGAAATTCCAAACATTGGAAACGTAGTTCTGTAGACGGTTACTGAGAAGGATATGGATTGAGCATAGTGGAAATTTTAAAGAAAATGGCAACGATAACGAGACATCCGTTTGGGTCAAGAAGCGACATTTGAAATTTATTAGACACGTAACGAGGAAAGAAGGCGTGAAGAATATGTCACTCACAGGATATATTGAGAAAAGAGAAAGTACGATACAATGTATATCCAATGCTTGTGCCGTCCTGGGTATGACAATAAACTACATCCGCCTTCCTCTGTAAGACGATAAACTACGTCCAGCAGCAAGGCCTCTGATCAGGGGGTTTTGAGGAACATGGAACCACCTCTTAATTGCTGGTGTTCCCAGGTCCACCCTGACCCGGGGTGGTAGCACCTCTTAGGGTACCAGCTATGGGCAAATAGTTACCCCCTTAACTGAGGTAAAAAGGCTTATGAAAGTGTAAAAATAGGTTTTAATACCAGAAATACTTTGTAAAAAATTATTACCAAAAATAAATTTTTCAAGGAAAAAAAACGCTATTACCAGCAATATATTTTTGAAAAAAATATTACCAGCAATACATTTTTAAAAATAATATTACTAGCTATACATTTTTGTAGAAAAATATTACCAGAAATAGATTTTTGACAAAAACAAAATATTACCAGGAAAATGTCGGCATTTAATGACCCATTGGTGTTGATATGCCGTAAAACATATAAAACCAAACCAAACCAATACTTGTGTAATTCGACTAAGCAGTGGCATGGATAGTAAAAAGAAACATTGCTAAGATCTAAAAAGGAAGTTGTGGAGAGCCATTGTCGCTCACGTTCTGAAGAGACAGGACACATAAAACAAGAATATATCACTTTTCTGTTAAACGGGCACATGCATTAGCAATTTATCTTTTAGCCTTGTCATGCTGTAAAATCGGCGGTTGATTTCCTTGCTTAGAAAATTGTTTGTTGCTGTTCCAATGAATGAGTCAGCCAAGCCAACTACCCGTTATAGCTCCGAGCCCTTTGTTCAGTTTCTAACTATTGGTGGTACAGAATCCCATCTGAAACGTAGCCAACTTGTTCTGCAGTATATTTCGGTTAGGCTGTGATGTTAATGTCTCTCTTGGATCTAGACAAAATTTCACCCGCTTCGGATTGTCACAATAAATTCATTTTTTACAGCCAGTAAAGTCACAAGACAAAATTTATGGAACCTGAAGACAATGGCAAGTTCTTTAGCGCCAGATGATGTTTAGAATATCTCCAAAGGCAAACCAACGCGCTATAAATAATAACAATAGTCCGAAAGGCTTCAACAGGCGCATACAGTCATTTGTCGTTCAGAAAAACATAAAACACCGGAGAAGTGTCATTAGGAATTTACTTGCATAAGTTAGAAATAGGCAAAAAAAAACTGTTCAATAAAGTTAATGTTGCAAATAAAAAACTTATCTTTATTTTTTAAATTAAAAAGGACACTTGAATTTAAAAGGAGACTTAAGATTTCTAGGACACACAATGAAGAATTTGATTGATGGTTTGTTTTTTCTCATGTTTATCAACACTTTTTGAAAGTCAAAAAGTTATTTTAGATTTTAAGTCGAAAGTTTTCTTAGATTTTAAGTCGAAAGTTTTCTTGGATGTTAAGAACAATTCGTTATTTTACGAGTGATTTCATTAACAATATTTTTTTTAGAATAACAATGAATTTTTCCAGATATAATTACTACTATTTAACCCAAAGATGGAGGGCATTTTTTCGTAAGTGAATGCAACAAAACCGACTTGAATTAGAACTCTATCTCTATTAGTCTCTATCCTTTTACATTCCGAGTGTTTAGTCATTACACGCAGACATCCCAGAAGGACGGAAAATTTCTTTGTAAAATTTAACGGTATTGTGAAGATGGGGGTGACAGTAAAAAAAAAATCTGATTAAATAACGAATAACGAACATCATTTTCCCATGCTTCTTTCATCACTGACTATTCAGCATTGACTGACGGAAACCATTTATTCGCAATCAATTTTCAAGAATTTGTTTAATGACATTTTTTATTAAAACCGTTTTTATCTATTTCATTGTTTTATCATTATTCTGTTCTCGGGATACATCCTTTTACATCTAAATAATAAGCATTATCAGTCCGTAAAAGAAATCTTCATTCTTAAAAAAAAATCTCTTGTTCCTTTTCCAATGCGTCAATCAATTGCTCAGTATGACTCAGCGCATTTTAATCGGCTCCTAACAATTCGTAGCGAAGAATCCTCTTTGAAACTCAGCCAACAAGAAGAATTTGTTTCGTCATATATTGCGTTTAGATTGAAATACTTATCCTTCGTATAGCCAAAGACAAGTGTTTAAACGCCAACTCGAATCCAGATTATTTTCAAAGGCTATCCAATGAAGTAAAACTGTCACCGGATTTATTCAACCTCTAAGCCTATTCCGGAGGAGCAGGAGACCCTGCCAGAATTTACTATCTGTGGTCAACAAAGCTGACGCTGTGTCGAAGGCAGAAACATAAAGAAATCTACAGGACCACCTAAAAAAAGCAGTACAGAAAAACAAAAAGGAAGCACGAATCAACTGTAAAAAGACAGAATGTAGGATATCAGCCGGAGAAAAAGACCAAGATACGAACTACGTGTCGGTGATGTGAAGATCAAACAAGTATAGAAGTTTGAATATCTGGGAAGTGTTTTTAACAAAGGATGGAAAATGTGTAACCCCCATCGGAATAGCAAAATTAGCCTTGCGAAACCCAAGCAATGTATTAAAGAATTGGAACATTTTGTTGGAAACAAAAAAAACAAAAAGAATACCGAACTGCAGTGTAATATCAATCCTCTTATATGGTCATTAATACGGCACAATTCTCTCAAAGGTGAAAAGGAGACTTCAAGCAACAAAGATGGGATTCTAAAGAAGGATGTATTTAGGAATATTACGTGTTACGTAAATGAATATTAATCTTTTGTGTTATGCAAATTCCTCTTTATGTAAACTAATGCCTTGTATGTATATTTCTTGCATGTTAATGAAAATATATTTTTTCCTTTATAAATCTATAAATAGTACTCTAATCTGGTGAGGCCGACATTGTGGAGAGACACACCGATAGAAGTGTTTTTAACAATGGATGGAAAATGTGTAACCCCCATCAGAATAGCAAAAGTAGCCTTTCGAAACCTAAGCAATGTATTAAAGAATATGAACATTTTGGTGGGAAAAAAAGGATACCGAACTGCAGTATAATATCAAGCCTCTTATATGGCCATTAATACTGCACAATTTTCTCAAAGATGAAAAGGAGACTTCAAGCAATAAAGACGGAATTCTAAAGAAGGATGTCTTTAGGAATATTACGTGTTAGGTAAATGAATATTATTTTTTGTGTTATGCAAATTCTTCTTTATGTAAACTAATGTTTTGCATGTAAATTTCTTGCATGCAAATGAACATATATTTTTTCCTTATAAGTTTATGAATAGTTCTCTAATTTGGTGAGGCCGGCATTATGTGAAGAGAGACACCGATAACTTCGTTCTGCGCCGTTTTTTTTTTTTTTTTTTTTTTTTTTTTGAATAAATCCTTTCTTAATATTATTTCCGTTTCGTTTTCCTGCGTTCAAAATTCGTAACACTATAGATGATGCACATGTGTAACAAGAAAGCTTTAAGGAAACTGAGGGCAAAAAGTACATTTATACAAAGAAACGTAAAGAGACAGTGAAAATCATAATAATGAGGAAAGAGGGCTTGGAGAAAATGAGACGCGCAGGACACATTGATGGCAAAGAAAGAAAGATGGAAACAGTGAGTAATCTACCTAACTTGTGTAAACGGGTGGCAAAACAACCAGTGTCATGAATAGTAAAGAAAAAGCATAGCTAGGAGCTACATAGGACAGTGGGTTGTCTTCAAGGGACACTGCACATAGAAGAGTGGTCGGTAAGATAGCAAATGCCACATGAAGTAGTTTTTATTCAGAAAGATAAAAAGAAAAATGTCGGAAAAAATGGTACTGTAAAGTTGCTTTTTAGAAAACAGAAAATAGTTGGGCAAATCTGCAAATGTATTGTCCGGAAAATTAATGCCAAAAAATTAAAATTACACTTCTTTTTATTTTTGGAAAATTGAAAGAAACTCATGTATAAAATCAAAACGGGCTCTTTCACTTTTCTGGCTCACATCATTATGGAAGATACTTTGGACAATTTAACATCGTCACCACTTACTGGAGACAGGCGAGGCAGGAACTTGCTTACCGGCTCTGAAGGTGTAGCAGTGTAGGGACAAATAGAAACGTTACTTCGAGCAATAAAGGAAATGGAAAAGAATATAAAAGAACAAAGATCACCTACTTCCTGAAGGGAACCAACTAATTTAAAACAAAAAACCCTCTGAGACGAAGTATTGTAACTATTATATTTACACTATTTACAATTGCGATTGATAAATTGTCGTCTAAATAACGCAAAAATGAAAATAACACCAACTTCTCATTTTAACAGATATATTTACCAAAATTACACCAAAATATCTTGAAATAATAAAGAGTAATTTTATTCAATAAAATCGCCATTGGCTTCAACCACGGCCTCTAGACGACTTTGGAATCTTCTGCATTTCTGGATGGTTTGCTTGTTTAAGTTGGTGAATCCTGCCATAATAATTGCCTTCATTTCATATTTGGTGCCAAAAGGAATTTTGTTGGTCTCTCGCACAACTGCGCCCCACACATAATAATCAAAAGGTTTGCAGTTTGGGGAGTTAGGTGGCCAGATATAAAGGGGGGATGTGATCGCATAAATTGTCTGACAACTATGGCTAGGTTCTCCTGCTTGTGTGGCATGGAGCAAAATCCTGTTGCCAGTCGTAATGTCTTTCATCAACCACCCTATTGACCCAGGGTGGCACTATCTCCTCAAGACGCTTTATGGAGGCTTCCATGTTTAGTCTGAGATCCTGTGGGACGATGAATGGAAGTATAACGTCACCATCACTGGTGATCACGCCAAACACCTTCGTAATCACCATTAAACTCATCCAACTCTTGCCGAATTCTCAGCACTTTCCTCAAATTGACACTCAGACACTCTGAATTTCGAGCTTCCGGTGTGAATTTGCAAGCATTGCAGCATGTCGTTTCTAAATTTCGGGAAGAGTGAATTGCGTCATAGTGCTCGTTTTCTCACAAACACTGTATGTTGTCTTGATCTTTATTATCATATTCACGACGTTTCGGCCGTTGTACGCTCTACCATTCTTCAGGGGATATTTGTTGGAATTTTGAACCGAACTCTTTATTTAGTCTACGGCGGTATCCAAAATATTTGAATTAGAACAATCTACCCTCGTGGACTATATAAATGTTTTGGTTCGAAATTCCAAAAAAATCATCTGAAAAAGTTCGAAGCTTTCAATGGCCGAAACGTCGTGAATATCACAGTAAAAATGAAGAAATCATTTCGGACAATGTAAATAGTATAAATAAAAAAACAACTCTTTATTTTTAGACTAGTTTAGTCGTATAATTATGACGTGGCAGAAATAATTTTGTCTTATTACTATTAAAGTGTTTATGGATTCTGCATGAATAAGCGATCAGTATTATTCAAATGATGGGTTTGCAGAATTACTAAATGGTGGACAATTTCCTTAAAGATGAACAGGATACTTGAAGCAACGAAAATAATGATTCTAAAGAATGATTCCAAGATTCACATGGACGCAACATGTGAGCAATCCCCGAAAATGGTAACAAAAAGGACACTTATATATGAATCAGAGACAGCTGGAAGATTTAAGTCACATTATGAGGAAGGAGATCTTGGTGAATTTGATGCATACAAGACATATTGAAGAGAAAATGGAAGCAGTGAATAACTTACCTTGACGAGAATGTGAAAATGAAACATTTACTCGGAGTATAGAGAAAAACGTTGTTAAAAGAGTTCCTATAAAGACCAAGGACAGACAAGGCAAATAAAAGAAGAATAAACACTATTTAAATTATGCGGACTATTGTCTTCATCTTTGTCGCCATATTTGTCACAACGTTTCGGCCTTTGTACGCTCCGGCCTTCTTCAGGTGGTTGGAATTTCGAACTGAACCCATTATTTCGATCCCTGGGGTAGACTGTTCTAGTTCCACGTGCCATGTTTGATGGATGTCAGTTATCAGTTATCTCCTGCTAATTTTCCCTCTGAAAGTTCTCCACTGCCTTAGTCTTGTCTTAGTACAACGGCCGAAACGTTGTGACAAATATGGCGACAAAGATGAGGACAATAGTCCGCATAATGTAAATACTGAACATAATACCTCATCTCAGAAATATAGACAGACTATGAAGAATAAACAAGTAGCTTATAAGAAAAACGGAGTTTAAATTGTAAATTAAAAATATGCTAAGCAAGATAACACTACTTTACTTATTTTACCTTGGCATTGGTGATTTTTTTCTGTTTGAGAAATCTAGGATTTTTATTTGGTTATTCAAGAAAGAATATGATAATGAAGATCACGAAAGAATTCTGATATTTAAATTAGTATATATCTATCTATAAAAGTCAGTGTGTGTTTGGGGTGTAACGAATGCACGGTCGCAATTTTCGACCGATTTGCACCAAAATTTACATGCACATGCTCCAAGTTAGCGAGAATGCCAAGACCGACTTTGCATTTACCAACTCCCATCGATATTAGAAATAATCGATATTTTTTATGCTTCTACGGCAGTTTTCATGTAGTTTGCGGCCATTTTGTACTGGCCATAGTGTGAGCCTATAGCTGGCTGCCACGAATAGGCAGGAAAATTCTATTGGCCAGCGTGAGAGCCAACAGCTGACTGACACGAATGTTAATTAGCATGCTAACTTGCCAAAAAAATCGATAGCTGCATTCGTCACAAGTGGGAAAAATTTAAATTTGCATGGCACTTTACTCCAATTGGACATTTGCTTGATTCAACTTAATGTTGATTCTGATTCCGCAGAATTGGTTTGAGTGTAAAAAAGTATTTGTTGTTAACATTCTTTTTTCATTCGGTTTTTCCAGTTACGAGTCCTTTTTTTTTTTAAAGCAGATCGTTTTGTGTTCATTTTATTTAGTCCTTTTTTCGTAACAGATTTAAAGTTTAATATAGAGCTTAGAAAAAATTCGCAGTGTGTAGCAACATCAGTACGGCAAAGGGCACTCCTTTAAAGGCAAGAAAAACACCGAGCCATGCGGCTAGTGTGTGTATGTGTGTGTATATATATATATATATATATATATATATATATATGAAAGTGAGCATTGAAGTCAACACTCAGAGACGACCGGCTGTTTCAAGCTGGACGCAATCGTCACGCGGCCTGGCGATTGCGTCTAGCATGAAACAACATGTCGCCTCTGAGTGCTGACTTTTATATTTATATTGACATACACTCTATTTCTGATATTGAACACTTTATCCCATAAGTATAGCACACCTCAGAACTATGTTTCTTCATATATATATATATATATATATATATATATATATATATATTGAAACACGCTGACCTGGCGAAACACTCACAGTATTTAGTATTGTTGAAGTTATCGATAACATTTTTTGTCGAGATTTAAAAACGCTAAATTTCGTTCAATTACGCAAGACAATCGATGAAATTTAAATAAAGCCGATTTGTTTGGGTAAATATTTTGACTAAAACCCTGCTACGCGGTCTAATAATTTGATAGGATTTCTTGGTAAACAATAATTTTAAGAATTTTTTTTTTTTTCATTTTTAGCAGCGAATAAATTCTTAGGATTTCTTATTCTTGAATAGACAACATACAACTAGCCATGCGTAAATATTTTCCTCGAGTGAAATACCAACTTTTGAAGTACTCCCGTATTCGCGGGGTTTATGGACCGGCCTCGAATAGTTAGAATCCACGAATACATGTAACCCCGTTAAAAGTGCTTATATGTATCTATTTTGACTGTTAAAACCACATATGCCTTAAACTTTCATCCTAAACCCTTTGAAAACATTTCACACTCTTTTAAAAATATTTTTGAAAAATACTATTGCTGACCATACACTTAGCGTAAATTTTCATTCATACGTACAATAACGTTTTTTTTTTAATTACGCATAGATCGATACGACGATTGAAAATAGTCTATAAAATATATGTAACAAGACATACAATATAAAGTTTAAAACATTTTCTAAAAACAGAACTGTGATAATGCCTGCAGACTTTGCATAAGCCACTTTTAAGACCCAAGCCGCAACCCCTAACAAAGAACAAAGCGCTACGCATGTTTTTGCGTTTTTTTCCAATGAAGATGTACAATTCTGCCAACTTTTACCATAAAAATGGGATGTTATATGTTTTATGTCACTTAAATAACAAAAAAATAATACAAGAATATTTTAAATATGTCTTATCGAAAAAAAATACGCGAATCGAGGGAGTTCTAAGCGAATAATTTGGACATATGTTCATCAGAAAAACACGCGAATATTCGAGATTTCCGAGCAAAACAAGTACATATGTTCTAAAGAATAATCCGCGAATATTTGAGGTACCGAATGCTGAAACGCGAATAGGCGGGGGCTGACTGTATTTGTTTTAGAGTTCTTGCAACAGCAGAGCGATATGGAAACTCGATTCTTGTAAATAATAACTTCTGCATTTTTTTTAAAATAAGTATTTGTTATTTTAAACATTAAATGGTTGTTTTTTTTTAAATACTGGGTATAGTTTGTATGTTACATAATAAAAGTTTTAATTTTTCCCAAAAAAATTAATGCTTGCACTTTTTGTATGCCAATTTTGGAGGGTGCGACAGGGGGACGGATAGATGGACTAACAGGAGTCATAGTATTCTATATATAGATTGAAAGTAAAAGATAGCACAAAATAAAAGTAATTTATTAAACTTTGATCTCTCATATTTGCAAATTATATATTCCGCTGTTTGCGATAACATTAGTGCAGTCAATTATGTACCATGTGTAGGCGATCTTTCGATACATGACTGACGAGGCAGATTTTTCCCCCAGTAGGTTGTCATTTCTTTCTGCGCTAGACCAGTGCCATGCAAGGCTATATAACTCGGTCTGTTCTGCTATTTACCCATATCAAAAGGAGAGGATTCATACCTTTCCCAGGGGTCAGTCAGTGATGTGCCACGCGTGATACACGCTTAGATTATCATGTATCTTTCGATACATGACTGACGAGCAGATTTTTTCCAGTAGTGGGTTGTCATTTCTTTCTGCGGTAGACCAGTTGCCATCCAAGGCTATAGAACCCAGTCTGTCCTGCTATAAAAAGAAGTGGATCCATACCTTTCCCAAGGGTATTAGCACGTAAGTGAATGTAATGGATTCGACTGAAATTCGAACTTGGCTCTCCGATTCCTCAATCCGAGCCTCAGCACTAGATACATTCTCCTATTCTGTCGTTGCGTTAACACTAAGTTTATCTTCGTATTCTGGTTTTGCGATAAAACTATTCTTTTATTCAAATGTGTCACAAGTCCAAAAGACCTAGAGACGATGAAATTCACTACTCAGTCTTAAATGATTTGGCGAGTGAAGCTTGCTAACCATTGAGAAATGTTTCTGTTTCTTCAAAAACAAAAATGAAATAATAACATACCTATAAGATTCCCAATTATAACCAGAGTATTACTCTTTTACTGCTCTTGAATGAGATTTCTCGTTAAAACCTCCAGGGCAATGCTTAATTTTATTGACTTCATCACTGTCTACAAATATATTCTCAGGCAATCAATTGAACAAATAACCTCTTCTTATTTCTTCACAGTTTCTGCGTACAATAAATAAATAAATAAATATATATATATATATATATATATATATATATATATATATATATATATATATATATATATTGTTTTTTCTTTTTTTTGTTTCTTTTTTTGTCGACAGCAGAGTACAGTAGGTTCACTTGGGCACTGTCTATGAGGAAAAGATCTCATGACGCAATTTACTCCGCCAGAAATTTGAAAACAGCATGCTGTATTGGTTGGCATTCGTACCGGTAGCTCCAATACTAACATTACAGAGTGTTTGGGTGTCACTCTGAGTGCAGAGGATTCGTAAAAGAGTTAGATGAGTCTAATGATGATTACGAAGGGACGGCGGCTCGGAAAAATCACAGCGAAAATAACTCCCGAATTTGTTGGTGTGGCATCAGACTCAACAGGAAGGAACTACATCAAGTGATTTCAGGAGGTCGTGCTACCCTAGGTCATGAGGATGGCTGTCAACAAGACTTTGCATCATGACACACAAGCAGGAACACCCATTCTTGGTTGTCAGACAATTTCTACGACCACATCACCCCTTACATCTGTCCACCTAACTCCCCAACCCCTTGATTATTACGAGTGGAGTGAGAGACGAACAAAACTTATTTTTAACACCAAGGATGAACTGAAGGTAAGGATTATCGCAGCATTCACCAAATTAAACAAGGAGCCCGCCCGGAAGAAATGCGGAAGTTTTCGAAGTCGGCTGGAGACCGTTTTTTTAAGCCAATGGCGATTTTGTGGACAATTCACAATATGGACAATTTTTACAGAGCCTTACTCTTAAGAACATTAAAATAAGTTAAAAACAAATAATTAAATTTTCCTTGTCTGTCATATTTAACGAAGATGGTAAAAAGACAGGTTGCTACCAAAATATACATTAATATATATATATATATATATATATATATATATATATATAGTGAGAGAGAGAGAGAGAGAGATAGATATTGATAAGATTAGTGGTCAATATATATATATATATATATTTCCAAGAGGATAGAATCCAGGTAGAATTCAATGTCCAGGACAGAGTAAGAATATAATATAAAAGGGTCAAACACTAATATTCCATGGTTATAATTTATTACATTGGAATCGTAATTTTGAATTTGTAGGTCTGATGAATTGGATCGTGGTTACGATTCCAATGTAATAAATTATAACCATGGACTATTAGGAATATTAGTGTTTGAGCGTTTTATATATATATATATATATATATATATATATATATATATATATATATATATATATATATATATATATATATATATATATATATCAATTAAGTGATCAGCCGATCACGCAACGTTGGTTACAACCGTTCGGTATCTTCAGGCAATTCGAGCTAAATAATTTCCTAACAATTTATTTAAAAATAAATAAAAGCGGCGAGTGAAGCGTCATAGAAGGGGAGAGAAAAGCAAGCGTATTGAAATTGTCTCAGAGTCGGCGTTAGCTGAAATATACATAATTTCATCCTGGTCCATTCGAACTCAAAACGAACATTTAGATGTGTATGTATCATGTCATTATTTCTGTTCACTCATTTAGAATGCTCTTCTGGTGATGTTATTATTGTTAACTTTTCTCCCTGGCAATGATTGCAGGCATCACTATCTTATAGATTTATCATTTTTTGATATTTCCCAGTTTACAATCGGATCTTTGTTATTTTTATTTTATTTTCTACACATGATTGGCTAGTTTCGTACAATTCTTAAGTCTTTCTAGCTTCAATGATGACTTCCTCATAATGTGATGGTGATTATACTATCTCTTCTTGAAGCTGCCATTAGTAAACCTTATGTATATTTTCGTCTGGTTATTTGTACCGTATAGTTTTACAGTATAAATTTCTCCTTCAGTTCTGAAAACTCCATCTAGTGAACATCTACTTTTATTTCTACAGTTACATGTTTCACTATTAGCGATATTTTGCTGGACGTTAGTCTGTAAATATATTACACACACGCACACACACACACACACATATATATATATATATATATATATATATATATATATATATATATATATATATATATTTACATATATATATACATAAATATATTACATATATATATATATACATACATAAATATATTACATATATATATATATATATATTTACATATATATATACATATATATTACATATATATATATATATATATATATATATATATATATATATATATATATATATATATATATGACGAAGATAAAAGTTTTAAAGTCTTAATTAAATTAATTGAACGATTAAATAGGGATTTCTGTTTACACAGGGAATATAGTTTACACAGAGAGCACGCGAACCAACAACCACAACATTTTCCGAAAGAATAAGTCCCACTTCTTTGTTTATTCCTCCTCTCGCTCAAAAAAACAGGGAAATGTCCGAAGTTCCGATTTTAAAATCATTGTCTTCATGCTTCAATTTAGTCAAAATATATATGTATATATATTTTAGACATCTAAATTTCTATCAAACATTGAAATCTATCCTTTACTTAAGTTTGTTAAAACGCAATTACAACATCTTTCGATTTACTTCCCTCTCCTCCTCTCTCCTTGCCGTAACACTCATTTGTATATATCTGTATTACTGTCTTCTGTCTCCTCTCTCTTTTCCATTTTTCCTTTTCTTTTCTCCGTTCTCCCCTCCCATTTCTATATATCATTTCCGTTAAGTTAACCATCTAAATAGATCAAGGTCTGGTCACTCCTCCTACCCCAATGTAAAGCACGCTTAAGAGAGATATGAAATTAACCCCTCCCTATACTCTACCTTGTCTCTTTAACCCTCCCCCTCATCCTCCCTGTTGAATTATAAAAATTACACTACCCATCAATTTTCAATATCATTTTTCCTTTCATTTTGTTGTTGGAAGTGTTACCTGATGATCCGGAGTCCTTTAAAAGGATTTTGGTGAAATAAATTATTGTAATGGTACCTTAAAGTGGTCTGTTTTTCATTAAATATTAGCTCTGGATTCACATTGAGCTCTCAGGATTTTATCCTCCTTGGAATTACCCATACGGTTTACCAAGTTCTTTGTAACTTAATTTTATTATATATATATATATATATATATATATATATATATATATATATATATATATATATCGATTTTATTGCAATATTGTTAGCATTTTGTTGCCTTTTTACTCTTTAAAACTCATTAACCAGCCGGTTTAATTTACATTTATAAATGTCTGTCTGTCTGTCTCTCTCTCTCTCTCTCTCTCTCTCTCTCTCTCTCTCTCTCTCTCTCTCTCTCTCTCTCATTATAATAAAAGAAAGATATATCATCTGATATTCTTAATTGATCTTCTTATTTTTCCGAAACAGTGCTCAATGGCCTTCTTCCGGTGGTTGAAATGTCGAACTAAACCCTTTATTTCGTTCACTGAGGTAGACCGTTCTAGTTCCACGTATCATGTCTAATGAATGTCAGTTATCTGTTAATATGACCTCTTCAACTTCTACACTGCCGTAACCAGGTATTGAACTCACAACTCTTTGGGTCCTGACACTGGATTTTACCAACTCCTTTATCCACTGTGCCATGTGTCCTTAAGAACATCTGTGTATGAACTTCTGGGACCTATGAACTTAATGTCTTCAGCAACCTTTTTAATAGTGCTCATATTGCAATTTTTGCTGTTATTGTTGCATTTTGTTTTTTACCGGAGCTCATATTACCAAGCTAGTAGCACGTTTAAATTAATGCAGTCGGAGCACCAATGAAAGTAGCTCATCAGAGCAGTTTCCATGAAAATATTTATAGAAATGACAAGGGGAAGCCACAGCATGTCTGTGAGAAAGTGACTATAGAAAAGATGCCAGGTGAGGACCAATCACATTGCATATATGTCCCTGGATTTGTCAAGGATCTTGACATAAACAATGGGGGTACCATACCATATATGGCAACTGTATTGAATGCAAGGACGAATGGCTGATTTGTAAATTTGACGGATGGATTCAGGCGAGAAAAAAACCCTGGCAGACACAGAGAACCAACTTTCCTTGCCGTAGATGAAGCTATAGATTCAATGTAGTAGTTCCACCTCAGGTCAGAAAAAAGCGTGAAACCAAGCAGGTGCAGAGAGATGCTCTCGTTGAGTTGAGCCTCAGCCATGCTGATAGGAGGCAGGGGGGATTCACTGTGGTGGATAAATGGAAGCATTAAAGTTTACAAGCTATTTCCTGTCCCAATCAACCACAGATTTGAGGTCCTTTTCGATCTTTTAACGGCCAGGATAATTTTGTCAACAATGCCGGATTTACTATTGAGACACGAGTAAATAGTAGTGCCGTCTACATAGATGGCTACTTGGAAACTGAGTGCACCAGGAAAGTCGTTGATGAAAATCAGAAAGAGTTAGGGCCCAGGATAGAGCCTTGGGGAAGACCAGTGTTCGTATCAAAAGAACTGGAAGAGAACCCCTTTAAGACGACCTTCATTTCACCATTTGACAGGAACTATTGTATTAAATCAGATAATCGTCCTGTAATACCGTATTCCTGTAGCATACGAAGAAGGCCGATATGTCAAACCCTATCAAACGCCTTAGAGATATATAGACCCACAGCTCGAACTTCTCTGTTATTGTCAAGTGTTTTGTACCTTATTCGTGAAATTACCTAGATTTCCTATATGCAAAAGTTTTGCGGTATTTAAGTGAACTTAAATTGATTGCAATGAGTCTTTTCTTTAAATTTTTGGATAAAACGCCAAAATCGTACATATTGACAAATCTGTCAACACAACGTGTGCTCTTCATGAAAAAATATTTACAAATGTAAAATATATATTTGTATAATAAATTAGTTGATTTAAAGTTTACTTAATCTAATTTGAAAAAAATATGATTACATTTAGTAAAAAAACATCGCAGAAAAGCATATTTAACATGGATGTGGGTGTTTTGATAAAGTGTTGACGACACTCTCCATAGATTTATGTTTGGGATTTTTTTTCTAAGAGAGGTACAACCGTAAAAATAAATTGACGATTATAACGTGAATGCCTTTTTATATCATTTTTCCACTCCTCAGTAATCTTTAAAAAAATTAAGAAAATATTCTAAGTAATCTAATATTTTATTGAATTTTAGGTACTTTAGATTTATAGCCTAGCTGCTTGTGGAGGAACTTTTGAAAATTAGCAATAAATTTTAACTTTACCATAGTTACTGCACCTATTTTCTGATAACGTCACGTTTAACCATCCATATTTTAAAAAATCGTCACTTTTATTCATACATAAAATAAATTGAAAATACTTGTTTTTTTTTGTTTTTTTTTATGAGAGACTGACGCCAACTACAATAGAGGCAAGGCCAGTCCTGTCCTGTTTACAAAGCATGGCATTATATATATATATATATATATATATATATATATATATATATATATATATATATATATATATATATATATATATAAGCGTTTCACCCCAAGCAAGGTGGGAAGCCACTAACACGATAGGGGTTACAGAGACTTGGAGCGAGAGCAAATAGGAGTGATAGAGGAAATGATGAAGAGAAGGATAGGGGATAGATCAGGGCATCTGGAGACATCGATTGACATTACATTTGAATAGTTGGAGATTATAGCTATCAGGGAAACAAGAAGAGGACAGGGTGTTCCACAGGCGAGAGGTGCTAGACATGAAGCTATTGGAGTAGAAGAGACGGCTACATTTAACATTTATATACAAATAAGCAAAATAATATATTTCATCATTTGTCAAAACACTTCGGGCAAAAATAATTTGTAGTTAATGTTGAAGCGCGGTGTGTTCAGTAGTTATTTTTTTAAGCTAGTCTTATCTTGAATTCATTTTATTGAGTCCTTTAAAAGACTTGAATCTAGTCGAAATTCGAACGACACCAATTGAGATCGTCAGACGTCATATTAATTCTTCAATCTTTCCAAACGATTAAAGTCTACGGTAATGTCGAGGTAATAGACTCATTAAATAAAAAGAAAAAAAAAACAACGGGTTATGACTTATTACTTCAGTAATTTGACTGTCAAGAATCGAAACCAAAATGGCGACCAGAGCTGACAGTCTTGTTTAGTGAAGAAAATAAATAGCCTTCTCATCATCGTCGTCGTTGGTTTTGGGATGTGAAAGACACCGAGTCCATAAGAAGTATATTGGAGAAGCAGCTAATCTCATTGGATTGGACAAGAAGTGAGTGTGTTGACATGAAGCACAGACTCAAAGCTGTCACGTACGTTAAATGACACATAAAAGGTTATCCTATTGATGAGAGATTTGATCCAGGTTCAAAAGGTTTAGTAAACTTCAACAGAATTTCCATTTATAGCCTTTCTACTTTGAGACGCTCAATATATCTAAGACTTTTCTATTTGCTAAACACTCAATTGATATATGTATGTATGTATGGCTGGCCACTCGTATTCGAGGCTACCGGTCTAATAGAGCAGCTAGCCAATCCCTTTTGCAGACTCTCGCTCAGGCGCACATTTATCTTTATTCAGCACACACAGAGACCACATGTGACTTGAGTAGACCTTAATTACAGTTTCTGGGAAAGAGCGTGTTATCTAGCGTGATCAAAAATTTGAACAAGGCCATCACGTTCACCCTCAGCCACGATGACTTGAGACTTTGTGCTAGCATAGTTATCAACGGCACTCAAGGGATCCGTCTCACCAATTTCACTCACAAGGTTTTGGTCAACCCGTGGTATGGTTTTTAGGCACTTTCCAAACATGCCGCACGCTGGGATCGACCCCTCCAGCCCGATAACATCAGGAAGACCCCTTCATGACAAATCTACCATGGTGAGATTCGAACCCGGGTCTCATTGTCAGAATGCAAACGTTGTAACCAATAGCTGATATATATATATATATATATATATATATATATATATATATATATATATATATATATATATATATATATATATATATATATATATATATATATATATATATATATATATATATATATATATATATATATATATATATATATATATATATATTCAGCCCGGTAAATGTTACTAATATACTTTATTATAAAAACAAAGCATTTACTTAAATACTTCTATCTATAAAAAGAATGTATAAACATAAAAATGTCTTAAAATAATTGTGGGACTTTGTCCATTTCATAATGTGTGACGTCATTTGTTTACATTTGGATACGCGTCGAGCAGATATGAATGTACGTGAGAGATTAATGGAAGATTGTAGTTTAAAAGCAGTAAAATTGACCTTGCCAATCAAACCATTCTCCGTAGCTCGATCGGTTAAGGCACGTCAAGCTAAATGACGGTTCCGTATAGGCTACAGGTTCGATTCCTCTCGCAGAACGGATATTTTCTATAAAAATATGAAATTAAAATTTCTCGAACATTCAGGCCGGTAAATGTTATTAATACCGTTTATTATAAAAACAGAGCATTTACTTAAATATTTGTATCTATAAACATAAAAATGTCTTTAAATAATTGCCGGACGTTGTCCATTTCACTATATATATATAATAATCAGTTTCACTTCATGCAAGGCAGTAAAGCCTCTAAAATACAGGGTGTGGTAGAATTAGGGACATAAATATTAATGAAAAGGAGAAGAGCGCAAAAAGGGGAAAAGGAGATATCGATTGACGTTGCATTTAAATTTGTGCAGATTAATTTTGACTGGAAAGCGTGGAGCTGAAAGAGAGTTTCACGAATGAGAAATGCGAGAGAAGAAACTGTTAGCATAGAATTTACAGCTACATCTAGCCAGATCAACTGTAAATTGAGAAGATAACGACGATTTAATTCAAAAAGTCTAGGTGCCTTAGCATAAAGCCAATTCGAACAACTACCATGAAATTATTTATAGAAAAGACACAGAGAAACAACCTCAAGGCGGTCGGAAAGTGACTGAGCGACCAGATCAGGGCCACTAATATTGCTGATTATTGTTTGGATCTTACCAAGGATATCAAAATAAATAATCATCTGTCCATATGTGCCAGCAATTTTCTAAGCATGGACGAAACATAGACTCATAGATATGTAAGAGAGATTGTTGAGAAAAAATTGTCTCGCTCGACACAGTGAACCGACTTTATTAACTGCTGGTCTAGTAATGGATTCAATATAGTCTTTCAACTTCATGTCAGCTGTGAACGTGACCCCGTGAAGGCACAACGAATCACTCTCCTGGAGATTATCATCAGCCAGCGGGGGTTTGTCAGATGTGTAATGGAGAGGATTTTAGTGTAGGAGGCGTTAGAGTTAACATGCTAAAGTTTGGCCCACTTAACGACAGACTTAATGTCGTTTTGGACATCGGCTACCATTTTGACCTTACTATCGAAGCAGGAGTAAATGGTTGTGCAACCAGCGTTGATACCAAGTTAAGAGCTAGTATTATCAAGGACGGACATTAATGAAAATTAAAAACAGAGTAAGTCCAAGGATGAAAATCTGAGTGTCCGTTCAGGATCATTTTTATTTCGGGTTCTGATATAAAAGATTAAATCAGTTCAAAAAACTGTGTCCGTAGACAAAGTAACTTTTCAGCTTGTGGAAAAGAGTTGAATACGAGACCCTATCAATGTCTTTCAAGATGTACAATGCTACATCCCGAGGCTCGCCGTATTTATCTATAGACTCTTTCCGCAATTATCGTTAGTACATCAGCTGTTGATCCGGAAAAACGAAAGCGGTATTGCTTATCTGAGAAAAAGCTCTGCGATGAGAAATTATGAACAAATCCGGCATTGATTAGGGCCTCTAGGAGTTTCCCAAAAATATATAGATGGCTAATAGGCCGATAGTTGCGTTTCAGCAGAATTCTTAAAAACTGGAACAACAGCTGATGACTTAAACCTGGCAGAAAAACTGGAGGGAGCAAGGTATTTATTATACAGTTTAGGGAGAACAGGAGCCAGTTCAGTAACACACTTCTTAATGAATATTGCACGGATACCATCTGGTTCACATGCGTTATGGGGATCTTGGTTACAGGTGAGAGTTACATGGCAGGGATTATATGATATCACTTCAGTTCTAGGCTAGACCATAGACAAAGATATTCCGGAAGAGTAGAGTTTGAGGAGTATTTACGGGCAAAGCATTCAGCTTTATAAGCAGAGGATGATACATACATACATACATACATACATACATACATATATATATATATATATATATATATATATATATATATATATATATATATATATATATATATAAGAGAAAGAGATAGGTAGAAAATGAAGATAGATATATAGATAGATTTGATTAGAAACTATTAATTGTTTTTTGTTATGGATAATTTTGTGTATATGTTTCTCTGTTTCGGACCATTTTCCTGTTTTCCCGTAATATCAAAATATATACTACACAATGTTTCAATATTTTCTTCTTTCACAAGAACATTGTTTTAGTGCTACATCAGTTTCATCGTTTTCAACTATCGCGTCGTCGCGTCGTCTCGTCATCACGTGACAATTTGCGCTATTGTCTCATCATCATTATCATCATTATTCTTATTATTTTTATTATTATTATTAAAAATATTATTAATTTTATTATTTATGAACTATAATTATTCATTAACAATATTATTATTTATAAAATATTATTATTAAACTTAACATTTTACTTATTTTTTGTTTCTTATGCAAAATGTTTTTAGACTTCGGAGTCTTTTTATAGCTTATACGATATAGTATTTTTGTGTTACTGGCAAGAATTCCTTGTTGCTATTTCTGTTCTGTTCATTGGTGATGCGAGATTTAATTAAACTATCACCAAATAAATGACTCGTTAAACGTCGCGATGAGTATATGATGCGAATTATAAAAAAAAAACAATAAATTAAAAAATCATTAACTAAAATTATTCGTTGGTTTTGATTAAAACTGTGCGTATTTGGGCCTTTGCTCCCAGACAGGCTCAAGTTGAACAGCTTGCCACTGTTTATTGGGGACAAGTATGCATTTCAACGGATTGTCTGAACGCGAAGTTCGGTAATAAATAAAAGTTGACGCCAAAAATGTCGATGCTAAAACGCATCATTGTTTTGCGATGCTCTGAACTTTTAAGGGCATCTTGTCGTGAAAGATGTTATTGATGCTTAGCAACAGTGAAGAACATCTAATTTTAATTTGTAACTGAACAAGACTGTTCCTGCTAACAAGACTAAAAACCTTTGAGAGATCGATATATATTGGTATCTCTTGTTCTGGGCGTTTCTCTTGGAGCTGACCCGGAGATGATATCCGTGGATCTGATCGCCTTAAATCTATACTAGGATTCTGGATAGATACGATCAGTACACGGAGAAAGATACCATGGAAGTTATTGCCGTCACTGCGTTCGCCCTTGATTTTGTACAGGGTAATGATCCTGGCGTGACGCATTTCTTGCGGAAAATTGCCTTCTCTTCAGCAGTGGCTCAGGGGACTATGGAATAGTTTCAGTAAAGCCGACTTGCAACATCTTATGATCTCGGGCGATATACCGTATTTACTCGATGCTTTTCCATAAGCTAAAGCATCAATGGCTTATCTGAGTTTTTTTTCTCTGTAGGTTCAGTGTTCAGCTCTTCCAAGACTTGCAGACCTACATTATCCTCAAGCACAGAATTTACTCTAGAGTAAACAACGAGGCAGTACTCTACACTTCGTCCCAGTTGTTTAACTTTGTCCGTGATGACATTCCCTATCTTTCATTTCAGTGGGGCCCAGAATTTGTTGTTCGGCTGCTTCTTTTCTGCTCTCGTACAAGTCCCGGATGTTGCCGGTGCTCAAGCTCATTGGACGCTATCTGACAGATGACACCAGCTCTAATGTAGAAATTATAACCTCTAATGTGTAAATACCAACCTCAAATCAGTATTTGTTCTTGAGTCCATTCTTACTATAGATCGAGACGGCACCATTATAGATGATGTCCAAAAAAAAAGTACAATCTATCTCCCACGCAGAGTGATCAGTTACTGGGATGAGCCGCCACAAGCCTCTCTATATGCATCTGATTTTTATATGGACGGGAGGTTCTTGATTTGTTTCTGTTTGTTATTTTTATTTGTTTTATTTTGATGGGTTATATAAGGCCAAAATCTAAATAATTTGAAGACAATTTTATGGCTTCAACTAAATGTATTTTGAACTCAACTGTATGCATTCACATACATATAAAATGTATTGTTGATTAATTAATATGCCTTAATATGCCTTAATATGCATTAATATGCTTTCTTCCGTGTTAACAGAATAATACCCTACTCTCCGCGGGCTGTGCGGTTTCAAGCGAATGGTAGTTGACTAATAGAATAACATTCCCCCACTCCAATATCGAAATCAGCCCACCAATTAAGCATGGAATTATATTAATATGCTTTCTTCCGTGTAAAGCTCTAACCTGTTGGGGAGAGTAAAGTGGCAACTCTGGAGCGCGGTCCTGGATATTGGTATATGAAGACCGTGCTTTATCCAGACCATATGGACCCACTCTCGACCATACCGAAAAGATCCAATGCAATACAAGGTTGGAGCTCTAGGTATAACTCGGATTTCCGATTACTCAATCCAAGCCGCTCTCTCTCTCTCTCTCTCTCTCTCTCTCTCTCTCTCTCTCTCTCTATATATATATATATATATATATATATATATATATATATATATATATATATATATGCATACATATATATATATATATATATATATATATATATATATATATATATATATATATATAATTATTTATTTAAAAATATGATTCCAACTCGCTACATAAGAGGTCTCATGTTTCAAAACAAGAGCCGAAAACTTCAAAATAATATTTGAATTAACTTGAGTTAAAGTAGCCTCTGTTCCATCTTCAAGCGAATTTTTTTTTGATTCCCAAAAAAATTTCGCTTGAAGATGGAACAGAGGCTACTTTAACTCAAGTTAATTCAAATATTATTTTGAAGTTTTCGGCTCTTGTTTTGAAACATGAGACCTCTTATGTAGCGAGTTGGAATCATATTTTTAAATAAATAATTATATTTATGCTCTACTTTCGTATGGAGCACTATTTTTTAAAAATAATTACAAAAATACTAAGGAACTTTGGATTATTTACCAAACCAGTTTCTTTCCTATTTTCTACAATATTTTCACATATATATATATATATATATATATATATGTGTGTATATATATATATATATATATATATATATATATATATATATATATATATAAGTCTCTTTCGCTGTTCATCAGTGTGGATAGACAGCCGATGACTTCAACCCGAAAACAAAACGCCCGATTTTGTATCAGACAGAGACTCTACCTCTAACCCTAAGCTATCGGCGTAATATATATATATATATATATATATATATATTAAAGCTGTAATAAGTTATTGAATCAACACATGTGCCTGATGAAGATTCTGGGATAAAGCCAAAAGTCTGGTATGATCAGTAAGTTGAAAAAGACCCCTACGCTCAAAACCTCGATCATGATGTCTTATTACTTCATGCTAGAACAGCGATATACGGCCTTGGAACTACTACTGCCTTATTTCACTGAAGAAACTCAAAAATGAAGCATTGTGTGTAATATACATATATAAAAGCATTAATAATAATTTCTTCACTCTCTTTTAGTACTCTGGCACAATGAACCTGCCTTCGTATCGTGGCTTCTTTTTCAAACACCTTATTTCAAATGTTAGTGATTTATTATTTACTTGTTAATTTTTCTCTCATACATTGTTCTTAACGTTCTCTTCGGTTTCAATAGGATAAATGAAATGATAAAAATATTTCAAAAATCGAATTAAAAACTCAGATTTAAATATACAAAAATAACAGTTCACAAATAAAACTGCTTGTAATTCAAACAAATATTATGACTAAAAAAAAAATCTCTTTGTTTTATCCGTTCTGAGTCAGACGATAAACTACATCCGCGTCCTGGTTAAGACGATAAACTACATCCGAGTCCTGGGTATGACGATAAACTACGTCCAGCAGCAAGGCCTCTGATCCTGAGGTTTTGAGGAGCGTGGAACCACCTCTTAATTGCTGGTGCTCACAGGTCCACGCTCACCCAGGGTGGTAGCATCTGTTAGGGTCCCAGTTATGGGCAAATAGTTGACCGCACAACCTGACTCAAAACACTATGAAAGTAAAAATAGTTTTTAATACCAGAAATACTTCTTTTTTTTAATTGATATCAGCAATAAATATTTGAAAAAAGAAAATATTACCAGAAATAAAAATCTTGTCAGCATTAAATAACTTATTGAGGTTGATATGGTACAAAACAAAACAAAGCAAACTATACATTTAAAAAGAAAAAATATTACCAGCTCTACATTTTTGAAAAAAAAAAGGAAATTTTGTCGGCATTAAATACCCCATTGTGGTTGATATGCCGTAAACCAAACGAAACCAATCTTTGTTTTGTCTTGCCATTATCAAAGAAGTTTTTGAGGTTAAGAATTTTCTCTATATTTATGAGTTGTCTTTCTTTGGTAGTTTTTGATGATTAGGTTTTTATCTCTCGATAAGTGTCGTATCTCATTTTGTTCAAATCGCCACTTTTATTTGGAAAGCTACTTGACTAGATAATGAAAATTTAAGTTGTCACTTGCTAAATATTAAAGTTAATTGATTTGTTATGACGTACGTCTAACGCTCGTAGTTTCTTTAACGATACTGTAAGGAAACACTTGGAAGAAAATGTTGAATGAAGAACAGGTTTAATCATATGAGAGACACGGCTTAATAATACAGTAATAGAGAATACCGTAGTTCAGAGCGTTAATGACTTGCAACGACCGTTCTTAGTAGCACATATTCTACTCATAGCGGACGGAAGAGTCCATGATTAACAATTTGCATAGAGAAGGTCTGTCGTCTTTCCCACAACATTTTCTTACTGCTTATCAATCCTTTGAAGGTTATTTAAAATCAATATATCTTTCAGGCTGTAGGGGGTCCCATCAGCCCCCATATCTACGTACTGACCAGTCGCAATACTAGTTTAACCTATTTTCCGAAAACTGTTCCTTTGAGCAGACGTTCTACTCATAGCGGATGGACAAGTTCATGTTCAACAATTTATATGGAAAAGGTCTGTCGTCTTCTACACAACAGTTTTTTACTGCTTGTCAACCCTTTGTGGTTATTTAAAGCCAAGATATATTTTTGGATTGTTGGAGGTTACCAATCGGCCCCAGATCTAAGTACTGATCGGGCGCGACAACTTTTAACTTCGGCGATCAAGTGATAATCGATGGTTTCAGCGATTTGAGTTAAAAAAAAAAAAAAAAACTTTGTGGAGTATTCAAATTTCAAACGATACAAACGTAGGGTTAATGAAGAAGAATTTCTTAAGGGTTATATCCAGAGTCAGGAATAAAAAAAGATGTTATAAAGTTTCAACGTTTTGTCTTTTTTGGTAAAGCCATGGATCTAGTTCTCCGATCTATCAATAAAATGGCAAAGTAGAAAACACTGAAAACAATTTTGGCGGACAATCTAGAAGGACAATTTGAAATCAAAATGGGAAACTTTTAGAGGCCCTAATCAATGCCGAGTTGGCTAAGGATCTCTCACCACATGACTTTTGTTCAGGCAAGTAATATGTTTTTTTGTTTCTTCAGAACAACTTCTGATGTACTAATGATAAGTGCGGAAAGGGTCTATCATCATCTATATAAAAAACAATGATGCCTCGGCTATAGATTTGGACATTTCGAAAATTTTGGACAGGGTTCGGCATATAGGTCTTCTCCACAATCTGAAAAGTTACTGTGTCCTGGACAAATTTCTGAACTGATCCAGTCTTTCCAATCAGATCATAAAATTAAAATTTCCTGAACGGACATTCGTTCAGATCATTTCGTAGTAATATCGGTGGCCCCGACCTCCATACTTGTTCCTACTTTGTTTTTGATTTTAATTAATGACTTTTCCTAAGCTCTCAAACTTGGCATCTATACTGATAACACAACGATTTACTCCTGTCTCGATAATAAGTCTGAGCCGTTCGATAAGGTTAAACTGGCAATTGATGTCCAAGACGACCGGTAGCCTATTATTAACTGGGTCAAAAGATAGCTTGTTAATTTTAAAGCCCCCAAAACTAAACTCCTATCTATGAATTCTCTAAGAAAACCCCCCTCTGTCTTCTACCAGCATGGCTGATGCTAACCTCCAGGAAATTGACTCGTTGCCTCTTCTCGGAATAACATTCTCAGCTGATATAAAGTGGAAAGACTATATTGAATTGATTGCTAGGGCAGCTACTAAGAAAGACGGTTGACTGTGCCGTCCGAGACATTATTTTCTCCACAATCTGTCTAACATATCTATAAGTCTACCATTTGTCTATGCTTAGAATATTGCCGCCACGTATGGCCCATGCTGTTTATCTTGAGATCCTTAATAAAATCCAAAAAGAATCAGCAATATTATTGGTCCTGATCTGGCGGCTCGGCTTCAGTCACTTTCCCACTACCATAGTTTTACCTCCCTGAGTCATTTCTATAAATGCGTTTATACGAATTGTTCATACAAATAGAGAAATAAATAGCTGTGCTGTTAGTTTTAGTGTGGACTCTTCTACCATCCTTAGCAGGCCCCACTCTAATTACCGCCTAAAAGTGATGGAGGCCATCTATATTCTATGATTAAAGCCTTCTCTATGTAAACAAAAGGACTTTGTATTAAGCCTCCAAATAATTACCATCTAATTTTTTTCTCCGATACACTTTGTCCATTTTTCTTTTTTTAAGGTAATTTAATTTATTAACCTCGATTTAGCTCTGTTGAGCGAGGTTCGAAACCGGATTAGCTAGCCCGTTTTTCAATTTTACTTTTCTTATTTTCATCATAAGTGGTAATAATAAAATTAATTTTTTTCTGTTATGGCAGTGACATATATATATATATATATATTTAAGTTATAAGGAACTTGGTAAACCGAATTGGTAAATCCAAAGAGGATGAAATCCTGAGAGCTCAATGTTAGGACAGAGCTAATATGTAATGAAATATGTTTTTCATTACATATATATATATATATATATATATATATATATATATATATATATATATATATATATATATATATATATATATATATATATACACAGAGTGTCTCAAAATAATGTATACACTCTTTAAATATTAATAGTTAATTAATAATACATTAGCGTGATGTGAGAACTTATATGGATGAAAATATGCAAAACAGATGGATTGGAAAAAGAGGTACAATTGAATACCAACCTTGATCACCAGATTTGACACACTTGGATTTCTTATTGTGTGGGTTTTAAAAGAGAACGTTTACAGCAGGAAACCTGAAAGAATTGCTGAAATGAGAGTAGCAATTGAAGAAGAATGAGCTCAAATACAAGAGGAAATGATACTGGACATTTGTAGGTCTATTTCTTCAAGATATAAAAAGTGTATTGAACAGAACGGCAACCAGTTTGAGCATTTGATGCGAATTCAGCATTATATGAACATTCTGCCATTGCTCCAAATAGCTTTTATCTTATTAAAGTTAATTTTCTATGATTTTTTTCTTTTTTTTCTCAAATTCTTTAAATGTGTGTTCTTTCTCTTGTATTAATCTTTTAGTCAAAATACATAAATTGTATAAGATTCTAAGAGTGTATACATTATTTTGAGACACCCTGTATATATATATATATATATATATATATATATATATATATATATATATATAGTGTAACCCGGATATAAGAGAAACCCGGATATAAGAGACTTCTTCTCCGGTCCCGACAACCCTCTTATATCCGGGTTACACTGTGTGTATATATATATATATATATATATATATATATATATATATATATATATATATATATATATATATATATATATATATATATAACCCAATAGATAAATATAGCTAGGTAAACGAGCGTGCGAGGGATCGTATACAAATACATATAAATGCTCTATAGTGTAAGAAAAATATTTATGTTCCTATACATGGCTTGCATCTCATTTTATTTTATTTTACCATAACTTACTTTATCACGACATATCTGATTATTTTAATATTAATGTTATCACTACTTTTAGTTATTTTAGAAATATTAATATTAATTTTCGATTTTATAACACCAGCGTCTTTCTAAATTATTATTCTTATTTCAAACCTCATTTTTAATCTTAGATGCTGATCAGGGCCAAACTTCAAATTCAAAACCAACATTTTAACGTGTTTATTTGCATATTTATTTATATATTCCTATACAAGATTACTTTACTTTTGTTCTCTTATTTTTTTTTTCTTTCAAATCATTTTCTTTCCATTGATATGTACTACCATTGTTGTTGTTGTTTCCTTTCATTTCTGGTGTGTGCACATTTCTTTCTGCACCCCGCCCATAGACCTAAGTTTAGAAATAGCATAATAACATTCTGACCAGTTAAAACACACACATATGTTTTACAAAGATAAAGCCGTTCGTAAGGTGTACTCGTGAAAACATTATTATTTCATTTTGCAGTATTTTATTTTATTTTATCATGGCAAACTTTATTCTTGATATCGTTAGTTTTAGTTAGTTCAGTGATATTATTAAAAATAATTCTCTTAAAATTTGGAAAAAATAGAGTTGCCTCCCTTGATTTCCCAACGCCCTTTCTTTGTTTAATTACGTTTTCAAAACCAGCGTCACCCTAATTTAGAATTTCTATTTCTTATTTCAAACTTTATTTTCAATCTTAAATGCCAATTCACAATTTAAACTACAATTCATTTAAATATTTTAACTCCAATAATATCTCAACCCACAATAATATATTTCACAAGAACCAGAAATTTAAAAAAAAAATGGTGTCGACCAAATTATAAATAAAATATTCCAGCTCTGGAAAATTGCTTCGGCATGAAACTCGGAGTTGTGCAATAAATGTAAGATATGTATATTTCTTAATATATATATATATATATATATGTATATATATGTGTGTGTGTGTGTGTATGTATGTATGTATGTATATTGCTGATAACCCTTGACAAGTTGAACAAAGGATTACATAATGGTTAATGAATATATCATCAATCATCTAAGTGATCATTTTGTATTTGTATTAATTATAT
>OZ010602.1:22950226-22952726 GCA_963932145.1 Acanthosepion lycidas
AAATTTTACTGATTTTTCCAGAGCTTGGTTTAGGAGGATGAACACAGTTCTTAATATCTTCTGATGCTAGGTGCGACAAAGGGATAAGCAACTTAGTAGCAAAAGGTGAAAAGAGGATTTTGCAGACGGCACAATGCGCCTGAAGCAATGAAAGCCCATGGAAAGTAATAAAAAATTTACAAAAAGTCAGTCTACAAAAAAATCTTTCTGTCTAAATTTCTTCATGGAGCCGAATCTTGGGTTATATACAATCCTGTTCTACGCTATTTCGTACACTTCTACTAGCGTTGCCTCCGCATTAGTGTTAGTGGTAAGTCGATACGTTGGCCTGTCTTATAAATTGGAAGTGAAATCAGGCTTGATATCATAGTGATAAATGGTTTTATTATTGTGACGGCGTGTATAACTATTGAGGCCAGATCTGAAAAGCAATATGCATCAACATTCTGTGTGTGTGTGTGTGTGTGTGTGTGTGTGTGTGTAGGTTGTGCAATATAAAATGGAAATGATGTGATAAATTTGAGAAGCTTATAAACGGTCTGTTTCGTCGATTTATTTTGGTTTTTGCTTCTTCAGACAAACCTTTATGTAAAGAAAACGCGTCATGATTGTTGAGAATAAGAGAAGCAATAATCTAGAAAGTGTTTGGTTGTGTTATATATATATATATATATATATATATATATATATATATATATATATGTAGAGAGAGAGAGAGAGAGAGAGACGGAGAGACTTTTCATTTCAGTCGGCTGATCTAAAATTAAACGGTCACGAACATCTAATACAAGTGATTGATTTTAACGCCACACGATATACTGCAAAAAGTAATCTGCACTGAGCCGCCCATACGGCTAAACGCTGAAGCGATCACCTTTCAGACGGATTCCTTTTTGATGACCTCTCTTCAGGACGTGGCCGATCATGGCTCTCCAAACCTCCTATTTATTGTGGCCCTTAGAAGTGTTTTCCCTTTGCCAAACATAATGCCTTCACCATTCAACCATTCATTCACCCAAGGTCGTCAAGTAGGTGGCCAGCTGCCTTGTCTCTCCGATCTCTTTTGTCCTCAATGTTCTCTATGCGTGCTAAGTTTTCCAAACCCTCCTTCCTCATTATGTGTCGAATAAATTTCAACTGTCTCTTCCTGATTTTGAGTATATATTTAATTTTCGGGAGTAGACTCTTCTTGTTCCATGACATAGACATGAGCCGTAAAACGAGAAATGTCTACTGCCGTAGATTAAATAAAGGGTTCAGTTAAGAATTCCCTGTAGGTTACCCAAATCGATATAGACCTGAGGAATGCCAGAGGCCACAATGACCGAAACGTTGTGGTAACAACAACATAGATAAAGACAATAGTTCAAATATAAATAGTCTAAATATTTATTTTAGTACTAATTGTAATTCTGACTGCCCCGACTTGATATCCAGAATTTTGAGAAATGTTATTAACATTACAAGACGTCTGACTAATTTACTGTAAATCTTGGCTCACTTTGCAGATCCATTCTACGACCTTTTTCGGGGGACATTCTTTTGAGATCAACCATAAGTCATTATCTTGAAATTAGTCATTAGTCATTATACTGAGATCAGTCATAAGTTATTATTTTGAGACAAGTCATAAGATTTCTTCAGTCTATTGTACACATTCTCTCTCTTACGTTTTTTGCATTACGATATTTTGGTTGATCTATTCTACAACCTTCTTCGAGTGTGGAATTCTTTATTTTAAGATAAGTCATTATTTTGAAATCAGTCATGTTATTAATTTAAGATTAGTCATAAGAGTTCTTCAGTCTGTTGTACACTTTCTCTCTCTTACGTTTTTAGCATTACGATATTTTGGTTGATCTATTCTCCAACCTTCTTTGGGTGTACACACTGTAAAGGAAGAAAAATGTTTTATATTGATTTGATCTGAACGAATGTCTTCCCTTTAAGCGTTATAGTATATTATAGTCTTCAGAATTTAAAAATCTAATCCTTTAGGGGAGATAACTCGTACAGGTTAATTCTTGAATTATTTTCAAATTTATTTGTCCATGTAATACTGGAAGTCCCTTTCCACTTAAAAATAATCAGAATATGTGGCAGGGTCTACGGGTTGAATTTCTGAAAAATGTTAAACTTCATAACAATACTTATATAATATATAATTAGTTGCTGATTCACTTTGCAGCCTTAAAACTAATAACTTTTCTTTAATAAAGACCCTATATCGTGCTCATTTCTATGCCAGGCCTACTGAGGAGGTTATCAGAAGTTAGTTTATTTGTTTTAGTGTATTATACATTCAAATTTTGGGGACAAAATAGCGAACATAAAATGCTTGCAAACAATCAAACCGGTTTAGTTCATTCGCTTAAGGTGATCTACACAGATACTGTGCAATGCAGGTGTGTCTATGTTATAGGGTGAATTATTGAAGACTGCTTCTTCTTCTTGTGGGCAAAGAAATTCACACCTGCAGTTTTGGTAAAGATATAAGCAA
>OZ010602.1:22957726-22977726 GCA_963932145.1 Acanthosepion lycidas
GCTGACAGTACCGAGTATTCTTAAGCAGTCACCGATCTAGTTAGATCAGACTAATTGTTGCTTAATTTTGATGATCGTATGAGAATCGTTGTTTCAACGGGTTGTCACTGTAAGCCAAAACGTTTCTCTCAGTTAATTGTTTTTTAGGTACAAAATAAAGCAAATACATTAAACCAATTTCAATTAAAACTTTAACGCTTATGAACAACTAAATAAAGATTTGCCTTAATTATTTCATGACAATTTCTAATGAAACCTGTTAATAAATACTTTCTTAAAATAGGAAATGGCATTATTATACGTAAAAGTCGATTGGCATTTGAACAACAAGATCGGTTTGCATTATCTACATTATTCGAACTTTCCACCCTTAGAAAGAAAATGGAACACTTGATAAAAAAAAGGTTATTTTCTTGTATTGTGATTTCAAGATAGTGCTAGGACCGGGAAAAGCTATGTAGGTTAGCCGATTATCTTATCTGTCTATATCTCTGAGATGAGGTATTATGATTACTTAGATTATTCGGACTGTTTTACTCATCGTCATTACTATATTCCCAACGTTTCGGTCGTTATACACTCCGGCCTTCTTCAGGTGATTGAAATTTCAAACCGAACCCTTTATTTGGTTATATTGTTCTAGTTCCACGTATCATGCCTCAGTTATTTTCCCTTAACTTAATTCACCACTGCTGTGGCCTGAGGGTGAATTCAGAACTATTTGGGTCGAGTCCCTGAATCTAAACATTTTTTATCCACTGGACTTGAGGACATCTGTTTATGAATTTTTGTAACTTATAAACCTAATGTCTCAGCAACCATTTTTACCAGTGCTCATATTGCAATTTTTGCTGTTATCAACACATGTTTTTACCAGAGCTCATATTGCAATTTTTGTTCTTATTCATTGCTTTTCTCTTGCACTCCTTATTACTGGTGCCCATATTGTATTAATTTCTATGCTTGGTTGACTCAGGAGATTTTTGTGGGCTAGCATACTCACATGTCTTCAAGAACACATGGCACAGTGGATAAAGACGTTGGTTAGATCCAGTGACTAGACCCAAAGAATTGAGTTCAACACCAGGCCACAGCAGTGGTGAACCAAACTTCGATAGTTGAGTTAAAGGGGAATAACTGAGACATCCGGAAGAGGCATGGCGCGTGGAACTAGAACAATCTACCCCAGTGGACAAAATAAAAGGTTTGTTCGAAATTTCAGTCATCTGAAGAAGTCATGGGCGTAAAACAGCTGAAACTTTGTGAATATGACAATGAAGATGACGAAAACAGTCCGCATAATGTAAATAATGTAAGTAATCATAATGCCTCATGTCTGAGATACAGACAGATAAAATCAGTCTGGGTCATCGGCTAACTTACATAGCCTTCCCGGGCCTAGCAATGCACTTTACACATAACTTGAAATAACAACATATGAAAATAACCGATTTTCTCTCAAGTGTTCAATTTTCTTTTTGAGTTTGTGTAAATTTCGAGGTCTACCTTGTGTATATATGCAAATGCAAGTCTAAATCCGATGATATCCTTAAAAGCAAAATGCGTCACACGAAAACATTTTTCTACTTTGTTATACTAATTTTCCATAAGTGTTTTTGATATTTATATAAAAAGATTATATAACGATTTATCCATATATATATATATATATATATATATATATATATATGTGTGTGTGTGTGTGTTGTGTGTGTGTGTGTGTGTCTGTGTGAATATGAAAGTATTGTGGCCAGAAATAAAAACAGAGAGAGGAATTGAGTTAAACAAATATATTAACAGGGTATATATATATATATATATATATATATATATATATATATATATATATATATATATAGATAGATAGATAGATAGATAGATAGTCAGTCAAAATTTCAGAATCAAACTCTGGATTTCATAATTTATATTATTATATTATAAGCTTTATACCTTTTTTGGTTTAGTTAGGTGCTGCTAAGCTAGGTGGCTGAAACTATTTAACAATTAGTGCACGGTGTTCACTCTTTTAATGGAGGGTACCTAAAATTTAAAATCCGTCAGCCAGAATATCACCATTAAGAAACAAATTGATTAGGCAAAACGGGTTCAACTTAAGAAGAAAATTTAATGCAGTTATGTGTTAATTTAATTATTATTATTATTATTATTATTATTATTATTATTATTATTATTATTATTCATAATAATAATAATAATAATAATAATAATAATAATAATAATAATAATAATAACCATATTGAATATATGGTGAAATCACTCAGAATCAAAGTCCCTTTGATTCGCAGTGAGCTAGTGAATTAATTTTCGGAATGACATGCAACTATCAGTTTGCATGCGATTTTTCGAGACTCAGATTGTTCCACTCTGACCCACTTGTCTCCAGTATGTGTTGTGAGTGTCAGATTCTCCAAGCACTCTTTACTCATAATGTGTGCAAAACATTCATTCTCTTTCTGATCGCAAGGAAAGGCGTATTTCGTTTCCATTTGCCTTCCAAACTTTTTCGTTGTTCTTATGTTCCGTCCATTCTGTTCTCAGCATCCTTCTGTGGAACCACGTCTGTTCTATGTCAAGCTTCCTCGTCATCACAGAGGAAGTTGCCCAACATTCACAGTCGTATAAGACGCTTGATATTACATGACAGTTGCTTATTCTTTGGTTGTTTATTTAGGCCTCAAGTCTCTTCTTTAACAATGAGGAAATAGCCTGCCAATCCATCACTATGTAGTGAACACGTGAAAACATCGATCAGCTACAAAGCTCCAATCATCTCAAGTTTTGAAAAAGATAATATTTGTCAGAAATAAGGGGATACTCGTCGTGTCTATCAGGCATCAGCAGGTTAAGCTACTGTTGGTTTCAGCTCTTGTCTACACAGTTTGTATCGCAGACAGTTTAAGAGGCCATATTGACTTCCTATTTTTTACTAGCTCTACTAAATGATCAAATACCTGAGCTATATTTTTTTTTAATAATGGCTTTTCAGTTAGGCCTTGAACTTTACAGCAACCACTTATACAAAAACCCAGAAGGTGTCGACTTTATTGTCGCTGATCAGTATTAATGAGCAAGATCGAGTTACGAAAGATGAAACCAACCAGTAATGGTGTCTCATAAACCTTACGAGAAAACGTAGTCAACACAGACGGGAAGAAAATGAAACTACGCCATAATTCTACTTGTCTATATGTATGATCCTTTTACATTGGAAACACGATCGAATTTGATAACTGTTGCTCCAGCGACATCTCACAAGTGATAGTCGCCATAATGTCCCAGTGGTATTGTCTTAATACCTCCCCAGTTTTTCTTTCTTTCTTTCTTTCTTTCTTTCTTTCTTTCTTTCTTTCTTTCTTAATATCTCTCAACTATTCTTTCTTTGTATCTCCCCACTATTCTTTTTCCGTAATAACTCCCAAATATTATTTCTTTCTTTCTTTCTTTCTTTCTTTCTTTCTTTCTTTCTTTCTTTCTTTCTTTCTTTCTAAATATCTATCTACAATTTTTTCTTTCTTCCTTTCAATTCTGGTGTACTTTTTTTTTCTTCTTTTTTTTCATTTTGTGGTAGAGTGAGTTAAAGGAATTACCAAAAATTAGAAACAAAAGATAATTTTTCGACAAAATTTGAATTTCCATCTCTTGTGCTTAGGAGCTTGTCTTACCGGGACATTGCTTTACCCATTGACCTACGAAAGATGACATTCAAATCCTGCATCATAGCTGGAGAACAGAAATGTAACCTGAGTATTTCGAGAAAGAATAACAATAAAATAATGAACTGGTTTTAAATGAATAAGTCAAGGATAAAGTTTTGAAATTCTTTACGTAGATAATTATAAGCATATTCCCTGTAATATATATGCATTTTTGTCCTTACGGCGTCTAAAGCAATCGTTTTGTTTTTGTTTTTTTTCTCTGGACCGCAATTTCGAAATGAAAATATGCACGTACCTCTTAAAATTTTATGTCATAAAAAGTAAATTTAAAAATAAAAAGAGAGAATACTATCAAAGATAACTTTCTCCTCTAACTTACGGACCCTACTTATTATATTCTTAAAATTTGATATAATGCAAAAATATCGCAATGATGAAATCGGTCAATAACTATTCATAAGCATTTATACTAGGATTATTATGGATTATTATTCATAAGTATTTATATTAGGATTATCATGGATTATTATTCATAAGTATTTATATTGGCATTATTTTGGATTATTATTCATAAGTATTTATATTAGGATTATTATGGATTATTATTCATATTTATACTGGGATTATTATGGATTATTATTCATAGGCATTTATACTAGGATTATTATGGATAATATATAAGTATTTATATTGGGATTATTATGGATTATTATTCATAAGTATTTATATTGGGATTATTATGGATTATTTTCACAAGTATTTATTCTGGGATTAATATGGATTATTATTCATAAATATTTATACTGGGATTATTATGGATTATTATTCATATTTATACTGGGATTATTATGGATGATGATTCATAAGCATTTATACTAGGATTATTATGGATTATTATTCATAAGTATTTATATTGGGATTATTATGGATTATTTTCACAAGTATTTATTCTGGGATTAATATGGATTATTATTCATAAATATTTATACTGGGATTATTATGGATTATTATTCATATTTATACTGGGATTATTATGGATGATGATTCATAAGCATTTATACTAGGATTATTATGGATTATTATTCATAAGTATTTATATTGGGATTATTATGGATTATTATTCATAAGTATTTATATTGGGATTATTATGGATTATTATTCATAAGTATTTATATTGGGATTATTAAAGATTATTATTACTAAGTATTTATACTGGGATTATCATGGATTATTATTCATATGTATTTATACTGAGATTATTATGCATTACTTGTTATTGCATGGAATAATATGTAATCCATAAAAATATTTTCAATTTTTATATCATTTATTTTTGACACATGAAATGTTTAATTTTTTCTAAATCATTGATTGTCCTTCAATCAATCCGCCTCACCTGCTATTCTCATCCGACGCATCTATAAGACGCGCCGCACCGTTCGGGAACAACGGGTCTAGTGTAAGTTGACCTGACAGAAGCTGTCATCTTCAGGTTGAGTTGTCCTCCTTCTAGACCAGGTGTTTTACAAAGACTAAAGTCCCGCCGTCCTATTAATTATTTATTATTATTTACTGAAGTTTGAATAAAATTTTCCCACCTAAATTGGTTAAATACCCAGTCAAAATAACAAGGAGGTTTACTTGAATACGTACTTCAACTAGATAGGAATTTGTAAATAAGAAATAAAGTCGTCTTATAAATTAAATCCATTCATTCCATACGAATGATGGAATATTAGTGCTTAAGCCTTTTTACTATATCCTTACTCTGTCTTGGACATTGAGTTCTACCTGGATTCTATCCTCTTAGAATTTTTTTATACATATATATATATATGTGTATGGGTATGTATGTATGTATATATATATTTATATATTAGGTTGGTGCAAGAATAATGACGTAATAATGTAGTTTTTTTGACGTTAAAAATACGTCAAAAAACGACATTATTACGTCATTATTTTTGCACCAACCTAATATTTTAGATATATGATTGCATATGTATGTGTATATTAACCACTAATATTATATATATATATATATATATATATATATATATATATATTGAGCACACTTATACATATAAATATAAATATATATATATATATATATAAATATAAATATATATATATATATATATATATACATATACATATATATATACCTATCTACCTACCTACATATATATATGCATATATATATATATATATATATATATATATATATATATATATATATATATATATATATATATATATATATACATACATACTTATATATGTGTGTATATATAAGGGTGTCCATAAAGTTCATGTGCACTTTAAAAAATTTATAACTTTTATTTGTATTTTCGAGAGAATAATCGTCTAATGCACCTAGTTTTAAGTATACCTAAAATAAGTAATGTGACTTCAGCATTACTGTAAATCAGTTGGCAAATGTTTTCCGTGAACAAAATCGTATTATCCTTTGTATTTCTAATGATGGAGGACAGTTTTGCTTTGTTTTTTTTTTTGTTTTTTTTTTAAGCATTTCACCCCAAGCAAGGCGGGAAGCCACTAGCACGCAAGGGGTTACAGAAAATTTAGACCAAGTTCAAATAGGAGTGATAGAAGAATGGATGAGGATAGTGGATAGATCAAGGCAACTGGAGATGTCGATTGACATTACACTTGAATAGCTGGAGATTATAGCTCACAGGGAAACAGGAATAGGAAAGGGAGTTCCACAGGCGAGTGGTGCGAGACATGAAGCTATTGGAGTAGAAGAGACGGCTACATTTAGGAGTTTCGACAGTGAAAGGGTGAGAGCGGGATGCCAGTTTTGTATGGCGCTTGAACTCATGACGTCTGGGAACAAGCGAATGCAGCTCCTCGGAGAAATTTCCATGTGAGTATTTGTAGAACAGGCAGAGGGAGGTGACGGTGCGTCTGTGAGAAAGTGACTGTAGACGAGACGACAGAGCAGGGCCAACTACATTGCATATCCGCCTCTGGAACCTATCAAGAACCCCGAGTTAAACATATGGCAGCAATACTCCATGCAAGGGCAAATTGTTGATTTGCATATCTGGAGGATCGATTCCGGGGAGAAAAACTTCCTGGCGCGGCTCAGGGAGCCAACTTTCCTTGCGGTGGACGAAGCAATTGACTCAATGTATTTATTCCATCTCAGGTCAGCAGTCAACGTGAGACCGAGAAGCCGCAGAAAGTTGGTCTCGAGAAGTTGAGCGTCAGACATTCTAATGGAGGGAAGGGAAGGATCTCTGTGGTTATTAATAGAGAACAGTTTTGTCTTAGAAGCGTTGAAGTTGACCAGCCAATTCTTGCCCCAGTTCACAATCGATTGGAGGTCCTTTTCGAGACGCACGGCCAGGTGAGTTTTGTCAGAGAGACTAGATTTGTTTTTGAAGCAGGAATAAATTGTGGTGTCATCCGCGTAGATGCCAACTTGTGAAGTTATGGCGTCAGGAAGGTCATTTATGTAGATAAGGAATAGAGTGGGGCCTAGGATGGAGCCTTGAGGAACACCTGCGTTCGTGGGATAGGAACTGGATGAGAATCCGTTGAGAACGACCTTCAATTCACGGTTTGACAGGAACGATTGTATTAGGTTATATAATCGACCTGTAATTCCATAACCCTGGAGCTTGCGAAGAAGGCCGGCATGCCAAACCCTATCAAATGATTTGGAGATGTCTAGTGCCAAGGCACGGGCTTCCCCGTTATTTTCGAGAGCTCGGTAGACAGTATCAGTGATGGCCGTATGCACATCAGCTGTATATCGGGCAAAGCGGAAACCATATTGCTTGTCTGAGAGCAGATTATGGGACGTGAGGTGGTTTACCATCTCGATACTGATTAGGTGTTCGAAGACTTTGCCGAAGAGGGGAAGGAGACGGATAGTACGGTAGTTGGAAGGGTCAGAGGGGTCGCCGGATTTCTTGAAGACAGGAACGATCGAAGAGGACTTCCAGCAGTCAGAAAAACAAGATTCCATGAGGCAGTAGTTGTATAGTTTAGAAAGGGCGAGCGCCAGTTCAGGTGCGCATTTCTTCAAGACAATGGCTGGTATCCCGTCTCCACCACTAGCCTTGTTGGGGTCTAAATTGGAGATAACGCCCAGTACCAAAGATGGGATTATGTTTAGTTCACTCAATATGGCCTCAGTTCTAAGAGGGAAGTCGGGTATGGGTACACCGGAAGAGTCGAGCGTCGAGGAATGAAAATTTCCGAGCAAAGCATTCAGCCTTGTCGGTAGAGGAGGTCAGGACTTCGAACTGGTTGAATAAAGGAGGTATAGAGGGTTTGCAATTGTTCAATACGCTCTTGCAGAGACGCCAATAATCATTGGAGCCAAGTTTGCGAGATGCAATACATTCCTTCATCCGAGCCGTAAATAGTGACAGCATCGTTGAGGACACGCTTACACTCGTTACGGGCGGAGGCAAAGAGACGTCTATTGCAGTCAGACATGTCGCTACGGAATAGGTGGAAGTAGTGGTTCCTATGGGCGATGGCGGCTGAGCAAGCAGCGGAGAACCAGGGGCCGTACATTCAGTTACCATCATGAGGAAGAAAGCAGACAACCACTTGCTGCCTCGTGTGAGTATAGTTTCGCTCTAGTAGAAACCCATTTACATTTTTTTTTTCTTTTGTTTGTTTCGTTTTTTATTTCGTTTTTTTTAGGGTTTTTTTAATTTATTTTTTCTCTCCTCCCACTTGTCAATGTGCTATACCATCGTAAGACATTTTGTCCCAAGTATTCTCCCTTATTTGATAGTTTAGTAAGAAATCCCGGTTCGAAAGAAAAATCAGGAAAAATGGAAAATTGAATGTCTCTGGCTAGATGCGAAGGTGTCTCGTCGGTATTCTAATGATGTTGTGACTGTATCTTATTGCTTGATATATTGTCTGAACTTGGAATTCTTCTCGCCGTTTCTTTTTCCTGTTCTAAATTTTATTCATAGCATATCTCCCAAGCCCACTATTTGGTGAGGGCGGAGGATTGGCCTTTGATCCCCACCACCAGGTCGACGCTTGGACATAAGGTAAGCCGTACATTCAGTTACCATCATGAGGAAGAAAACAGACAACCACTTGCTGCCTCGTGTGAGTATAGTTTCCCTCTAGCAGAAACCCATTTACATTTTTTGTTTTGTTTTTTATTTATTTTTCTCTCCCCCCACTTGTCAATGTGCTCTACCATCGTAAGACATTTTGTCCCAATGATTCTCCCTTATTTGATAGTTTAGTAAGAAATCCCGGTTCGAAAGAGAAATCAGGAAAAATGGAAAATTGAATGTCTTTGGCTACATACGATAATAAATCCGGATAACCTTATTTTCAATTTCTTTTTAGAATAGACAATGGGACGTATACTAAGTTAAAACTTAATGCGTTAGGGTATAGCCAAGTGTAAACCGGGACTCCTTGCTTGTTATCTCCCCCCATCATCCTTCCCTCTGTTTTTGTCGTCCTTTTTGTGTTATCTGTAATAGGAGTAGGTAGTCTCTTCTACCGCCCGGTCAAAACTCCTCCCCCTTCTATTGGACATGAGTAGAGGCTTACACCTTGTTTCTTGTCTAGGAAGGGGTTTCCGGTAGTCTTTCTCTCTCCGGACTCTGTATTAGTGCAGCTCTGTTTCTCCCGTGATGTGTGCAGTCTGTGGCATCACCTCTTCATTCTGAGGGTACACAGTTGACAGTTCTCTGGTTGCTGTTTCCGACTGGTAGTTAGGAGCCCTAACTCTTGCGTAGCGTCTTGAGCGGCCGCTCTAATCAACAGTTGTATAATACCGGGGTGCTTGTAATGCCATGTTGCGCATGGAAAGGTGTCCCTGCAGTCACCTCCGGTGGGCAGCCCTGAGGTCACATTATGATCCAGGTTGTGCCAACTCCTCTCTGCCCGCGCCACGGTCGAAACTGTCTGTTTCATTTAATTCGGGCCTTCTTATCTTACAAACAAAATTCAACACGAGTTACAAAAACCGAAAGATTAACCCTAAACCAGACTCTCAAAAATCACCTGAACACCTCAACATTTCGTTCTCCAACATCCGTGGCATTAGGACAAACTTCTGCAATCTTTCCTCACTGCATACGGCCCGGATATACTGACTCTCTGTGAGACAAACCTTGTCTCGTCTATCCCCTCTTCTGATCTCTCGATCTCCGGCTACCTTCCTCTCCTCAGAAAAGACTCTGTAACCCACATGCACGGTCTTGGTGTCTACGTCAAGGAACATCTCCCTCTCGCCAGAGAGTTCTCTCTCGAATCGCCAGACCAGTCATACATATGTCTCCGACTCTCTCTCCTCAATGCAGTAAGCTATCTCTTCTTCCTTTACCGCTCTCAATCTTCTCAAGACTGTGAGATACTCGATAGCATTTCTGACAGCATAGACAAGGCTCTCTCCCTCCACTCGTTTGCTCACATTTTTGTGTTTGGTGACTTTAACGCCCATCACACCTTGTGGCTTAAGAATGCTACTACTGACCACGCAGGTATTCAAACGCTCAGTTTTTCAATCTCCCATTCCCTCACGCAGATAGTTAACTTCCCCATTCGTTTTGCCTTCAACCGGGAATGTAAAGTCTCTCTTCACGACCTGTGCTTTACCTCCATCCCCGAATCCTGCAGCGCCTCGCAACTCTGCCCTCTTGGTAACTCTGATCATGCAGTAGTATCTGTTAACATCTCCTTCAACTCCACCCCCTATAAAGAACCTCCTACCACTAGAACTTCGTTCTACTATCAACGAGCTGACAGGGACGCGTTTCGTGATTTCCTCCGCGATGTCCCCTGGGATTGAGTCTTTAAGCTCCCCGTCCAAGAATGTGCTTCTGAGGTCTCTTCCTGGGTTAAAGCTGGAATCGACGCTTTCATCCCATCAAGGAAATATAGGGTCAAGTCATGTGGAAACTTAAATAAAATTTCAATAAAACCTTAAAAAATAGTTTTACTTCTTTCCAAATTCCCAGTGTATTCCATTTGTAAGAAGTAAGTTCCACTTAAGCAGCTTCTTCACGCGAAACGCTGTTCTGTAGAACCCACTACGAAGAGACTGTTTCATCGATCAAAATAATATATACTGTGTTTTGTAGAGGATGAACCTTACTGTCAAAAAAGTAAAAATGAATGTTACATATCCAACAGGTCTTCGCATATTATTTCTTACATAATAATAGCTGGTCACTCGTATTCGAAGATACCTGTCTATTAGGGCGGATAGCCAATCCCTATTGCTGACGCTCGCTCAGGCACATTTGTGTTTGTTCAACACCCACAGAGCCAATCTGTGCTTTATATTGCAACTATGCTGAGAAGACCTTAGTTACAGTTTCTGGGAAAAAGCTTGTTCAAGAAACTGAGCAAGGCCTCAACCCCTCGGTCACGGTGACTTGTGACTTCGTACTAGTAAAGCTATCGAGGGACACCAAGAGTTCCGTCTACCCAATTCCGCTCACAAGGCGTGTGTCAACTCGTGGTATGGTTTTCAGGTTCTTTCCAAACGTGCCACATGATGGGATCGCCCTCGATCCACTCCGATAGCATCATGAAGTTTACTTCTTGACAAACCAACTGGTGTTTCTTGGTCAGAAAGCTAACGTTCTAACCACTCGGTCATGTGTCCATCTTACATACATGCATATATATATATATATATATATATATATATATATAGAGTAACCCCAACTTTAAAGCTCTTAATAGCTATTATAACCTTACTACGTTGTCAATTTTGGGGAATTCTCCTATACTTGTATTTTGATTGGTCATTCTAGCTTTTATAAAAGCGTTTCCTTCCCCTTGCGAAGGATCGTTAATTAATTTGAAACTTTTAAAACCATTTATTTTACATTCAACATCATCACTTGATAAGACACCGGAGTGATTTTATGAAATAGTTATGCTATAATTTTTAAATAAATAATTATATATATATATATATATATATATATATATATATATATATATATATATATATATGTTTCATTAAAAACGACAGACAAGGTACTACGCTTAAGCTTTTTATTTAATTTTTCTTGTGTTTAAACAAGAGCTTTCTTTTCTGGACAAAGGGAGTGTAAGAACTGTTCAAATGTTTTATATTTCCGAGCACTTTTGGCTATACCTTTAGCCATTATCAAGGATGATTCGATTTTTTTTTTCATTTTAACTGGGTGTGTGCGTTCTGTGTATGTCTTAGTGTGTGGTAGGGATGTTTTTAATTTCCGAATACGGTTAGCACATTGTGGCTTTGTTCGTAGTTAATATTGTTAGGGTTTTTTTTTTCTTTTTTCTTATTAAAGCTTTCATTATTTTTAATCTTTATTTGCAGGTGGAAGCATTTAATATATTTGTGTTTTCTACTAGTATATTTCTAACATGAAACATGCATAAACGAAGGATTGCTGCCTAAATATACAACTGCATATATATATATATATATATATATATATATATATATATATATATATATATATCAGCGTATTTTTTGTTTTAATTTTCCTTAAAGTTTCCTCGTTATTCACATATTCAGTCCATGGTATTTTTAGTAAGAAGAAAAAAACAAAACAAAACAAACAGTTCTGTTAACTTAAATTTATTCTTCATCCTTGAGTGGATTGTCTAACTTTCGCTACCATAGCGGTGGTGGGCGGGGGGGGGGGCTGATATTACACAAGGTTTTAGTATCCTTTTCACTCTTTCTAACGAAATTTTTCTGTTCCTTTATACTTTGCTGGACTTTTGGAAGGTATCTTTTCACACTTACCAATATCTGTGTGTGTGCACGTGCGTGTGTGCACTTGTGTGTGTACAAAGACACACACACAGAAGTGAACTTTTAAAGTAAGGTATTAGTGTTTTGGACATTAATAGATAGTAAGTCGTGAGCAATAGATATAAACAAAGAAATGTGAAAATAATGCAGTTGATAGATTTATTTTTACGGCTTATCAACCTTGTGCGCGTTATTTGAAGTCCAAACATATGATTGCGATTGTAAACAAAATTATTTTTGCGAATGAATACGACATTAACATGTTTTTTTAGAATAACAATTTTTTTTCCAGATAGAGGTTCTAATTTTTAACCCATAGCCGGGGGTAAGGAGAGGGATTCATATCTTTGCCAAAATTATTTATGTGTAAGCAAATGTAACGAAACCAACTAGAATTTGAACTCGGCACTTCCAGTTCATCTTCATTGCACCAACCACAAATCTACTGAAAATAATGCAGTTGATATATTTATTTTTACGGCTTATCAACCTTGTGCGCGTTTTTTGAAGTCCAAACATATGATTGCGATTGTAAACAAAATTCTTTTGTGAATGAATACGGCATTAACATGTTTTTTAAAATAATAATTATTTTCCCAGATACAGGCTCTAATTTTTAACCCATAGCTGGGGGTAAGGAGAGGTATTCAAAGATTTTCCAAAAGTATGTATGTGTAAGCAAATGTAACGAAACCAACAAGAATTTGAACTCGGCACTTCTAGTTTATCTTCATTGCACCAACCACAAATCTACTGAAAATAATGCAGTTGATATTGATAGACTGGTATAGATTTGATAGTGTTGCAAATGACGAAACCGAGTTTAGTAGACATTAAGTGATTAATATAAATTGACTATAATGAACAGGTACCATAAATAAATAGTGATGAATTGCTGAGGGAGATATGAATAGACTTAGGCCGAGATAACCATCAAACACAAATAAGAATGTAATTAGACCGACCGCTCTCCAGAAACAGATATAGTGATTTTCTAAGTTTAGCTGAGATATGGTACAAGGCCGAATGTGTGGATCATCAAGAAACAGGTATATGTGTTTATGTGTGTCGGTAACTTACGGCACGCGTGCCACACGTGACACGCTAAGCAATTTTCAACAGCACGCAGTCGCAAATGACATCATGAAGTCCGAACTAATGACTGTAACAAAGAAGATATTTAACTGTTTCAAAACTGCCCACTCGTTGGTCTCCCATTAATAATAAAAATCTTTCTATTCTGAGTACTGTATTTGTTGGTATACAGGAGTCGGCAACCTACGGCACGCTTGCCACACGTGGCACGCCAAGCAATTTCCAATGGCACGCAGCTGCAAATGACATCACAAAGTCTGAACCAGTAACTACTACAAGGCAAAGATATTTAGCTGTTTCAATTTTAATATATACTGAAGTATATATACTATATATTAATATATAAAATATATTACAGAACAGGTATATTGACCTTGTCTTGTATAAAAAATACGTATGCTGTTGGTACACTGAATGATTTTAAAACCCTAAGTCGGCACATAGTTAGAAAAAAGTGTCCGACCCCCCCTTGTGTATAGTATATTTGGGTAGTTATCTTTCTTGTGTAAATGTTTCGTTGCATGTCAAGGAAAAGAAATATCTCTTAAAATGTCCGTTCAGTTTCTGAATTTCTGGAATGAGGATTTTATTTTCACTGTTTACGTTAATCACATTCGTATTATTATCCACATCTGTAATTATCACATCGTTTTAGACATGGTGCTCTCCGGTCTTCGTCGGGTCTTTGTCGAACTGACAATTTCTAACTGAATCCTTTATTCAATCTACCAGGGAATGGATAGTTCTTGTTTTGAAAACAAACTGCGTAGTGGAATTGTCCGTAGTTTCATTGACATGTGCTCCAAAACGCTTCTTTCGCTATTTCCGTGTTTTTTATTTCTCGTGCTAACAAATTTTTTAGTATATTTATGAAGTTGTCCTATACTGTGTGCTAGTAATTGGTATTTAATTTTTGGTGTAGTTCTGTCCAGTTTCTAAATTTAGCAAGGATATTCTGGCTACGATCGTAAAAATACTATTTCACTTTTCATTTTGGCGTTTTCATTAGGAGTGATTGAAATATCTTCAAATATGTTTCTTTTCTTTTTTCTAGTTTATGACAACAATATTATATCATTATGTCTGTATTAAGTATTATGTCAATATCAAGTGGCCGGAAGTCGTCTCCAACAACCAACTTTGGGACAGGACCAGACAAACCGCAATCGAGACCAAGAAACGGAAAATGGATCGGCCACGCACTCTACAATACTGCTTCTAGTGTCACCAGACAGGTCCTTGATTGGAATCCCCAACAGAATCGAAAGCATACTTGGCGCAGAAGTGTTGACGCAGAGGTGAAGGTAGCCGGCACGACATGGGTTGAGCTGAAGAGGACCGCCCGGAACCGCGTCCGTTGGAGAGGCGTTGTTGTGGGCCTTTGTTCTCCAAGGGCATAAGAGGCAATATACTCTCAATAGGAGTAGAAAGGTTTGCGTATCGTCCAGTTCACAATTCTCCTCCGTCTTCTGAATATGAGATGCGTTTTATCCATTGTTTCCTTTTTAGAACTGGGTTTCCGCTTTCTTCAAAAGATTACTTCATTTCCATAATCATAACGCCGTTTCCCGGTCTCTGAAATTTATTTTCTTAATTGTTTTTTACTCCTCCACTATAAGAGTAGATAAGCTGGCCTACCGTCCAGTTCGCAGTAAACCGCCCACCACCACACCCGTCTCTTGAACAGTAATAGAGCTTTATCCTTTGTTTCATATTTAGGATTGGGTTTCCTCTTCCTTCAAATGTCACCGCCTGAATTCTGAATTTTTTTCCTACTAATTTTCTCCTCCCCAATAGGATTAGATAGGTTTGCATATCGTCCACTTCCACGTCTTTTGAACAGGGCTAGAGATTTATTCCTTGTTTCCTGTTTAGGATTGAGTTTCCGCTTTCGGCAAATGACAACTTTGTCTTTTACTCCTAACGTCTCCGCCTGGACTCTGACATTTTTTCCACTAATAATTATTTATCTTTTCTCCTTTCCCAATACGAGTAGCTAAGTTTGCGTATCGTTCAGTTCACACTCTACTCCGGTCTTTTGAACAGGGGTAGAGGTGTATCCTTCGATATCTGTTTAGGATTGACTTTCCGCTTCCTTCAAAAGTCTATTGCAACTCTATACTGTTAAAATCTCCGACTAAACTCTGAAATGTTTTTCACAAATTAAATGTATTAGATTGGTGCAAAAATAATGACGTAATAATGTCGTTTTTTGACGTTAATAAACGTCAAAAAACGACATTATTACGTCATTATTTTTGCACCAACCTAAAAGATCTCTTCAAGCCTAGAATTAGCTGTCATCTTTCCTGTATCATTCTAACAACATACAATCTTTTCCTTTCTTACGCTAATACAACACCACACAGTAAGCCTCGAGTTTCAGCTTCTCTCGGGCCTTGTAATGGATGTACATTAGTAACAAATATATTTATTGCCATCTGTTGGCGCGCAACAGAACTAGTTCCGGAAGCTACATATTGATATGGGGAAAGAAAAAAACATTCATATATATATATATATATATATATATAGATAGATAGATAGATAGATAGATAGATAGATAGATAATGATCAGGATAAGATAGATATATATGAACAGACTGAGATAGATAGATAGATAGATAGATAGATAGATAGATAGATAGATAGATAGATATGAACAGACTGAGATAGATAGATAGATAGATAGATAGATAGATAGATAGATAGATAGATAGATAATGATCAGGATAAGATAGATAGATATATATGAACAGACTGAGATAGATAGATAGATAGATAGATAGATAGATAGATAGATAGATAGATAGATAGATAGATAGATAGATAATGATCAGGATAAGATAGATAGATATATATGAACAGACTGAGATAGATAGATAGATAGATAGATAGATAGATAGATAGATAGATAGATAGATAGATAGATAATGATCAGGATAAGATAGATAGATATATATGAACAGACTGGGATAGATAGATAGATAGATAGATAGATAGATAGATAGATAGATAGATAGATAGATAGATAGATAGATAGATAGATACTGATCAGGATTAGATAGATATATATGAACAGACTGAGATAGATAGATAGATAGATAGATAGATAGATAGATAGATAGATAGATAGATAGATAGATGAAAAGACAGCAGAAAGAAAGAAAGATGGCTGGTTGTGATTGTTATGCCGCTGTGAAGGAAACCACTTGTTTCATTGAAGTGCTTTATTCTTTGATTTTGTTTGTCAGGTTCGGAGTAAATCAAAGGATGATCGGATTTTCCGGTTAAACACGCAAGCCCAAGTGGATAATAGGTTTTCTGTTATAGAATAGAGCAACATTAATATTAAAACGCGATCTTCTTCCAGCCACCTTCGCTACACGCGACACACTCATTGCGAGAAATGTTTTACATGCCGCACGAGTGCTGAAAAAATGCATCCACCCATTTCACAGAATCAGTATTTCAATGAACAAACATCGGAATACTAATTTTTTTGAAGCTGATCGAACAGACAAATAATTCATCAGCCGTTTTTATAAACAATTAAAAATTACATAAATGTAATGATCTGTGGTTGCATGGTTGTTAGCAAAAGGACAATCAAACATGCGAATTATGAATCGGGACATGAATATCAAGTAAGCATAAAACTGTATGTGTGTGTATATATATATATATATATATATATATATATATATATATAGGAAGAAATATGAACACGCATTGTATAAGAAATTTACTTTCCTAACAACTCTTGTGCCAGACACAAAACTTCGATGGTAGAAACAGCAAATTTCGAAAATAGGAGCAACTTAAAAAAACAAGACGATCACTGCGTGGACTTTTAAAAGGAACAACACATTTATTTAAAATATATAAATTCGAAAACTACAAAGCAAGAGTTGCGCAAAGATTTTCTTCTGTGTGCCTCTTTGGGTGGGATAACATTTTCCTAGTGTAACAAAAAAGATAGATTACCCGCAGAAACAGGTAAAAACATGCACTGATAACAGTAAAAATTGCAATATGAGCACTGGTAGAAATGGTTGCTGAAGACATTAAGTTTATAATTTCCAGAAATTCATACACCGATTTCTTTAATGACACATGGTACAGTGAATAAAGGCGTTGGTTAGATCCAGTGACAGGACCCAAAGAGTGTGAGTTCAATACCTGGTTAAGGCAGTGGAGAACTTGTAGAGGGGAATTAACAAGAGATAACTGATATCCAGTAGACATTGGCACGTTGTGATAATTATGTCAACAAAGATAAGGACAATAGTACGAATAATGTAAATAATGTACATAATACCTCATCCCAGAATTATAGACATATATACTGAAGAAAAAATGTGATACAATTTGTTAGATAAGAAACGGATTCACATACAGAAATTAAGTCACAATCAGTTTAAAAAAACAAATTGATCTACAAAAAATAATCCCTTCCAAAACGGGAAAATCTGGGTAAAATGACTAACAAAATGAAACACGTTAGAAGTTTATCAAGCAGCACCCACCTCTGTTCTTACAATTATGCACAAACAGGACGTCTCTGCTCGAAGGATTATTTTTGTGTGTGTGTTTTTAACCTGATATATCCAGGATCCTTAGAATTTTATCACATGTTCACTTGTATCTTTGGTGTGAAATCTTCTTGTGTAGGAATCTGCCTTGTATTTGTCAAGTCTGATTTACGACCAGGACCGTCCTTTGAAGTAGGGTTCTATGCTCTTTCCGTTCTCATCAACGGCACATCCTTGATTCTTGTCTGATATTCCTCGGACGGATCTGCCTCGGCCCTCTGATAAGTCATTTTTATTGAAAAGTGACCGTCATATTGGCTCCATCCAAAATTTGACATTGGCCAGCAAACTTGTTTCTTATTAGCCAATATATATAAATAAAAAAAAACTCTCCAAGTATTCAAAAAAAATAAATCCGAAACTCTTCAAACAATTTAAACAATTTTGGCGGTTCACCGTTTAAGCCTAAAATCTATAAAAAAATGCACAAAATTTAACACACAAACCGTCTAGACCTTGTGAAGAATAAACTTTAATAAAATTGCAGATTAAGCCCCGGAAACCAATTGTGATGAAAATTTCTGTTCTGATATGAAATTACATGATAAATTCCAAAATGGCAATAAAAATTTAGGAGATATCGACAAGATTGTTGATTATTCCTAAACGGTATTTTTCTGAAAACTTTTATTGTTATTTTCGAAATAATCATGCAAATTTACAACAGAATGGACATTTTCATCACAGTTGCTTTCCAGGGATTAATCTGCAGTTTTACCAAATTTTCTATAAAAATATACTTATAAAAATGAAAAAGAAAATGAAATATTAATATACCATTTTGTGCATAAAATTTGCTTAAATGTATGCTTTTGTGTAAAACAAAAACTCACAATTTAGCCCGGATTTCTTTCATAATTCTCATTTGGTACAATTTAATATACGGTGATCATTTTGCAGGAAATATCCGCTGCAATCTTTTGGACACAAGATACTCACTCCAATTAAAGAGATAAAAAATTTTCACTGCTAACGGGTTGACGAATGCATTTAATATGGCTTGGTTAATTCACTTACATGTTTACGTCGTTGAAAAATTGAGAAATTATCCATCTTCAAAATGCATACATTTTCGATGAAGGTGTTCCTAAAATAAATAAATAAATACAAAAATCTAAATCTGTTTATTGCACATTCTCTTGAGGGGAGAATATAGAAATTTTATTTTATTATTTGTAAAACATGTTAAAGATCTAGGTATAATCGTCTAGTTTTTTGTTTTTTTGTTTTTTTTTAAACACGTTTCGAGAAAAGTTAAGAGATTTAACATATTCTAAATCTATTTTACCATTCGGTCTGTACAAACTCTTTTCTTCTTCCCGTTTGTTTTTGACAAATGGCCGCGCGGGCGAGTAGTTAGAAAATTCACCTTTTCCGGGTTCAAATCTCACCGTGGTCGATAGTTTTTTTTTCTTTTGGTGACGTCTTCTTTTTATCGGCCTGTAGCGGCACCTTTGGCAACTGCATGAAAACGATATGACGAATAGGCTCAAAACTTGCGAATGAAAACTGGCAGACGGAACTATTTGGAAACTGTCGGTTATTCACTGAATGTTTGAAAGTATTAACCTTGTTTAGAATGATAATCACGCCAGATAATGCGTTCTCACCCAGAATGTGTAGCTAAGGTCTGCACAGCATAGTGACAGGAAATACCTCATACACACACACGCATATATACATATATATGTGTAAAGTCGGCTCCCTGTGCTGCGCCAGGAAATTTTTCTCACTGGAGTCGATCCTTCAAATCTACAAATCAACCATTCGCCCTTGCATGGAGTATTGCTGCCATATATGGTCTGGGGCCCCTTCTAATTGTCTCAAGGTCCTTGATAAAATCCA
>OZ010602.1:22980226-23055226 GCA_963932145.1 Acanthosepion lycidas
AAATAAATGCTAAAGAACTCTGGATTATAAATCTTATTGTTATTTCTTTATAAATATATATATATATATATATATATATATATATATATATATATATATATATATATATATATATATCGAGAGAGGGGGGTTTCTATAATGATGTATTTATACAAATATTGATATGTGCATAGATATTAACAATCTAGGATATATATGAAAAGAAATTAGATATATACATATGAATGATGTATTGTATAGATAGATAGATAGATAGATAGATAGATAGATAGATAGATAGATGATATGAACAGACTAAGATAGACACGAGCGGCCAGCCATTACTACTTTCTAATATACGCCTTCGAGTGACCTGTATTTTCAAAGTGCAATCTCGTGAGGAAGACATTCTCAAAGCAAAAAAAACAAAAAAAAAACGCCAGGCTTGTGGAGACGAATTTCGTTTAAAGAGATGATCGTACTTCTTCGAAATTGCACAGAGACTTTAAGCCTCTTACCGCATAACTGCAAAGTCGACCTAATAATAAAGAATATTTCCCTGAGTTCCATAGTTATAAATATCTTATATAACGTGGACTTTATTTCTGTTCTTTGTTCTGCCTAGTAAACGTAAGCCAAAAATGTGCATGTTTTGTGAAGAGACTAAAAAAAAAGAAAAGTAAAAGAAACAAACAAACGTATACAGCGACAGAAATATTTCCACGTGTAAAGAAAGACGATTGAACTCTGAAATATGTGAAAATAAAGAAGTAATTAATAGTCGACGATGAGAATTAACCATAGACTGGAACTTGAATTCAAGCCTCGAATATTCAGAATCTCGTTAAGGTTTCTTTTTCCTTAGTTCTGCTTGCTGGAAAGCTGATTCCGTAAGCCATGTTAGACAATAATTCCGGCCATTATCTATCTTATATATTTATAAGTCTACCATTCGTTCTTGCTATGAATAATACTGCCACATCTAGTCTGGTGCTCCTACTATATATTTAGAGATTTTAGATAAAATCCGAAGAAGAATCTGCAACGTTATTGGTCCTGACATTGCATCTCGGCTTCAGTCACTTTCCCAATGTCGTAATGTAGCTTCCCTATCCCGTTTCTATAAATATTTTCATAGTAATTGTTCTGATGAGCTTTTCCTCTATAGTTAACTTAGCTAGGGGATGTATGCTCATTGGCCTCTTTTATTTCTGCCCTCGCTTTCTTTAGTTTAATTCCCCCTTTCCACCACTGTTAGGTGACAGAGATGTTAGTTCTCGGGTAGATGCGGGACGCTTTTTATTTTTCCAGCGTCTATTTCGTATTTGTTCTTGTGTCTGGATGAGTGTGAGATTTTGGGCAAATGATTTTTTCTTAATTACCTAGTTCCGCTTCCTACCCAACTTTGATCTTCAAAAATGTAAATGCAAAATATAATCGTTATCTTCTGTCTTCTTAATTCTTATTTTTTATTATGATAATTTTTCTCGTATTTTTTAACACTCAATAACCACTTGCATCCTAGTGGCTTTATTGCCTTGCTTGGGGTGAAATGATTAAAAAATATATGCATTTGTGCTCAGCGCATAATGTCAAGTGGCTTAATCACTCTAATGGTACTTTGAACTTCTCTGCTGTTCTTTTATTGTTCTCTCTCCTTAACTGATTATTTCCTCATATTCTCTAACACTCAGTAACGATTTGCGTCTTAGTGGCTTTATTGCTTTGCTTGGAGTGAAATGATTAAAAAATCTAGGTTTTTTATTATTATTATTATTATTATTATTATTATTATTATTCATTTATTTACTTATTTAGTCTGTATTTTGTTGTTTTTTCTCGGAAGGAGAACACTTTCCGTGGAAATAGCGATATAGCAGCGAGTCTTGCGACGTTTCTTCTCTGAGAAAGGGGTTGTAGGGTGGAAAATGATTCATCACCCAAAAGGACGCGGAGACGTATTCGGCGTATATCAAGACTGGAAAATGAAGACTGGGATGTTCCTGTCCATATATAGCAACAGTCCTTCATTTTCGAATAGGAATATTAACGGTTCCCTAATAAAGAAACATTCGGCATTCATTGACTGAGCAGCCAGGGGTTGTATGTTCATTGGCCCCGTTTAATTTTTGCCCCCTCTTTAGTTTAATCACCTCTATCCTCCCCAGTTAAGTAACTGAGATGTTCGCCCTCTCTGGTAATTTGTTTTGCTTAAATGAGGCACAAGGCCGAAAGTATGGGACTCCCAGTGAGGTACGAACTCCCTACTCAGTCGTAATTGTTTTAGTGAGACAAGTTTGTTAACCATTACACCACGTCAAAGTGCCCATGTCTGTTTTCTCGTGGATGAGAAGCGCCTTTCGTCTTTTGAGTGTGCTTTCGCATTAATGTTGCCTGAAAAGCCTGGAGACGGAAGGGATTTCCACTTTCAAAGAGTCGAAGAGACATATTTATTCTGCTATGTACAGAAATGTGGCACAAGGCCAAAATCGGGATTGGGGAAAAGGACAGTTTTCTTCTATTTTAATGTTAAACTTAACTAGCTACAATCACTGGCCCAAACACACAACAATATTCCTTCCACGAAAACAATGCATGCTTAATTACCTTTCTTACTACATTCACCATAATACCGCTATGTCTCTATGAAAGTCCTAACTATTAGGTTGGTGCAAAAATAATCACGTAATAATGTCGGATTTTGACGTATTTTTAACGTCAAAAAACGACATTATTACGTCATTATTTTTGCACCAACCTAATAGTTCCTATATGTGCAATTCATCATTTGTGGCGGGGGGGGGGTAAAAGAGCAAATCATAGTGAAGAGCCCATATGAACAGTTGCCATGAAAATATTTATAGAAAATGCACAGGGAGGCAACCTTATGCCACTGGGAAAGCGACAGAAGCGGAGCCACCAGAAAAGTGCCAGTGATATTGCTGATTCTTCTTTGGATTTGATCAAGCTGCTCTAACTAAATAGCAGGAATACGGGACCATATGTGGCAGAAATATACTAAGCATTATAGAATGAAAGACTTATAGTTATGTAAGATAGATTGTGGAGAGTATAATTGTCTAACACAGTGAACCAACTTTCTTAGCAGCTGACCTAGCAATGGATTCAATATAGTTTTTCCACTTCGTGTCAGCTGAAAACGTTAGCTCGAGAAGGCGCAACAAGTCACTCTCCTGGAGGTCAGAATCAGCCATGCTGATGGAGGACAGAGAAGGTTCTTCCAGATGATCAAAAGAGAACAGTTTAATTTGGTGGGCATTAAAATTAACAAAGTATCCTTTTTCCCCATGTAACAACAGACTAAAGGTCGTTTTGGATATCAGCTGTCATTTTGACCTTATCAAACTGATCATATTACTATCAAGACAGAAATAAATGGCTGTGTTATTAGCGTAGATACCAAGTTGAGAGCTGATGTCATCGGGAAGGTATTTAATGAAAAAAAATCAATGTCAGACCAAGGAAGACCTGTATGCCAAACCCTATTGGAAGCTTTCGGGATGTCCAAGGCTTCACTATTCTTATCTAGAGCATGATAGACTCTTTCCGTAGTTATCATCAGTACATCATCAATTGACCTGGAGAACCGAAAGCCATATTGCGTGCATGAGAAAAGTCTCTGCAATGTGAGATGTTTAACCAATTCAGTGTAAAGCCGATAGTTCGAAGGGTCGGACGGTTCACCAGTGTGCTTAAAAACCGAAACAACAGATGAGGACTTCAAGCAGTCAAGAAAGCAAGAGGAAGTGAGACACTTATTTGAACGTTTGGAGAGCCAGGAGCCAGTCCAGGAGCACACTTCTAAAGGATTATTACAGGGATACCATCAGGTTCACATGATTTGCCGGGATCCAGATTAGAGGTGATAGCCGAAAATAATTCATACATAATACTATTCGTAAAACGGATATTACCTATGAATATTTGGATATGAGTTTTAACCCTTCCATAAAAAATTAGCTGTGCATAATGCAACCCGTCAGCGAAAACCTATGATATATAACCTCTTCAAAAAAAAGTATAGTGCGACCTTCAGTTTTTTGCGTAAAAAAAAGCTTATGATGAAAACTCGCAATATACGGTAATATAAATAGTCTTGATAAATCCAGTCATAAAATGCTATCTGCCAACCCAATAACGAATACAAGGTAGAAAACTCGAATCGGCGTTCCCACTTCTGTACGGGAATCCACTGAATAGTCTGTCGTGTCTTTAGCCCGACTCATCCATGAAGGAGTTCACGGCAAAGCATGGGCATCTTTTCTTTTTTAAAGACTCTCGAAAAAAGAAAACAAGCCGGTATAGAAAAAATATACTGTTTAAAAAACAAAGATGTTTACTGAAACACGTGTATCCTGATAATATAACGCATATTGTAATAAGAATTAACGTCAGACAATGGATAAAACTGAATAAATTCCTTAAAAATTATGCGCTGGACACAATTTTAACAATATAAGATAATCAGGTGATATTGTGTTGATGCCGGGCACAGAAGGAAGACTACAAGACTTTCTGGAGAAGGGAGGAATTGTAAGAAGATAGAAGGTACTATTGTCAGCAAGAGAAAAAGGCTAAAATACGAACTACGAATTGGAGGAGTCACGATCCAACATCTACAGAAGTTTAAAAAAGTGTTTAACAGATTGAAATTTAACATCTAAATGGAAAGGAACTTTGGAATAACAAAAGGCGTATTCCAAACGCTAAGCAAACTACTAAGAAACAGAAAAATTTCATTCGAAGCAAAGAAAACAATGATGAACTGCCAGAGAATATGAATTATTCTCTATGGCAGAGAATCATTGGACAATTTTCTCGCAGATTAACTGGAGGTAAGCAGAAATTCGTTTCTACAGAATGATGCTGAGAATATCATGGACAGAGCATGTAGTAAACGAAGTATTCTTGTGGAAAAGAGTTAAGGAGGCTTGGAGAATTTGACACTCACAGGATATATCGAAGGTAAAAGAGATAGTGAGGTGGCGGGTCACATCTGATAAGCTTGTTTTCGGATAGATGTCGACATGGGGAATGAGTGATGTAAAAAATATGACTCAGAATTACAAAGGATAGAAAGTTGGGGAGAACAAAGATAGCCTATTTCCTGAAAGAGCACGACTCATATATATATATATATATATATATATATATATATATATATATATATATATATATATATATTATTATTATTATTATTATTATTATTATTATTTATTTATTTATTTATTTATTCGAAAATATAGCATAACTATTTTATAAAATCACTAGACACCTCGCTAAAGGGGAACGCCGTTACAAAAGCTGGAATTACCAATTAAAATACAAATATACGAGAATTCAAAAAAACTTGACAACGAACTAAGGCTATAATAACTATTTAATGGTTTAATGTTGGGGTTAGACTAAAACAGAATTAATTCTAATAAATATTAAATTATACGATAAAATTTTAAATTACAAATTAAAAGTTACCCATTTTAAAATTTAAATTTAATCTATATTAAGTTTAAAATTGTAAAATTACTGAGGAAAAAAAAATACATATATTATTCTATTTTGTTTTTATTGAAATTAAGTTGGAATAAACGTTAAGTTCAAATGTTGCTCTGAACTTCATTACAACATAGATATATTTGAAGCACATAAACAGAGGCAGGTGAGGATGACATCTTGCAAACGAAAATACATACAAAAATTTGTTGGTTAATGGAATTTATTCCGTATACACCAATCCTATACTTGTGTATATATATATATATATATATATATATATATATATATGATGGCCACTATTCACATTATTCAGACTTTTGACCTCGTCTTTGTTGCCATATTTATCACAACATTTCGGCCGTTTTTACATCCATTAGACTTGGCACGTGGAACTAGAACAGTCTACTCCAGCGACCGAAATAAATGATTCAGTTCGACAGGCCAACCACCTGAAGAACGCCGGAGTGTACAACGGCCGAAACGTTGTGATAAATATGGGAACAAAGATGAGGATAACAGTCCGAATAATATAAATTGTGTACATAATACCTCATCTCAGAAATATAGACAAATACTGAAGGGCCGAAACGTAGCGATAAATATGGCAACAAAGATGAGGACAATAGTCCCAATAATAATAATAGTGTACATAATACCTCATCTCAGAAATATAGACAGATACTGAAGGGCCTAAACGTTGTGATAAATATGGCAACAAAGATGAGGAAAATAGTCGGAATAATGTAAACAGTGTACATAATACTTCATGTCAGAAATATAGACAGATACTGAAAGGCCGAATCGTTGTAATAAATATGGTGACAAAGATGAGGACAATAGTCCGAATAATGTAAATAGTGTATATAATACCTCATCTCAGAAATATAGACAGATACTGAAAGGCCATTTCGTCCCCGAGAGATTTTCCCAGGGACTTGTCAATGCAAATATATTTGTTAATTAAAAATTAAGCAATGAAAGAAAAAAGAAAGAAAAAGGTAAAGAAGAACAAACAACATATATATGTTGTTTGTTCTACTTCTTTCTTCTTTTTTTCTTTCTTCTTCTTCTTTTCTCCCTCACTTTTTATTTTTCAAATTTCTTTTAAAAAATCCTTGAATTAATTTCGTTAACAAATGTATTTCAAAAACCAAGTCGCAGGAAGAATATCTCGAGGACGAAATGGCCATCTAAATCGGGTAATTTGGGTTTCATTTTTATAATTCACTTATATAGTCTATAATATATATATTGAGATCTCTTTTTTATGGCTCAGTTTTAATATTTTGTATTAATAGTATCTAGTTTTATCTATTTGGTATTAATAGTACATATATATATATATATATATATATATATATATATATATATATATATATATATATGTAATCAAATGGATTAATATAGGTAAATGCAGGAGCAAGCGTTCGTATACACACACACACACACACACACACACATATATATATATATATATATATATATATATATATATATATATATATATATATACCCTATGGTGTAAGAAAAAACAGTGCTCAATATTAAATAACAGAGTTATTTAATATATTAAACACATACATAATACACTACGTTGATTGCACAACTCGGAGTTTCATGCTATTTGCAATCATCAGGTGAAGATTGCAAATGACATGAAACGGCAATTGTGCTGCTAATTTCATTGTGGAGTCGTTTTCCGTCTTGAGTAGCTCCCACTCTAATTCCACCTAAAATATTGGAAGCCATAGATATTTTATCTACGAAATTTTCTCTTTGCAAACAGAAGGATTTTTTTTCATTGACCTCCAATTGATTTCCATCTTCATTCTTGTCCAACTTCATAATACAGGAAAATACTGGTTGACAACACCAATATACTACCCCATAAAAATAACAAAAAAACTTCAAACTCTCGAGGTCCTCTATATCAAAAACAACCAACCAAGCAGTTGCTAACAAAATTGATTACCAATATAGTAACAACATATTGAAGTACATATAGCATTTAATGTCATTTTACATTTCTATCAATTTTCGGTCAACTCCCTTATATTGCAACGTTTGTTTTGCAAAAGATTCCATAACTACAACGGATAAACGTAAAAATTCGCATTCGTTCTTAAAAATCACTATCAAAACGGAATGAAGATTTTATCGCAGTTCCAATAAGTTTGTCTTTATAATTTACCCTGAAGATGATCTCGGAATAGGTCGAAAGTACTTGGGTTAAAAAAACAAAAAAAACTAGCGCGCCCTTCTTCATGAATTTCATCTCAACATCAAGAAACTTATAAGACAACTAGAAAGGATCAGTATAAAAAAGTAAACATATGCTTATATGATTCCATGAAAAAAAAATATGTATATAACGTCATCCACAGACAGACTGCTTCGCTGTTTCATTGTGTGGCTAGACATCCGGTTACCTCTAGCTAGGATCGAAACCTGACTGATGTGGTGTTAGGTGGAGATTTTACCACTGAGCCGTCGGCGCACGTCAAGAATGTAAGTGGAATTTTGGCGTATTTATTTTTAGAAACAAGCCCAGTGACTGACAGTGACTCAATTCGCTATGCGAAGAGTCTCGCTATATTAGCTATAATAGTCACTTTTTTTACAAACCCAAACCTACTCCCTAGAGAGCTCAACTGAAATTAATATTTATTTCAGGAGCCAATATAACGTCATCCACAGACAGACTGTTTCACTGTTTCACAGCTCATCAGTGTGACTAGACATCCGGTTGCATCTAGCTAGGATCGACACACACACACACACACACACACACACACACACACACATATATATATATATATATATATATATATATATATATATATATATATATATATATATATATATATATATATATATATATACTTTATTACAGGATATTACACAACAACATATATTCTAATATAATATCCTATAATATTATAATTATATATACATACATATATATATATATATATATATATATGTGTGTGTGTGTGTGTGTGTGTGTGTACATACTATTCATATAATAAATAAAAAATAAATGCAGGTGAAAAGAGAATATTAATAAAAGTAATGAAAAAGTTTACCCATCTGTATCTCACATTAACAGTGAATAAATTATTAACCAAATAAAAGAAAGCATGCATTGCATTTTTAAATATTCTAAATATTTTCCAATCATTTATACGCCATTGATATAAAGTATATTCATATCTAACCCCGTCTGTTTACATCTATCTCCCTAGCTAACTAAGTTTTTTCACATCTATCTATCTTAGTCTGGAAAGGATCAGTATAAAATAAATAGGCACCATATGTGTATATTATTTAATGGAACATGTTTGAATATATATATATATATATATATAGATAGATAGATAGATAGATAGATAGATAGATAGATGCACGCTACCCTACTAAATCTAAAGACACAGGTCTCTCCTATTTTGTCTTCAGTAAAACATACATACATACATACATACATACATATATATATATATATATATATATATATATATATATATATATATATATATATCCTTCTAAGGCTAAAGAAACGGGTGTCTCCTATTATTTATTCAATGAATCACACATACACACACACATACACACACACACACATATATATATATATAGATAGATAGATAGATAGATAGATAGATAGATAGATAGATAGATAGATAGATAGATAGATAGAACTAGTGAGCCAGACAAACCTACCTATGTTTCACCTAAACGGATCGTCGTATGTATATATATATATATATATATATATATATATATATATATATATATATATATTTATGTATGCATATATATATATACATATACATATATATAAGAATAAACTTATATAAGAATAACAATGTATGCTTGAGTAGCTGAGTCAGTCGAATATTCTCTAATCCTCGAAAAATCGACAATTTCTTTTCAATTCAGGCAGAATTTAATCCAATGTGTACATTACAAGCTTGCTCTACCTCATTTACCTGTAGTTTGAACTTAAGCGAACTTATACATACGTGGTCTCTTCCAGAAATGATCTAGGCAATAAATAATAACCCCTTTATAAAAAAATAAAAACAAAACTGCCTAAGGAAATGGCACCTTGTCCGCCTCAAATTATTCCCCTTCCGAAATCATACTTATCTCAGCATCCCTTCTAATTCTCGGCTACCTTGTCTTGTTCTCATTAATCTCGTCACAAGGAGCTAAATTTAGAATGTTGCGGGGGTGGTATTGACAGCTATAAGTGATGCGATGTTTTACCAGAATATTCCCAGAAAGACCGATGTAAAAAAATGTCACGTGATATTCAAAACGGCTGGATATTTTTCGAATACACCGTAGAAATCTTAATATTCTAATTCTCACTCTGGTTTCGTTTGATCGCTTCCATCACGCATTCAATACTTCCGTGCGCTCTGTTTATTAAACGTCTTCCACATCTTGGATCGCTTTCGGTGGATGTCCGGTTTGTTGCGCATGCGCAGTAAAGCTTATTTCTGAATGATTTCGAAGTTATATCAAAGACCCCCAATATACAGCTTCAAAACGTTTTGATCCTTTTGGGAAAGACTACGAAATGCATAAACTAGCAATTAATACACGTCATAACACAAGAGAATTTGTTAATCATATATAAGGTGCTTCCCTATCGTTCAAGGAATTTAATCAAAGTACTAAACCAAATATACTAATACTGAACTTTACTGTTATTCTTTTAAGAAGTACATTAGGTGATATCACTGTAAGAATTGTCAAGAACATTTCGATGGTTACAGTGGAAACTAGTTTTTAGTGCATGATATAGCTATTTTTTCTTTCTTTCATAGTCAAATACCTTATAAATTGTTGTCTGTTGAATACTGCCGCCATAACTGTTCTGATGCTCCTGATATTCATCTCGTAGTTCTTGACAAAATTCACATTACAATGTAATCAATCTTGATCTGGCGTCTCAATTTCACTCACTTTCTCACCGACGTGAGATGACTTCCTTCTGTCCTTTTTAACAAACATTTTCATGGCGACTGCTCTGATGAGTTTTTTTTTCCCCATGTTGCCCCGACTATATGAATTTAAGCGTGCTACTAGATTTGCATCTCGGTCCCAACATTTTACTTTTGAAATAGTTAAATGCATCCGCCTCTTCTACGCCAACAGTTACTTTTCTTGCACTCCCCACCTGTGCAACTGTATTCCTTTTAATTTCTTCACCGCTAACTACAATCCTCAAAAATTTAAATGCAACGTCATCGCCATCTTCTATCTTGAAAACCGTTTATCATTTTACCTTTGTTCAATCTTCCCTATTCTCAGTCTTTTCTCTCACTTTCATTTCCTGTATTCCTATGCGTATTAGTGGCATTCCCACCTTGCTTGGAGTGAAATGATATATATATATATATATATATATATATATATATATATATATATATATATATATATTATGAAATGGACAAAGTCCGACAATTATTTTAAGACATTTTATGTTTATACATTCTTTTTAGAGATACAATTTTTAAGTAAAGGCTCTGTTTTATAATAAACAGTATTTATAACATTTACCGGCCTGAATGTTCGAGAAAGTTTCACAGAAAATATTCGTCCTCCGACAGGAATCGAACCTGTATCATATAAGGAACCGTCATTTAGCTTGACGTGTTCTTAACCGGTCGAGCCACAGAGGACCGTTCGATTAGCAACGTCGAATTCACTGCCTTTAAACTTCAATTATCCAAGAATCGCTCAGGTACATTCATTGCCTTGACTGTAGATTAGTTGTCCTATGGCCATTGTCTGAGAAGGACGTTACTCCAAGGAAGCGTACAAACCTGTAATATTTTCAACAACATACTGGCAAGCCTTAGCGGTGAACATTTTCTACTGATTCTTTTCTAGTTCGCTAATTTCATTCTTGTCCACCTTCATAATACAGGAAAATACTGGTTGACAACACCAATATACTACACCATGAAAATAATAAACAAAAAATTCAAACTCTCGAGGTCCTCTATATCAAAAACAACCAACCAAGCAGTTGCTAACAAAATTGATTACCAATATAGTAACAACATATTGAAGTACATATAGCATTTAATGTCATTTTACATTTCTATCAATTTCCGGTCAACTCCCTTATATTGCAACGTTTGTTTTGCAAAAGATTCCATAACTACAACGGATAAACGTAAAAATTCGCATTCGTTCTTAAAAATCACTATCAAAACGGAATGCAGATTTTATCGCAGTTCCAATAAGTTTGTCTTTATAATTTACCCTGAAGATGATCTCGGAAAAGGTCGAAAGTACTTGGGTTAAAAAAAAAAAAACTAGAGCGCCCTCCTTCATGAATCTCATCTTAACATCAAGAAACTGATAAGACAACAAAGGATCCGTATACTATACTATGAGTTGGCCCGGAATCTCTCCTGATTTAAATCCAATCAAGAATCTGTGGTCAATCTACAAGTAAAGACTTCGTGGAATGGATATATGAAGTACTGACATGTGCACTCGGTCATGTTTCATTGGAAAAATACGAAAAAAAGTAAAAAACGTTTGTTTCAATTAATTTGTACAAGGATGTATATAGACGGTAAACCCTTGATGGAAAAAAACGAATACAATTTCGATCCCTGTTGGGAGGTATATTTTTTTTTTAGTAAGAAATACTTGACATTACAGGCTGACATTAATTCCACTGTTAAACTTAAGATGGATAGCATTTCAAACACGTGTACTCAGCAAAAATAACGTTTACTGTGGAACCTGGGTTATCGAGAACCTCCGTTATCGTACGATACGGGGATCGTTTACTTTTTTGCCGGTGAAAGATGGTCTCGGAAATTGTACATCTTCTCGGTTATTGAACAAGAAAATCCGTTCGTTACTAACCTGTATATTCCTGCTCGCTTGTTGTCCGGTGACTTCCCGCAAGCTCAAAGTGACAGAGAAGGTAAATTACCCCAGAAATAGACTTACCTGGAGTCTTTATATAGAAAGGGATTCCCTTCGAAAAAATAACACCTCTCCCCTGGCCTTGTACCACATACGACCCACGTGGGGGTGTTAAATATAACACCTCTCCCCATCCTCACGGTCTTACATAGGGCAACAAGAGTCTTCTATGGATGTAAAGTGAAATGAAATGTTCAGTTCATTCTATTTGTCGTCTATATTTATTTCTTATTGTTTTCTGCATGTAAAACTATAGTTATTCTGTATCAAATGTTTTTGGGGGCTTTTTTGTTTTGTTTTGTTTGGTTTTTTTTTGTTAACATTTTGGGGTGTTTGTAACGGATTAATTGGGTCTACATTATTTCTTGGGGAAATGTTACCTCGGTTTTCGTGCATTTAGATTTTCGGACGACATTGTGGGATGGATTGTGGTCGATAACCGAGGTTCCACTCTAAATATTAGGTTGGTGCAAAAATAATGGCGTGATAATGTCGTTTTTTGACGTATTTTTAACGTCAAAAAACGACATTATTACGTCATTATTTTTGCACCAACCTAATAATAACAAATAATTTCTGATTAAAAGATCAATTCAAAAATTACTTCCATTATATCAAGAGCTTTTTTTTTTTTTACTAATTAATTTGTAATTTTTACTTCCTTTTGAAACCTTCTTGATCCATTAATACCCAGCGAAAATTTCCAGGGCCTAATAATATAAAATTAAAGTAAAAATGATTATTATAAGTTTCTAAAAAGTCAGTTTTTAAATATAGTTAAAAATATACACTATTAATTATAAGTTATAATTAATTAATGACTACCTTCCCGAAAATGGGAGTTTAGGCGTTAATAGGTTAATCAATTTGATTTTTTAAAATCATTTTACCCTCAAGGAAGGCGAAAATACCAATATGACCCAATGGGGTTACTAGGAATAAAAGAGAATGAGAAGGCCTGAGGAGAGGGGAGGAGAAAGAACGATAAAAATAGGTTTAAGGATGACAGAAGATGGCGATTGGCGCTGCATTTAATTGTTTGAAATTTGTAGATTCTAGAAAAGGAAGAAATCGGAAGACAGTTCCGCAAGTGAGAAGTGCGAGAAAGGGAACTATTAGAATAGAACATACGTTTTCATCTAGTTGATTAAACAGTAAAACAGTAAGACCTATTTGCAAATCTCGTTTAAATTCATCACTAGGAAGCAAAGTTCATGAGAAAAAACTCCCATGGAAATTCGGGTAGCTCGGTACCTTGGCATGGTGTAATGGTTAGTAAGCTTGTCTCGCTAGATCAGTTACGACTGAAAAGTGAGTACGATTCTCACTAGGTACCCCATACATTCGGCCTTGTGCCGTATCTAAGCTGTACTTAGAAAATAACTGAAAATACGTATAGTAAAGACAGAGGCAAGGCACATCAGAAAATCTAAAATTATCCTAAGTGAAATTAATCATATATTCTAATCCTTCAAGCAACCGTCCATTTTGGGAAGGAAGTAAACATCTTCCAATAATCAACAGGAAATTATCACCTTTTCTATTTAAAACGCATGCGCAGTGAATCTCTTTCGTTTTACGTCAGGTTTAAAACGCCCTATAATAGCGAGCTTATGTCAGCAAGTAGACATTTCTCAAAGCAGAAAGATTATTATTATTATTTATATTATTTTTTGTTGTTGTTGTTGTTTCTGTTGTTGTTGTCCATTCGCGATGCCATTTTGTAAAAGCCGAAAACAAAAATATCGTCAGTGGGAGGCATTAGATTCTGTAGGAAACTTGACCCCTTTAAAACAGCCTTTTTATATTTTTTTAATTTCTTCCACTCTCTTGTGATCTGTTTAGTGTTACCTTTCTTTCTTTCTTTCTTTCTTTCTTTCTTTATTTATTTATTTCTTTATAACTGGGCCTTTCTTCTCAAAGCGGCGCTCACTTTGCTGATATAAACATCAAACAGATTTCATTTACTGTCCCCACCTACATACGTGCAGTCGTCAAATGTCTTTAATGTTACTGCGTTCCTCGAACAATGTCTTCTTTGTCCACTCTACGTTGCCAATGCAAAACAGAATCGCTCTCCTTTTTGTTGCATTCTTTGAAAATATTGATATATAATCAAAGTTCCATACTTATGGTAAATTTATAGAAACTATAGAATTTTCTACAAAGAGAAGATAAAAAAAAAACATTTCAAAATTAAAACAAGAGTATAAAACTTAGGTAACAGAAAAGGAAATATTGAAGCCATTCTACGTCTCAGACTGTCAGAGATGAATTGGGATCATAAGCGTCTCTTTTATTCGAACTATTTTTAAGGCTATGTCTTTTGAGGACTTGTTTTTTCCAGAAAATACAAGAGCCGTCTACAATAGTAGAAATTCTTTCAAATTAATTGTTCTGCTGTGAAACCTTTACAATACTTTTCGCCCTTACGAAACCCAAGAGCCATTTTTGCGAGAGAGATTCATAGAATGAGATAATAGGCACATTTCTTGGAGATATGTGGGTAAGATAACGATTGACTCTAAACGTGAACAGATTAAGTTTGTAGTGATCGAGTAAGCATCCTCTGGGTAGTCAGCTCCACAAAGTAGCCGTTCGTGTGAAGAAGCTACTCGAGAGGAAATTCCATTTGACCAATGGAAGACGAAGAAAATGAAGGCGATTTACTATAATGTGCGCGTCTTATCCGTGAGAGTTAGTAGTGTTGTAAGCAATGTAATTCGTCTGAATACTTTACATCGAAATAGCAATAGAATAGCAAGAGACTTGCAACGTTACGTCAGCAAGGAAGGCGTGATAGGGTGGAAAATATTTAATAACCGACGTCCTTGCATGGATACCAATTTGACACCATCGAGATGGAAAGTGAAAACAGGAAACCCCTGCCAATTTATGAGGGTAGAACTTCATTTTCGGCCTGATCTGTCTCCTGTAAACGTAGAGGATATTAGGTGGCGTCAGGTACTTACACGGAACCGACCATTTTTTTTAGCGATGGATCATATGGACAAGTTCCACTTGAGGTCTATGGACAAAATGCAAGACCCAAAAATATTATTACTAAATCAATGTGCCATCAGATAAGACCAAGATTGACTTCAAAGGAAAATTATACTGAACAGTTTTAGCTAAATTATGATGTAATATATTATACAGAGCAGTAGTTTTTGTGTGTCTGTCTATATCTCTGAGATGAGATATTATGATTATTTACATTATTCGGACTGTTACCCCAATCTTCATTGTCATATTCACAACGATTCGACCGGACATTCGACCGGACATTCGGCCGGAGATTCGGCCGGAGATTCGGCCAGAGCGTACAACGGCCGAAACGTTGCAAATATGGCAATGAAGATTGGGGTAACAGCCCGAATAATGTAAATAATAATACAAATATTTTTAGCGTGATTTTCAATAAACAGTGCAAATTTAAAATATTTTGTGTTATAATTAGTGCCCAAAAGTATTATCTATATCTATAATTCTCAAATGTATGTTTGTATCTATGTGTGTGATCGGATGTTGTTTATTCATTTCCACAGTTTTCATCCAATTTCGATGAAATATTTTTTGTTTGATAGATAATTCTTCACTGCCGGTTTTGAGTTCAAATTGTTGGAAAAATGGCCCTCCACTACTTCCTGTCTATTATAAATCTCGGAAACGTTTTACTATTTACTATCTGTTCTCGGATATATATATTTCATAAAAAAAACTTTAATAAAAATAAATAGTATAATAAAATAATGTCTATATTTCTGAGATGAGATAGTATGTACACTATTTACATTTTTCGGACTCTTATCTTCATCTTTGTCGCCATATCTTCAAAGACACATGGCACAGTGGATAAAGGCGTTGGTTAGATCCAGTAACATGACTCAAAGTGTGTGAGTTCAATATCCAGTTAAGGCAGTGGAGAACTTGGAGAGAGGAATTAACAGGAGATAACAGATAACAGACATCCATTAAACATGGCACGTGGAACTAGAACAGTCTCCCTCAGTGAGCGAAATAAAGGGTTCAGTTCGACATTCCAACCACCTGAAGAAGGTCAGAGCGTACAACGGGCGAAACGTTGTAATAAATATGGCCACAAAGATGAGGACAATAATCCGAATAATGTAAATAGCGTAGTTTAAATTATTATGATAATATTTATTATTATACAATTTCTTTTTCAGGGCCACTCACATTCAAAAGTTTCCACCCACCCCCGCCATTTGGGGATGTGCGTCAGTTTCACCCAATTATTGTTACTAATATTGATTTTCAGGTGGGCTGGCTTTAAAGTTAAACTACTCCAATTGGACGGTAAAAACACCCGGTAAAAGATGGGTTATACTGTTCGTGGTGTTATATACACTTTTATCTAACTTTTGATTTTATTATTAGGTTGGTGCAAAAATAATGACGTAATAATGTCGTTTTTTGACGTTACGTCAAAAAACGACATTATTACGTCATTATTTTTGCACCAACCTAATAATTATTGCTTGTAGCTCTTAATATATATATTTTTTTTTTACTATCTCTCCAAAATTCTGTTCTTCCAAGTATTTACACCAACTCGTTAGGAAGATGATATTCCTTCTCTTATGTGAACTTATGTCAAGGATTGATCGTTGAGAGTGTAGATCTTTACGCGTGTTGGACCTAAGAGGGGAAAAACGAGCATTATGGTTGTTCTCTTTTTGTCTCGTCTTGGCTGAGGAGGAAGTGACGCAGGGCGTTTCTGATTGGTCGCTTGTTATTTCGAGATCTTCAGTCGCAGTTATTTATATGTCTGTTGTTGTGTGCTTGGTGGAAATTTGCTTCAAGATCACCCCTCCGAAATAGGTATTGTTTTGGTAGGGTCTCTTGGGTGAACAGGTCTGATATTGAAAGACCCGAATCTTGTCTTGATCCCAAGTCCTAACATCCCTGAGGAGTCGATTCTGTGCACCTGTTGGAATGTATTCATAACAAATGCCTAAAGTTATATCAATAGTAATATTTCAAGGACAGTCATGTTTCATACACAGTGAAGTTATTCTTATTGAATAGATCTAAAAAGTTAATTGTCATATAAACACCAACTATCGTGTTTAGACTAGCAGGTTGTGGGTATGGGTTTCTCTTTTATTTTTTTGATCTGTTGAATTGATGAACATCCTTTTCTATCTATCTACCTGGTCTTTCCGCGTGTTGGACCTAAGAGGGGAAAAGACTAACATTAAGGTTGTTCTCTTTTTGTCTCTTCTTGGTTGAGGAGGAAGTGACGTAGGGCGCTTCTGTTTTGTTAATTGCTATTTCAAGATCAGCGGCAGCAGTTATTTATATGTCCGTTGTTGTGTGCTTAGTGGATTTTTTGCTTCAGGATCGTCTGCCGAAATAGGTATTGTTTCGGTAGGGTCTCTTGAGTAAACAAGTATGATGTTGTAAGACCCAAAGCTTATCATGACCCCAAGTCATAGAATCACTGAAGAGGCAATAACAAAATTAAGTAACAAATCATATTCATTGAGTAGCCTTTTCTGTAATCTTCTATATTTTTTTACACAGGTTTCACTTATCGAATACAGTAGTAAAAAAAACATATTTTGCTTGTGATTCATGAATAGAATTCAGGTTTTAATGTATTTTCAATTCAATGTATCCAATACAAAAATATCAACTTTGTTTCTATTTATTCTTGAAATAGTAAAATTTTGAAGATATTTTGTAAGCAAAATCCTGTGGAAATTAAGTATTTCTGTACATTTTACAGACGAACTTTATAACTAAATACTAAAAAATTGGTAAAACTATTAATCTAAATTTTTGGCGCAGTACTTATCAAATCAAACACCAGTTTTTGCGTCGAGTGAGACGATGATATTTATTTAACTGAAGCGAAAGAGCAGCCGGCCCTAATAACCAATTGCATTCACTCATTTTACCAAGTTTTCTTGCTTGCGGAAAATGGAAACTGTAAAAATGATCATCTCCAAAAGATACCAGATTTCCTGTGACAGTTTTTTTCTATACAAGAGTCAGATTTTATTTTAATTATTTCTCCCCAAGAATGACAATACAGACAACAGGGTGTAAGAGGTTATTGAAATATTAGAGAATCTAAGATCAACTATTAAGGAGAAAGACAATAAAAACAACAAGAATTAAGAAGAAAGAAGAAAACGACAGACATTGAATTTAGATTTATGAAGATCAAAATTGACTGAGAGTCGAGACGCCGGAAGAGAGTGTCCCATACGTGAGAAGTGAGATAGAAGAAAATGTTAGCATAGAACTTACGGTTACATCTAGGAATTGTAAAACGATGAGAAGTCGTGCCAATCTATAGTACGCTTAAATCAATAAAATATAGGTATCATCGATCATATTGCTACACAGGTTTCGAACGGAGACGCTTAATCATCACATTTAAAAATAGGGTATTGCTGCCATGGTTGGTGTTGCCCAATCCTCACTTTCAAAGATAGAGTATTGCTGCCATGATTCGGCATGAGATGCCCAATACTGACATTACAAAGTAGAGTATTCCTGTCATGACTCGGCTGAAGATGCCCAATGCTCACATTAAAAAATAGAGTATTACTGCCATGACTCGGCTGGAAATACCCAATAGCCACATTAAAAAATTGAGTATTGCTGTTATGACTCGGTTTGAAATACCCAATACTAACATTAAAAAATAAAGTATTGTTGCCATGACTCGGATGGAGATGCCCAATACTCGTTTTTAAAACATATAGTATTGTTGCCAAGACTCGGCTGAAGATGCCCAATACTCACATTAAAATATAGAGTATTGCTGCCATGACTCGGCTGGAAATACACAATACTCACATTAATACATAGAGTATTGTTGCCATGACTCGGCTGGAAATACACAATACTCACATTAATACATAGAGTATTGTTGCCATGACTCGGCTGGAAATACACAATACTCACATTAATACATAGAGTATTGCTGTTGTGACTCGGATGCAGATGCCCAATACTCACATTAAAAAATAGAGTATTCCTGTCATGACTCGGCTGGAGATACCCAATACTCACGTTAAAAAATAGAGTATTGCTGGCATGACTCGGCTGGAGATGCCCAATACTGAGAGTAAAAATTGGGTATTGCTGACTTGATGTTTCACTCAGAGTTCTTCCAAAGTACTGCGAGTCTGTAGAACAAAGTTTGTCGTGTATGCTTCACTGAACTCTACAACGTTAATCTCTTCATGTCTAGTGTCAGTCTCTTTCTAGAAATATTTATCGAAAATTTTATTTGTAAAATTATCAATTTAGCTGACATCACATCAACATAATCGTCTTATAAACTACTATTTGTTTATAGAATGTTTATCGTCATATTACTGGTAGGACCGCCAAAATATTTCTATTTCATTCTGAAGTAATTGATTTATTCGAAGGGTTGAAAGTGAGATGAAGTTTTCCGCTTAAATATAAATATGTCTGGCCACCGTACGTTTGGTGGGGCCCTAATAATTACTAATGTCACTGAGAGCAATCTGACACTGACCGATTGTCCACTGTGGCCGAATGTCCTCCTTTTTATATGCGCACGCATTGGTAGAATCATTTAACCTGATATATACATAAATACTCATGACCTGATCACCCGCCTTCATTCCATCGGACTACGTTTTAATGTTGACATATATCAAGAATAACTGTAGAATATGTTATGTATAATAACATTATATGTCTTATTATATGATATATAACAAGAAAGACAGCATGGTTTTAATAGACCAAACATTTCTTGAGTTATTTTGACGTCCAATACGGAAAGTATACATTAGGTAAAATAGAAAGCTACGTTGTGGAAATGTTTTTGAGCCGAATAAACATCGGATGCGCTTCTAGTTTGGCCTTGTGCAAGACAAACCGATCTTTCAATATCTGTCTATATTTCTGAGATGAGGTATTATGTACACAATTTACATTGTTCAGACTATTTTCCTCATCTTTGTTGCCATATTTATCACCACGTTTCGGCCTTTCAGTATATTTCTGAGATGAGGTATTATGCACACTATTTACATTATTCGGACTATTGTCATCATCTTTGTTGCGATATTTATCACAACGTTTCGTCACTTCAGTATATTTCTATATTTCTGAGATGAGTTATTATGTATATTATTTACATTATTCGGACTATTGCTCTCATCTTTGTTGCCATATTTATCACCGCGTTTCGGCCTTTCAGTATCTGTCTATATTTCTGAGATGAGGTATTATGCACACTATTTACATTATTCGGACTATTGTCATCATCTTTGTTGCGATATTTATCACAACGTTTCGTCACTTCAGTATATTTCTATATTTCTGAGATGAGTTATTATGTATATTATTTACATTATTCGGACTATTGCTCTCATCTTTGTTGCCATATTTATCACCGCGTTTCGGCCTTTCAGTATCTGTCTATATTTCTGAGATGAGGTATTATGCACACTATTTACATTATTCGGACTATTGTCATCATCTTTGTTGCGATATTTATCACAACGTTTCGTCACTTCAGTATATTTCTATATTTCTGAGATGAGTTATTATGTATATTATTTACATTATTCGGACTATTGCTCTCATCTTTGTTGCCATATTTATCACCGCGTTTCGGCCTTTCAGTATCTGTCTATATTTCTGAGATGAGGTATTATGCACACTATTTACATTATTCGGACTATTGTCCTCATTTTTGTTGCCATATTTATTACAACGCTCGAAATAAAGGGTTGTACGCCCCAGCCTTCTTCAGGTGGTTGGAATGTTGAAATGAACCCTTTATTTCGTTCACTGGGTTAGAATATTCTAGTGCCACGCGCCTTGTTTTTAATGGATATCAATTAACAGTTATCTCCTGTTAATTCCCCTCTACAAGTTCCTCCACTGCCTTAACTGGGTGTCAATGTATCTAACCAACGCCTTTATCCACTGGGCCATGTGTCCTTGGCACGTGGAACTGAACAGTCTACCATAGTGAGCGAAATAAAGGGTTCAGTTCGATATTCCAACGACCTGAAGAAGGCTTGAGCGTACAACGGTCGAAACTTTGTAATAAATATGGCGACAAAGATGAGAACAATAGTCTGAATAATGTAAATAGTAAACCGATCTTTCGTAAATAGATGTGTATATTCTTTCGTTTTTATTATTTAAATTAAATTCCTCGACTTATTTCGACTAGTTAGCTAGTGAATTCTATAAACCATTTGTAAATTCAATCTATAATTTTTACCTACATGACTGTTACAGAAAATATTTTCTTAATTTTTATTAGGTTCTTTTTGTGTCACTCTTAAATTTTGATCGATCGTCCCAGTCGATCAGTTTTCTTAATTCCAGATCGAAATTCCATACAAATTAATCGATAAGTTGTTCAGAGTGTAACTTATAACAAAAATAGTAAATGTTGTATAAGATAGAATATTTGCTTTCCAGAAACTGGAAAAACGCTGAAAAATTATTTATATATATTAATGCTGAATAATGTAAACAATTATATAAAATGGTACTCATATTCTGTGTTTTTATCTCTCTCTCTCTCTCTCTCTCTATATATATATATATATATATATATATATATATATATATATGTGTGTGTGTGTGTGTGTGTGTGTGTGTGTGTGTGAAGAAAAATATATGGAAAAACAAAAATCCGAATATGCAGTATGCTGTTTTAATGTTGTTTCAATGTCAACGTCAGACGTTTCGGTCTAGTAGACCTTCTTCAGGACATAGTTATTAAAACATAATTAATATTAGACGATATTCAAGTCAACATGAAAAGAAACGTCTGACGTCGACATTGAAACATTAAAACAGCATACTTACACATTCGGATTTTTGTTTTTCCATATATTTTTCTTCTTACTCTCGAATCTATATCCACATATTTGCTTACATATATATATATATATATATATATATATATATATATATATTATGCCTTTAAATTATTTAAGGAACATAGGGCCGGCAGATATCGTTTTTTTTAAGTGAGTAGGTTGTTAGCGTACTACAAGAACCCCCAACCTGCAGGATCAGGTTTTTGATTTCAGAGTTGTCCTTCTCCTAGACCAGTTGCCATCCAAGGCTTTAAAACCCGGTCTGTCCTAACTGAGGTGGAAGAAGGACATTCATACCTTTCCCAAGAGTATTAGCACGTAAGTGAATGTAATGAATTCGACTGGAATTCGAACTCGGCTCTCCAGTTCCTCAATCCATTACTCCACCGTGCCTCCGTTTTATGTATATAGACAATGTATAAATGTTTCAAATCAGCAGTCACTAAGGAAACAGATTATACTTTCAATTTATCAGATATATAGGTGGTTAAATCAATAAATCCGTTGCCTTTGCATTATTAATGACTGGATTTTCATGACACGTACAAGGAAAAGTATGTAATTTCACATGTGCCAAGGTCACAAGAATTTTGTCAATCAGATTGCTCAACTGATAAATAAAAAGATGCATGATTCTTATATAAACTGACTGAAGGTTTTACTGTGTTAGCGTTTCTCATGGTCACATAAGAAGAATTGTGTTAAATACAAAATATATATTTTTATAAATGCTTATTAAATATGCGAAGTGAATTTTCAAATTTAACATTTTTCATACGGACAACTGTAAATCGATTGAGAACATTACGGGTACGAAAATCTGGATAAATATTATCGGGAAATTTTTAATTTTTTTATAAATAGCACCAACACACACACATACGAATATATATATATATATATATATATATATATATATATATATATATATATATGAGGACCTGCTTGTAAAGATAGATAGTTGCGGCGAAACTAAGGGGGCTATGAAAAACAAAAAATGTCAGCACACACACACAAATACATACACACACACAGATATATATATATATATATATATATATATATATATATATATATATATATATATATATATATATATATATATATATATATATATAAGGCTCAAACACTAATATTCCATGGTTTTAATTTATTACATTGGAATCGTAATCACGATCCAAATCATTAGATCTACAAATTCAAAATGAAATGAGGATTATATATATATATATATATATATATATATATATATATATATATATATATATATATATATATATATATATATATATATATCAGTGTGTGTGTGTGCGCGCGCCCGTGTGTGTGTGCGTGCGTGTGTGTGTGCGTGTGTGTGTGTGTGTGTTTTGAACAATAAAAAATATTAAAAAATTAAAATCTTCACACACACTGGGTTGTATATTCTTTCATTTTTATTATTTCAATTCTGTTCCTCGACTTGTTTCGACCAGCATGACCATTATCAGGAGAAAAATATTCTGCTTGTTATTAGCAGTGAACTACAGAAATGAATGACTTGATGGAGAAAATGAACTTTTGTCTATAGTTGTTATTTGATTTTTTGGGTTTTTTTTTTAAATACTTTATTTATTTTGTATTATTTAATGTGTGTGTGTATGTATATATATATATATATATATATATATATATATATATATATATATATATATATATATATTTGTTTTATTTATATTATTTAATATATTATTTTATATTTTATTTTATATTATATATATATATATATATATATATATATATTGCACAACAAAATCCAAAATTACTTTATATGAGAGTCATAGATCTAAGTACATAGTCTTATTCAACGCCGGTGTATAGACTGTGTTTCTGTCGGATTTAGAAATTTAAAATTTAACTTTGACAGCAGTCGAAAAATTGATACAGAATTTATCCATTTCGATGTTTTAGTCAAACGAAATTCCTGAGTCGGTGGGAAGGGGAGGGTGAAGGTATTAAAGCCTAATTTATCTGCTATTTTATAATAAATACATTGTGCTCTTTTTGTTGATCAGTTTTAATATTTGACATTACTAGGAGCCATTTGGTTTATATACGAACAGATTTGTAACATGTACTAATTTTCTTAGCAGGCAAATTCACACACTCAAACGTAACTTGACTTTCTAAGTAAAATATATTGGATACATAGGCTGCCCAGGGAAATTAAAACCCAACCACCCCTAAATGAAATTGATTGAATTTACCTTAAACTCAACAACTCGTAATATTAATATTGTCTGCTCTTATAAATTAAGTAAATTTCTTTGAAAGTTTATTCCTATCATCGCTTGACAATGGAATGAGACTATGGATTTTAAGTTTAATTTTTATAATTATATTTATAAATTTAGTTTCAGTTTTGGAACTTTTCTGTATGGCAATGGAATCAAATTTTTAAAAAGTAAATAATTATAATATTTTGCTGTATTGTTTTGTATCGAGCACTTTTTTTTTAATTATAAAAATAACTGCTAAGAACAACGGACCTTACTGTTGTTTCTTATTATATATATATATATATATATATATATATATATATATATATATATATATATATATATATATATATATATATATATATATAAGATTAATGAATATTTTGATGATACTACTACTTATTACTATAATATTATACAATTTTTATAATATTTACTAGGTATACGTGTTACATTAGTTGTGGGGATGAGCATTTTTAAATAGTGTAAAGGAACTTTTATTTTTTTTCATGATGGCTCCCCGTAGCTATATTTGCAAAGCACTCTTAGTGAAATTTCTTTCTTTTTTTCTAATGGGAAAATGGAAATACCGGTTCTGTCCCTTTTGCGAAGGACATTGCCATTAGTAGGATTTTCAATATCTCCGCGTGCTGACATTAATTTCACCGTTTCAAAAAACAAAGAAAAAAAAACACGCAAAACTACTCAAACATTTATGTCTACTTTATAAGCTTATATAACCATAGAGCTGAAGGTTACTTTCTGGTTACCAAATATAGTCAACACTAACATACCATTCCACTAACACACCATTCCATTGAAGCACCATTCCAGAGGTTCACCGGTGCGCTGCTTGAATGTGTCCTTTAAACTCACCCAGAGATCGACACTCACCGAGACATTGTTATTAAATTTTATTGCGTGAGTGTTTTGTTTTTTGTTTGTTTTGTTTTTTGTTTGTTGGCTTATTTTTGTTTTTCAGCTACGTTTAATCATTGGGGGCAAAAATGGTAAACCCTTAAAAAGCGACACCTTTATAAAATGAAGAAAAGCTTTGCACAGAACGAATCCCAATCTCTGAAATAAATAGCATTTAACTAAAAACATCTAATTTGCATCATTGAATGCAATCGATGCCACGCATTTTATATCCGAGCGAATTCTCTAAGATTGGTGCAGTAACAAATCTAATGTCCTTCTCTCTATTTTCTTGCTCTGGCATCAAAATTCATCCAGTAACGAGGCACTAGCTTGTGGGTTGTGCAATTCTGCTGATTGTAATATTATTTCTCGCCATTATTCTCAAATCAATTTTGACCAGGATGATCCAAGATTCCATGGGTCATATCGTTTGAATATGTCTATATATATATATATATATATATATATTCAGAATATTTTCATTCATTGGAAAAATAAAAATTATTCTTTCTTGATTAATTTTCTACAGCCACCAAGAAATTAATTCGTGGTCTTGAAAAGATTAAAACTAAAATAGACATAATACGTCTAAAACGGAAAACGGAAACATGCTTATATATATATATATATATATATATATATATATATATATATATATATATATATATATATATATGCTTGTGTGTGTGGAATCATATATATATGCTTGTGTGCAGGAGGAATCAGTAAGTCCGCATCCTATTGTTGTACGGCAGTAGAATCACATGTGTGTCTATGTATGCATGCATGTCTCTGTTGCTGCATGTGTCTGTGTATGTTTATGTATGTATGTATGTGTAAAAGATCTGTATTCGACATTATCGAAACAATAATAATCCTCAACCAGATTCGACGAACATGACACTTTGTGAGAATGCTGGGAATATCGGGATTGCCAAACAACTTTCCTACGGGGAACGGAAGACAGTAATGCGTCCAGAACGCAAGCCTAACAAGCGATTTAAAGAAAATTTAGAGCATAATCTGGATGCATTGTTCTAGGATGTGCAGCATTGGGAAGAACTGACTTTTAATAGAACAGAGTGGAGGCACTTTATTAGGGACGGATGCAAATCCTCTGTGGATGAATATCTCAGGCATGCTTAGATCAAACGAGATCTACGAAGAGACACTGATTTGCCAACTAATATTCAGTGTTAGAAACGTGGTGTGTGTGAGCGCATGCTGTTATTGAAGACGGGTTATGTAAACGATCTGAAAGGTTATCGTAATAAACAGAAGCAAACCTACTATGCAAATCTGCCTCATTTTCCTGACAACAAGGTTTACAGATCATAATCTGGACTGAAAAAGGCACGTGGTAACACACAGGAGAATTCTAGACTATGAATATCTAATCAAACCCAATCAAGGATATAGAGTTTATCTGTCACTATGATATCGAATACAGAGCTCAAGTTTCAGCTCAAGGGCCATGGAAGCTAAACGGGACATAAGTCATAAAAAGTGATACGATGAGTGAGGAGGTGGCTCTCATAAGTGTAAGATGTATCATTCACCATGTACCTATTAAAAAATCTATCTGTAGCAGGCATGACGCATAAGGATCTCACTACCAGTCATTTTGGGATGAGCTCAAATTTCTTTTTTCATTTTTATTTCATGATTAAAATGATCAAAGTATTGTAGTTCAAATTCGAGAGATTGGCCTAAATTCCTTAGTAGGCACTAATCTTCAGTGACAAAATGTAGATGTTGTATTTGTCGTATTGTCTGGTCATTTATAGACTAACTTCCTTTTCTCACCCCACATCTCGTCTTTCGTACACGGCATATTTATATTTTCTCAAATCTCGTGGTCGCCGTGATTTTGCGTTAATTTTTCAGCATAAAAACAATATGGCTTCCCCACGAGTTCTTTTTACGTGCGAACGTCCATGAGTTAAGTTTTTTTTTCTTCTTCAAACTTACAGAATAAGCTTTCATTCAAATATTTTATATTTCTGCCTTTCAGTTCTCTATTATATGTTTTGAAACTATATATATTTAACTGTATTTTTGTTTTGTTTTTATTCTTCTCTTTCATAGACGCCATGGTTTTTGGAGGCTTGTTTAGAGACCAAGTTAATGGCTTTGTAAGCTTCCTTCATGTGAATTGCAGTCAAATTTGGAAGAAGTAATAATTAAATATTACAGGTGGGAGCACCAGAATTTTATAAATACCAAAGTGGGGCATGACCCAAAATAGTTTGGGAACCACTGTGTTACAGGCTTTGAACTTATTGATCTAAACATATTTATACTTCCAAAATTTAAAAATCATTCTTTGCATACATTTAAATCCTCTTATCGCTAATAAATTTCAAGGTATAGAATTAGAACTTAATCCTAAGAACTGACTTTTATTTTTTTTTTTATTTTAATATTAATTTATCAGTTGTCGTCCCCGTGAAAAAATTTCCTCTGCACATTGACAGAAATATAGGCAAATCAGCGGTACCTCTTGAAAATGTCCAAACTTTGATTAGATTTTTCCAGAGCTTGCCTTAATACAGAAATATATTAGTGAAACATTGATTATTTTAAATTATTTCCTGAAATTTTCCCGACACATTTATTTTTTTTTCCAAATCAACGTCACTTCACAAAATGGCACACATCACTTGAAACTCAATTTATAGATACACTGAATTCGTTCATGAAATCTAATTTAAAATTTAAAATGTTTCATCAAAAACATTTGTTGTAACCAAAGCGAATGTGACAGAATGTGTGTATTATATATATATATATATATATATATATATATATATATATATATATATATATATATGAATATATATATATATGAATATATATATATGAATATATATATATATGAATATATATATATATGAATATATATATATATGAATATATATATATGAATATATATATATATATGAATATATATATAAATATATATAGAAAAATATATATAAATATATATATATAAGTATGTATATATAAATATATATATAAATATATATAAATATATATATAAATATATATAAATATACATAAATATATATAAATATATATATATAAATATATGTATATAAATATATATAAATATATATATAAATCTATATATATAAATATATATATATACAAATATATATATATATATATATATATATATATATATATATATATATATATATATATATATATATATATATACGTAGATGTATATATGCGTGATATAGATCAAAGCTCACTGCATAATCCTTGTCAGTAGTCATATATCATTTCTATTGATTTCCGTGATGTCTACATCGAGAACCGCTTTTTTGGTAATCATTCACTTTTTTCACACACTTTTTTTTCAATAGTTGACTATAAATCATACAATGTTTTCACGCAATCTCCGTTTCCGCAAATCATAACAAAATATCGATCAATCATCTCTTCACGGATTCCTAATCGTTGGCAACAATATTTCTTTTTAAATATTTTTGCCCTCATGTGAGCCCCTCTTAATTTCAGTTGTCATCCTTAATGATCAATCGTTAAAAATGACTTTGAGAGAGGCGAGTGAAGCTTGTGGATCTTGGTGAAGAGCAAACTTCAAACCTTGTAAACTGGCGCTACAGAATCGCGAATAAAAATAAAACAGCTAAATTGGATATCGCATGAAACTCAAAGAGGAAATAATGACATAAAGAAAATGTTGACATTCCACACTGCTTCAAACAAAAGCTTACGAAGGAAACCCCCATCAGTACTAAAAAGAACTATAACAGCTACTGGACTTGAGAAATGTATTATCCTGAAATATTGTCTTAGGAGAATGATGTTATAAATTTTTCACCGACAGCTACACTAGCTGAACGGACAATAAATGCCAAGTGTTTCCCTATAATGAAACTGTTGATATAACCATTACCATTACTAATGTTTTGGTTTTAGCTATTTAGTATCGTCCTTAAAAATAATCGCGTTATAAAAACAGTTGGATGCGTGTCAAATGAAAATATATATTCCTTACGCATACATCTATCAGCTAATCTGGAAATGAACGAGTAAAAATCACTTTTCAAAGCACGGTTTTATTATATATAACTTCCACGATTTACACTAGAACTGTTTACTTCATCTTTGCTGTTATTATTAATAGAATTCCTTCCGGCAAGGATAGTTTTTTTGGGGGGGAGGGGTAACTTATTTTATCTAAAATTTACACGTTTTTTTGTTGTTTTTTTTTTAATTAGTATTTAACATGTAAATAGTTTGATTAATTTATTTTTAAGCGATTTTTGTTAAATATTTTTCTTTAAAGTTGTAGATAGTCTGTCATTTTAATCACTCTATTGTAAATTTTATTAAGTGTAGTTTAGAAAAGAAAAGAAAATAAGAATAAAAAGAAAAAGGCCAAACAAATAAGTTATTTTATAGAAGTTAAAAGGGGATGTTTCTTCTATTCTTCCAAAAAACACACTATCTTGGCTGCATGTAGGAAGATCACTAAAACCATACAATTTATAACTTCGAATAGCCCAAATGAAGTCTAGATTGGTTGTTGTTTACTGGGGCAACTTATATAATTCACGTCCTAAAGCTAGTGGCAGATTTTGTTCTAGGTGCGGGCCGAATACTGATCATATTCGGTCGGGTCGCCCATCGAAGAAGTCTGTTGTTTATTTAGACCCGAAACTTTTAGTGTCATGGGAGCAACAACACTGACGACGCATCTAGATTTGGCATTTAAAGGTGTATTTTAATAATACAATATTTCGGCCGTTTTACCCTTCGGACTTCATCATGCGCTTGTCGAAGGCATTTGACAAGATTTACTATGCTGGTCTTCTTCAGAATTTGAAGACGATTTTGTATCTGATTTAATGTTCCTTAATAAATCCTGAAATGAAAATTGTGTTGAACGACCTCTCTTTGCGATCTTTTTTTACATTAATGCGGATGTCCCCAAGATCACTAACCTTGGACTTTTCTTGTTCCTAATTTTCATCAACGACCGTCCCGATGTTATCAGTTTTAAATTCGGTACCTCCGCTGGTGATACAACTATTAATTCCAATCTTGGTACGTCTGATCTGTTTGATAAGGTGAAATTGGAAGCTAATCTAAAAATGACCTACAATCTGTTGTTAACTGGGGCAACAAAAGGCTGGTTAATTTTAATGCTCCAAACCGAAACAACCTTTCTTACCTTCCATCAGTATGATGCTAACCTCCAGTACAGAAAGTCATTGCACCTAGCCAGCTTAGAGTTATCTTCTGAGAGTAAGTGGAAAGCAATCAATTGCTAGAAAAACAGCTAGGAAATGTGGTTAATCGTTCTGTGCTAGACAATTGTTTCCTCGACAGAATCTATCTTATATATTTATAAGTCTACTATTCGTCCACACATTGATTATTGTTGTTATATTTGGTCTGGTACTTCTAATGTATTTAGAGATTCTCGATAGAATCCAAAAAAGAATCTGCAATTTTATCAGTCTTGACATGGCATTTCGACAATAGTAACCTTCCCGAAGCAGTATCATAACTTCCCTGTGCTATTTCTATAAATATTTTTATGGTGATAATTCTGGTGAGCTGTCCTGCTTGCTACATCATTTTTTTACGAATTTAAGAGCAGTACTAGATTGGCAGATAGGTTTCGTCATTTTACAGATGAAATGGCTAGATGAAACTGTAAGTTCTATGCTAAAAGTTTCTTCTCTCACTTGTTGAATTCTCTTCCGGCCGCATACGCTTTCGAGCCAATTTTGAGCTTCAAAAGATTAAATGACAAGTCAATCGCTATCTTTTTTATTCTTAATTCCTGTTCTTTTATTCTTAATTCTTGTTCTTTTATTCTTATTTCCTGTTCCTTTATTCTTAATTCCGGTTCTTTTATTCATAATTCCTGTTCATTTATTCTTAATTACTCTTCTATTATTCTTAATTCCTGTTCTTTTATTCTCATTTCCTGTTTTTTATTCTTAATTTTCTGTTCTTTTATTCTTTTTTCTATTCTTTTATTCTTATTTTCTGTTCTTTTATTCTTAATTCCAGTTGTTTTATTTTTATTTCCTGTTCTTTTATTCTTAATTTCTGTTTTTTTTATTCTTATTTCCTGTTCTTTTATTCTTATTTTCTATTCTTTTATTCTTATTTTCTATTCTTTTATTCTTATTTTCTATTCTTTTATTCTTATTTCCAGTTCTTTTATTCTTATTTTCTATTCTTTTATTCTTATTTTCTATTCTTTTATTCTTATTTCCAGTTCTTTTATTCTTATTTTCTATTCTTTTATTCTTATTTTCTATTCTTTTATTCTTATTTCCAGTTCTTTTATTCTTATTTTCTATTCTTTTATTCTTATTTCCTGTTCTTTTATTCTTATTTTCTATTCTTTTATTCTTATTTTCTATTCTTTTATTCTTATTTCCAGTTCTTTTATTCTTATTTTCTATTCTTTTATTCTTATTTCCTGTTCTTTTATTCTTATTTTCTATTCTTTTATTCTTATTTTCTATTCTTTTATTCTTATTTTCTATTCTTTTATTCTTATTTCCAGTTCTTTTATTCTTATTTTCTATTCTTTTATTCTTATTTCCTGTTCTTTTATTCTTATTTTCTATTCTTTTATTCTTATTTCCTGTTCTTTTATTCTTATTTTCTATTCTTTTATTCTTATTTCCAGTTCTTTTATTCTTATTTTCTATTCTTTTATTCTTATTTTCTATTCTTTTATTCTTAATTCCAATTCTTTTATTCTTAATTCTTGTTCTTTTATTCTTAATTCCAGTTCTTTTATTGTAAACTCTCATTAGTATTGTTTGTTTGCGTTTTTTTTCTTCTTTTTCCCATATCCTTTCACTTTCATTGATCCCTTGTGTCTTAGCCGTATTATTGCCTTTCTGGGTGGGAAATGATTAAAAAGTATCAAGGTGAATAGTGTATCTGCCAATATAGTACTCTATATTTATGTACAATAATAATAATAATTATTGAATCAGTAATAAATTCACAACAGTTGGATTTCATCTCTTCTCTAATGTAATTTCTGGACCACGGATCAGACATCCTGACCGGTGAGGAATCGCTAAACCTTGAGTTAACATCCCATATGCCTAGTGAACTTTAATATTTTTAATCCCAAAATTACACACACACACGCATATATATATATATATATATATATATATATATATATATATATATCGAGAGAGAGAGGGAGATAGTCCACCTTAAATGTACTCACTCATGACATCCTATAACTTGTTTTTTCTTCTTTCAGATTCATACATTTAATATTTAATTTAATCCGTTAATCTTCGTAAATCAATAAACATTAATATTTCTTAATTATAACCATTAATCTTCTTTCCTTTTTTTTTTTTTTTTTTTTGAAAGTAAAATTATAGAAATCTCCATTCATTGTCAATTAAAGAGTGAGACCATTTTTTAGATGCTGGGGGAGGGGGTCACTCTTTATTAGTTATTCAGTTGGGATCATTTTTCTGGTTTCATGTGAGAATTAAATCAAACTGTCCTGTGTCTACTGTTAATGTGTTTAATTAACCTACAACAATTCAAACTACAAAATAACCTTGAACATTGGTCAATGGAAGTCGAATGCACTCAAAATATTAAACAATATTCATATAAACGTTAATTTTAGTGGATACCCATGTTCGAAATAAATAACGAATAGAGATGTTGATATAACGTTAAAAAAAACTACCAACCAATTAAGAATGATTCTTCAGCATTACCATTTTGATTGTATTGGCATTTTAGTTGGGGGGTCTACGCATAGTATGCACACATCAGCCTCTCTCGTTGTAATATCTTAAGTTTACCAATGCAGTATAAAATGCAGTTGCCTGAAAACGCATGAAACTTTTCGTTGTGATTAATATTTATTAACTAAAATAAAGTATTCATTTTAATGTACAGTGTACCGCCCCCCCGCAAAAAAAAGAAATCTACTCATTTTTTGTCTACGGTGTCACTTTGAATCTTTATTATCTTGCATAGAGTTTCATTTAAGAGATAATTTAAACTGTCAATCTTAGTTGTAAATGAATAAACAATGGCAGATTAAAAATAAACCGATTAATTCATAAGAAAGTTGATGTGTTTACGTTTCGGATGGGAAAAATAGTAGATAGGTGCTCACGAGAAAATCTGTACCAGGTTATGTGCCTTTCTTTAATTTCTGAAAATCTCAATGAGAGGATGTGCCTTCCTTAATTTCTGAAAATCTGAACAAGGGGAGGTGCATTCCTTAATTTCTGAAAATCTGAACGAGGGGATGTGCCTTCCTTAATTTCTGAAAATCTCAACGAGAGGATGTGCGTTACTTAATTTCTGAAAATCTCAACGAGAGGATGTGCCTTCCTTAATTACTGACAATCTGACCGAGGAAATGTGCCTTCCTTAATTTCTGAAAATCTGAACGAGGGGATGTACCTTAATTAATTTCTGAAATTCTGAACGAGGGGATATGCATTCCTTAATTTCTGAAAATCTGAACGAGGGGAGGTGCATTCCTTAATTTCTGAAAATCTGAACTAGGGGAAGTGCCTTCCTTATTTCTGAAAATTTGAACTAGGGGAAGTGCCTTTCTTAATTTCTGAAAATCTGAACTAGGGGAAGTGCCTTCCTTATTTCTGAAAATCTGAACTTAGGGATGTGCCTTTCTTAATTTCTGAAAATCTGAACGTGGGGATGTAACTTAATTAATTTCTGAAAATCAAACGCGGGGAGGTGCTTTCATTAATTTCTGAAAATCTGAACGAGGCGAGGTGCCTTCTTTAATTTCTGAAAATCTGAACGAGGGGAAGTGCTTTCCTTTATTTCTGAACGATGGAATTTGCCTTCCTTAATCCCTGAAAATCTCAACGAGGGGAAGTGCCTTCCATAATCCCTGAAAATCTCAACGAGGTGAAGTGCCTTCCTTAATTTCTGAAAATCTAAACGAGGGGATGTCCCTTACTTAATTTCTGAAAATCTGAATGATGGAATTGCTTTCTTTAATTATATCTCTTTAATCGTGGAGTACAGTTGGATCCGTTATATTAACGTACGCCCAGATACCCTTGGGAAAGTAGTAAAACGTGTATCACTCAACCATTATTATCTCGAATAATAAAATGAAATTGCGTACACGATAATTAGAGCTCCTCATTAAATAATCCACAGAGATGTTGATATACCGTTAAACAAAAAGAATCAACTAACAATGATTCTTCAGCATTACCATTTTGGTTGTATAGGCATTTTAGCTGTGGGTCAGTGCATTTTATGCACACATCAGTCTTCCTCGTTGTAATATCCTTAGTTTACCAATGAAGTTTAAAATGCAGTTGCCAATTACCTGATTATTACTTGAAAACGCATGAAACCTTTAGTTGTGGTTAATATTTATTAATTTAAATAAAGTATCTTTTTAATGTACAGGGTTTCCCAACCTTTTTTGACTTCGTCGTCAGTATGAATCTTTATAATCAGGCATTTAATTTCATTTAATATTTAATTTAAACCGTTAATCTTCTTTACAAATCAATAATCATTAATATTTCTTAATTTTGACAATTAATCTTGTTTGCAAGTCAATAAACACTTAAAGATTCAGTAGATTTGGGGAGATGCTTTGTATATTTGTTTATTGAATATCGTCTGCGTTTCTCAATTTTGATATTTGAAATAAAAATTATTAGAAATTAGTTGTAATATTTTTTTACTCTTTTGAATCTGTATTTACAAATAAACTCTTTGATTTAGACTTTAAACAAACATATATATATATATATATATATATATATATATATAGATAGATAGATAGATAGATAGATATATATCCGAATGTAATGAGAAAGAAAATAATAGATAAATTCTAACATTCACAGCATTAATTCAAAAGAGGTCTCGTTACCGATAGTAGAACAATAATTATTTATTATAATTTTTTCATATAGACAAAAAAGATAATATATATATATATATATATATAATATATATATATATATATATATATATATATATATATATATAGTGTGTGTGTATTTACGCAGCATCTTTTCATTGATACACGTTTCATTAAATATTATAGACAAGTGTTGTCTATTTATTTTATGTAAAATGTTTTCGTAACATCTGATGAGTTTAATAACATTATCGTTGAACGAAGAAAGAAATTGACAATATTGATCCATATTTTTTTTTAATACAATCTAAGCTTTCGGCTTACATAAGCCATTACGGAAGTTGTGGGAGGAAAAAAAAATAGAAAAAGAAAATAGAGACAAATGACAGCGAGCCCCAACAAACACTCACGTTGTTTACACAAAGAAGGCTTTGAAAGAATATATATATATATATATATATATATATGTGTGTGTGTGTGTGTGTGTATATATATATATATATATATATATATATTCTGTTTATATACTATATATATATATATATATATATATATTCTGTTTATCTGATATATATATATATATATATATATATATATATATATATATATATATATATATATATATATATACACATATATATATGCATATATATACATATATATATATATATATATATATATATATATATATTCTGTTTATACGCTATTTTTATAGTTTTTTTTTGTTTTTTTTTTTAAAACAAAAAATATGTTAAATAATTGTCGAACTTAATCCATTTCGCGGATCAGGCTGTAATCTTTTGACGTCGCAGACAAATTCGCTTTTCCGCATAACATATGACCTGTATCGTATGTATTCTCACTAGCAATCCTTCCGACAGAGTCCCTTAAAACTTTGAGCTACTTAGAAATGGATTTAATTGAATTTATGTAGTAATTAACCATATTATTCTGCACATTTTGTCGAAAATCGGATGTCCTGATGATATTAGGTCTTCTAACAGAGATTATAGGCTAATGCTGTAGAATCCCTGTCAGCAACTTCCTGTACTTAGCGAACTTTGACATCAAATGACAGTGTAACATTCAGGAATTGGTTAATTGGTTTATTTTGTTTCGCGGCATATCAACACCTCTATGGGTTATTTAATTCCGAAATCTAAATATTTTAAACACAATTTTATGGCTTCAGCTAAAAATATTTTTGACGTAATTGTACGCAACTGTATGTCTTCAGTATTTAAGTTCATTTTAATATTATATGTATTGAGGGGTAATTCTTTTTATATAAAAATATATTGCTGGTATTTTTACTATAAAAAATGTACTTATATACTATTCTACTGTTTTGTTTGTGTTTAGGGGGTTCATTATTTGCCGATAGCTGGGACCGTAAAAGTTGCTACCACCCCGGGTCAGGGTGTACCTGGGAACAACTACAATAAAGAGGTGGTTCCATGCTCCTCAAAGCTTCCAAACTCTCGATCAGTGGCCTTGCTTCCGGATGTACTTTATCGTCATACCCAGGAAACAACCAATCTTTAAATCGCTATACTCTGCCTTTAAGACAACGGTTGCATTGTGCTTGATCTTTTCCATCATTTATCCGAAAAGAAATGGTAATTAGATCACGCCAGAAAAAATCTAGAGCTATTAAAAGACGCCTCCTCAATGAACTGAGCAACACTCTACTTGCAATTTGTATTGCATCCCAGAGATATTCTATGATGGAATATTGTTTTCTCATCTTATATAAATTTCTTTTGTTGAGTCACCAAAAATTTTGTATTGGATTAATATCAAAGAAAATTATAGCCTATTCTATTAATTTAGTGTCTTTGAAGCGATTCTTTTCAAATCTGATAAATATCCAGAATTGTATAATATAAATGACCTTTGTTCTTAAACGTATAAGATTTTTTTGTTAATAATTTATACCTTAGCTAAAATGTCTTGTCCAAGAACTTACAATAATTCTCTGCATTTATCTTGACACCAACATCAAATTTGAAGGGAACTATAAATTTACTGCTTACAATACTAAGCCCAAACTATTCATAACAACTCTTGTCTTCGAAATCATGTTGAGTGACCCTTCTTTTGAAGGACCCAACTCTAGGCTAGTCATCAGAGACATCTAATATAGCTTTATGATCATCATTGGAAACAGTGTAGATGTCAGTTTCTGTGTACAGATTCGCCCAACATACACGTTTATTTCACGATATTTCGACAACGTTCTTCATATTCTGTATCTTTTCTTTCTGCTTACATTAGCAACGAAAGTTTCTTCAGATAGAATTGTCGAATATTTTCTTGATTGTCAATCCATTTTTCTGGCGTTGAATTTTTTGCTCTCAAATATCTTCACTACATTTTTTTTTCTGTTCATATTTTCCCCATGTTTTCAATTTATTTCTTTTTTTTTAATATTAGTATTCCATGATACTTGTTCAATGTTGTTTTTTTTTTTTTGTTTTTTTTTTTTGTTTAACATCCATTACTTCACACGCAGTACTTAATAATTTAGCAAATCTTATTTCTATTTTATATATTCCTTGTGCCCTGTACTGAAATTGAAAAAAAAAACTTTAACTATATTATTAGACATGATGAACTCAGATTGTGTGATAAAATAACACACAACCTGATATGGTATTACAAATATATATAAGAAATATGGTATTACAAATATATATAAGAAATATATTAGGCTGCAAAAATAATGACGTAATAATGTCGTTTTTTGACGTTAAAAATTACGTCAAGAAACGACATTATTACGTCATTTTATTTTTGCACCAACCTAATAGAAGACTTTTATACTATATTTTGCACGAGTTCTATAATAATTTATCGTGAGAAAACGATATATAAAATGTATATATAATTACAAAGGACAAATTGCAACAAACTTTATCGCTTTTTCCAATTTGTCATAGACGTTATCGTTAAGAGATTGGCTTGCATAATAAAATCTGGCATATATATATATATATATATATATATATATATATATATATATATATATATATATGTGTGTGTGTGTGTCTGTGTGTGTGTGTGCGCGCGCGCAAGTATGCAGAAAAATAGGAAGGAACACGTCAGGTAAATAATCCGGAGTTCCTTAGTATTTTTGTTTTTATTCTTAAGAAGACAGTGTTCCATACATAACGGCCATTACAATAAACAAATAAATAAAGAGATTAACAGATAGATAACAATAAAACAAAATCCTCTCGACACTTAACGACCTGCCGTCGCGCCATGAAATTTCTTCCGCTGTAAACTAACTAGACGGTGACCGTCACATTAGCTTTGAAATAGATACCCCACTCTACTTTGGCATAACCTTTCCGAAGCTGACGAATCTGTAAATAAGAATTAACAATTTGACCACCTAACAAAGATGGCGGGCCTAGACGTTTCCATAGTAATTAATGTTGCAATGGACCATAGTTATAAACACGCGCAAACCACAAGTTGGCTTATTCCTAAATTTTCGCTTGAAGAAAAAGACGATGGTCATGGATGTTTGGATTGGTCTTGCTCTCATGTCCATCGTCTTTTTCATGTTGAATTGAATATGGTCTAATGTTAATTATGTTTTATGAATATGTCCTGAAGATGGTCTATTAGACCGAAACGTCCGACGTTGACATTATATTAACATTAAAACAGCATAATTGCATATAAGGATTTTTGTTTGTTTTTTCCATATATTTTTCTTCATACTCTCGGATCTATATCCATATATTTGCTTACATATATATATATATATATATATATATATATATATATATATATATAATATATATATATATATATATATATATAACAACATACATATATATATATATATATGCACACGCACATATATATGTATATATACGTACACACAGATATATTTATATACACATAGTCATATATATATACACACATATATGTACACACATATATACATACATACACAAAAATATAGCCAATCTCATTATATCAATACAATCTTAATAAATTTTCAAATACGAAATATATAATTCAAAATTATATCAAACTTATACTGATTATTTAAAAATTCTATAAAGAATTAAATTTAAATTCAATATATAAAAAAATGTAAGTATTACAAAAACAATTAAATATAGAAGGAAATTTTCTACACAGAGAAAACATTTAACAGGAAGAGAAATATTTAAATATAGAAGGAAATTCCACATGTTGAAAACAATTTTACATATAGAAAAATAATTACGTATAGGAAAGATGTCACAATAGAAAAAATTCACATATAAAAATATAAATGAAAGATGTCGCCACAGGAACAAATTTCAACTAACATGGTATCAGCTGAACGTCGCCCTTCTTTTAAGTACATATGTTTTTATAATGTTTCTAAGGGAAGACATATTACATATTACCGTACATTTCATTTTTATAGAAAATGTTATTATTTTTATCTTTATGTTTAGAGATGCTATTTGGTACTTTAGAATCATTTCTTTAATACAATATCAAATAATCATTTATGATAGTAAGGAAGAGTACAAAATGTCTTCAGTCTAATCTACCCAAAAGCTAAAATGTGAAAATAGATATCAACTTTTTTCCATATATTTTTTTTCTGTTTTCTTAACAGAGTTGGGGAATGACTTCTTGGTTGGGCTGAGAAATTGTCAGTTCCAAATTCTGTATATAACTTTTATTATTATGTATAAGGATGAGGATCATGTACAAATATTTTTAGAATATATAATTATATTTTTTTTATATTTAAATATATTTTTAATGATTAATATATATTTTTTGTGTAAAAATATCGGAAGTCCACGATACTTATCGAAGATATAATTATTGGTCTCATTCTCTCTTTCTCTCTCCCTCTCTCTCTCTCTCTCTCTCTCTCTCTATATATATATATATATATATATATATATATATATATATATATATATATAACTATGAAATAATTGTCGAGAAAAGTTCTGTTCGTATTGACAGACGTTAAATTATATAATTTACCATTATCAATAGGTGTTATTATTATTTTATAACTGTTTTCACATTTTTTATGTGTTAAACACAGACAAGCACACAAACACATACACACACACACACACACACACATATATATATATATATATATATATATATATATATATATATAATGTCAAGACATGGGATGACTTTAGTTCTATTTAAATACGGTAACTTAGTTATTTTTAATTTTTAAAATATTTTGTATTCTATTTGTCCTTCATTTTCATCTTTTTCTTCACTTTTTCTTCGTCTTCTTCGTCTTCTTCTTCTTCTTCTTCTTCTTATTATTATTATTATTATTATTATTATTATTATTATTATTATTATTATTATTTCTATTCATTATATTTTATATTTTCTGAAGCAAGTCATTATTCTCCTTATGAAAAAATATACAAAATATAATGTGTATATATATATATATATATATATATATATATGTGTGTGTGTGTGTGTGCGTGTATATATGATTATTTGTAGGGCCATAAAAACCATTTGCCATGTGTGAATGTATGAGTGTATATTATTCTAGAATAATCTACATTAGATGTTAAAACAAAAATTAGATAAATCAAATGTGATAGTCCGGGAAATTGGATCCCATTCTCATTAACACTCTCCGCCAATGCAACTGCCAAGAAGTAATCGGCGCTAACACAAAAAAAATGAATATTTATAATTAAGCGATAATTCAATATTATGCCCTGTCCCTACTTGTACAAGAAATCCGGTTTTCTCTTAACAAGAGTAAATCAATAGTGGCAAATACACACCTTCACTCTCTTTTATAGTAGATCGATATCCCTATCGATCTATCTATGTATACATCTATCTACCTGTTCACATCTATCTAGCTATCTAACTATATCTCTGTTTCACAGTCTAAGTCTGTTAACATCTATCTAAGCCGCTTCATAGCTGTCCATCCATTCACATCTATCTATCTATTTATCTATCTCTCTCTCTCTCTCTCTCTCTCTCTCTATATATATATATATATATATATATATATATATATATATATATATATATATATATATACATATATATATATACAAATATATATGTTCTGTTCATGTATAGATATCTAACTGTCACTGTCTTTTCTCTTCTATCTAATCTTTCTGTTGACATCTATTTATCGACACATATATATGGGTATATGTATGGTTGTGTGTGAATATGTTACTGTATGTATATGTATAGCCATATATATATATAAGCACTCTTTCACTTTTCCTTTCGCACCTTTCGTCTATATTCACACATACGGACACCTATTCAATCATTTTCACACACACACACACACACATATATATATATATATATATATATATATATATATATTCAATGAAGACGACTACTAGCATGTTTTTATATAGATATATGCATATGTAACGATTTATATATATATATATATATATATATATATATATATATATATATATATATATATCTTTTAACGTTATTTGTTTAAAGAAAGAGTATTAAAGTGTATGTATATATGTGTGTGTGTGTGTATAAATATATATATGTATATGAGAGGGCTTCATAGGAAGATTGCTAGCATGTTTATATATATATATATATATATATATATATATATTTATATATGTACAAAGTAAACTTTAACGATTCATATATATATATATATATATATATATATATATATATATATATATAGTTATATATCTTTTAACGTTAGTTCTTTAAAGGAGGATTATTAAAGTTTTTATCTCTCTCTCTCTCTATATATATATATATATATATATATATATATATATATATATATATGTATGTGTGTGTGTGAGTGTGTTTCTGTGTTTGCATTTTTATATATATAGAGAGAGAAAATACAAATTTGCGATTTATATATACATATATGCTTACATATATTTTAACATTATATTATATTATATTACATGTGTGTTTGTCATTGTGTACGTATATATATATATGTGTGTGCGTGTTGTGTGTGTATGCACGCGCGTGCGTGTTTATGTAATGCTTTAAAAAAACTGTAAATTAATGAAAAGGGATGAAAAATATAATTACACCGTATATAATTTATTTGAGAATATCAATAGATGGATAAAAATCCATTCTTAACGCTACAGGAATAAATATGATTAAAAGTTCCCAATACTTGGTTGGAAACAAATATAAATTCGTTAAATATTCTCTTTTTTTCTTTCTGTTTTTCTGATGTATCGTAAGAATTCTTTTTCTTTTTATTGATGCATGTGCTTTGTGAGAAAGTTTCCCACTCAATGTTACCAATCGAATGCAGCGCATAATAGAAAAGAATTTTGCACTACGTTCATATCAGAGATCTTACGTTTACATAAACGCGTTCACCTTTCGATTACGAAAACGATTGTGCAGCGCCTATTAATTAATTTACTTTTTGTTGTACCTTGACATTTATATTTTGCTACAAAATTTGTATAGTACTTCGTTAAATCATTGTCAATATTGTTAAATCTTCTCTCGTAAAACAAGTTTCTTATTTCTGTTGTTTTGTTTATTAAGACAACACTTAGCTCCTTGTTCTACGACCGTTAAGAGAAAGGTATGATGGAAATATCAAAGATCAAAAATTAGTAATGGCTCCAATATTTGTAGGAATGATTGCAAAAACTTTCCCGTCGCCATCTTTATAGACAAATCTTACAGAGTCTATCTTACATATCTACAAGTCTACCATTCGTCCATGCTTAGAATATTGCTGCCACATATGGTCCGGTGCTCCTGCTATCTATCTAGAGCTTCAGCAATATTACAGGAATATGTCAGTTATCAGTTATCTTCTGTTAATTCCCCTCTCCAAGTTCCCCACCACCTTAACCAGGTATTGAACTCACACTCTTTGGGCCCTCTCATTGGATCCAACAGCTATCAAGTCTGGCGTCTCGGCTTCAGTCACTTTTCAACCGCCATGAGGTTGCCTCCCTTCGCCTTTTCTATAAATATTTTCATGGTAATTGTTCGGATGAGCTCTTCATTGGGACTAGTTTTTAATTGTTGTTTTTATTCCGCTACCCCACAGACAATGAATTGTCCATATGGATACGAGTTAGTACTTTCATGGAGACATTGAGGTATTAGTGTTGATCTAGTAAGAAAGGTAAGTAGGAATCCATTGTTTTGGTGTTAGGAATATTGTGGCATGTTTGGGTAAGTGTTTGTGGCTAAATTTAAAGTTAAGACAGCTGAAGACTGTACTTTTTCCCATTCCCCACTTCGGCCTTGTACCACATTTTTTAATTAATTACAAATAAATATCGCTCTTCTCTATTATTCTACTAACATTATTTTGTTTAGTTCCTTTTACATAGTTTTCGTTTTCAAATTGTATAATATATACATATTGGGGTTAGTATCTGTCTATATTTCTGAGATTAGGTATTATGTACATTATTTACAATATACGGAATATTGTCCTCATCTTTGTTGCCATATTTATTACAACGCTTCGGCCATTCAGTATCTGTCTATATTTCTGAGATGAGGTATTATGTACACTATTTACATTATTCGGACTATTGCCGTCATCTTTGTCGCCATATTTATTACAACATTTTGGCCTTTCAGTATCTGTCTATATTTCTGAGATTAGGTATTATGTACATTATTTACAATATACGGACTATTGCCCTCATCTTTGTTGCCATATTTATTACAAGGTTTCGGATGCTGTACACGCCGGCCTTCTGCAGGTGGTTGGAATGTCGAACTTAACCCTTTATTTCGCTCACTGAGGTGGGGGTGTAGACTGTTCTTGTCCCACGTGTCATGGCACACTGGATAAAGGCGTCAGTTAGATCCAGTGACAGGGCCCAAAGAGTGTGAGTTCAATACCTGGTTAAGGCAGTGTTGAACTTGGAGAGGGGAATTAACAGGAGATAACTGATAACTGACATCCATTAGACATGGCACGTGTAAGTAGAAGAGTTGGTTCTACAGTTGGTTCTACAGAAGGATGCTAAGGATATTATGGACCGAGCGTGTGAGCAACGATGAGGTCTTAGAGAGTTTGCAAACAAGGAAAAGGCTTATACTTATCATCAGAAAAAGGCAGCTGAAGTTTCTGGGACGCATAATGAGGAAAGAGGGTTTGGGAATCTAATACTCACGGGTCTAAAAGGGGGAAAGAGACACAATGTAAAGCAACTCGTGACATACCTGGCGGACTTAAGCAAATGGAGAGGAAGCAGAGGGAAGGAACTTGTTGAGAGCTACAAGGGATAGAGGGATTTGGAGAGCCATAATCGCCTACGTCCTGAAAGGACATGGCACATAAAAAGAAAGAAACTTTCAAGTAAAGAGGGTACTTGCATTGTTTGTAATTACAATAATCATTGTGGTCCAAATATAATAGATGGGTTATTTTAATTTTGAAAATTTTAATGAGCGTACCATCTGTGTTTATTCGAAAAGCAACAAAATGTCTCCGGTCCTCTCGTTGCAGATTCAATTAACTGTGACTCATACGCATTGAACACTTATTTCGTGTCGGAAGCTCAGTCTTCTTTGGGGCACCGCTTAAATGTTATCTCGGTTTTCTGTTCTTATTAAGAAAGTGGTCCGACAATCAGTTTGAAGTCTAAACACCAGAGGTTGTCCTACAATCAGGTCGTTGTTCCAGTGTTCCACTCTCAGGAAATAACCGCACCCAAATACATCGACAGATAAACACACGAGAACGCTCGCAAACACACAGACGTACACCTAAAAGGTTTGCTAAAATGTTATATCATTACTCTCCAAAATCACTATTTTAATGACGAAACAGCACAATAAACAATTTGCTATATATATATATATATCAAATATGTGGTGCAGTTCAATTTATATTTATTACAATGAATCATTCATACAAAATATAAATTAGTAATGTTAATTATATAAAATGGCGCTCACAAAATTCTAAAGATGCATTACCCTGCTCAATGAATGTTATGATCCTTGTCTTTCAAAATTATAGACTGTATAAGGTCTTTCTTAACTACGCAAGTACTTTCGACTGTACATTCAGTCATCTTCCGGCATGAAAATTATTTTGCTTTTAGTAAAATCCAGGTAGCATCCAAGACAAAAAAATATAATGCGAATCTAAATATGTTTTTTTAATGTGTTATTGATAACGGATACAAAGTTTTGAGCGTGCAGTCGCAACGCTAAGGTTGAATTTTTTTGAAAATTTAAATTAGTGCGTTTTTTTACTAATATGGCAATTTGAGAATTTTTTTTTTTATAAGAGTTTAGCAGTCAACGCGGCACGAACTAAATAGTTCAATAAACAGAGTAATGTCTCAGGTGTTATCCCGAACATTTGCACGTCGGATCAGTTCTTTTAAATCAAATATGTGGTGCGTATATATAAGAACAGCCTGTTTTGTCTTGAACGCAATTTTGATACACATACACGCACACGCACACGTACACTCACACACACATGCATATATATTTTTACACACGCACAGATATATATACATGTGTGTATAAATATATATGTGTGTGTATGTGTTTTAAATATATATATGTGTGTGCCTATAAATATATATGTGTGTGTATGTTTGTGTGTGTGTGTCAAAATTGTGTTCAAGACAAAACAAACTGTCATCGTCCTCAGTATTCACACTTCTTATATTTGCACATGCTCTATCTCATATATTGAGTACCTTTGCCCATAAATATTGCATGCCTTAGAACCATATATATATATATATATATATATATATATATATATATATATATTGTGTGTACATTTAGGCTTCCCATACTGAATACTTCTCGAATTCACTCTCGCGTGGTCATGTATGATGTCATGATCTGCGGTGCGATTTTCCCTTCCAGCGTCTTATATGCACGTGTTTATCGTTACTTGGAAATCATCCATGTAAACAGAAACAGACTATCATCACTTTCTTGTCCGTGTGTTGCTTAATATATTGTACTGTAATTGTCATCTTTGATAATGGCTTATGTAAGCCGAAAGTTTAGATTGGATTAAAAAATATGTATCAATATTGTGATTTTCTTTCTTCGTTTAATGATGCTATTAAGCTCATGAAAAAAAATGTACATAAAATAAATAGACAACACTTGTCTATATTATTTAATGATATATATATATATATATATATATATATATATATATATATATATATATATATATATATAAGTTATGAAGAACTTGGTAATCCGTATGGGTAATCCCAAGGAGGATGAAATCATGAGAGCTCAATGTAAATCCAGCGCTAATATTTAAAAGAAAAACAGACCACTTTAAGGTACCATTATAATATTAATTTTCGTTTCATTTCATTTTTGGAAGGGCTATCTAATGATCCGGCGTCCTTTAAAAGGACTCTGGTGAAATAAATTATTATAATTGTACCTTAAAGTGGTCTGTTTTTCTTTTATATATATATATATATATATATATATATATATATATATATATATATATATGTATGTATCTATGTATGTATATACATACATGATAGTTATAAAGAACAAGTAGGAAGCAGATATCACTCTAATATACTTCACTTTATTAAAGCTTCGTAAGAGATCAAGACAGAAATGATAAAATATGATAAAAAGCAAGATGTTGCTTTTGCTTATTTCTTATTGGTTAGCCACGTGTCACGTGGAATGAAGTAAAAGATAATATTCAAATATATGTGAGAAACATTCTGGACGCTAAAGTGTTTAAAATTTACATTATGAAAAATATTTTAGCAATACTACCGACTATTAAAACACTTAAAAAATGACATTACATTACCATTTTTGTAGAGATCCATTATTCCTGAATCTAACTTACGTCTAATACATAAAAACCAATGAAGATATATATAAAATACGCGCGAGACATGCTTTAATGAAAAATCAAACCAAAACAAAAATGTTCCAAACATCCTGTCGTTTCTCAATAACCTTTACACACTTCAGCGTTCAGAATGTTTCTTAGACATATTTGAATATTAAAGTTAGGATGCTTGTCTCCGTTGGTAGTTGCATAATTAAAAGAAAAAAACTTGCAGTTCAACCGAATGATTGAGGAAATATTTCGACTAGCAGTTACCAGTCTTGGTCACTCCTTAATTTGAGTAAAAACAGTGCAAAGGAACTCGAAACGCTTAAGAATTCAAATCAAGGAAAACAAACCAAGTTGATGATGTTTACAACGTAATGGCATGTCGAGGCAAAAAAAAAGGAATTTCTTTTTTACTCTATAAATTGCCTTTTTTTTTCTTTTTTTTTTTTTTGTCATATCATATTTTTTCTTGGGAGCTGAGATGTCCAGACAAGATGGTGCTGTGCTGCATCTTTCTAACTGCTAGAAGAAATATTTATCCTTTTTAGAACGTTCAAAACTTTAGTTAAAACTTAAAATCTTGTTTTTCTTGCGTCAATGCGTGACTATCAATTAGTATGCGAAATTATTTTTCATTGATGTTTATTCTTTCATTTTGCCGTAAAAAAAAAAAAATTAATAAATAAAAAACTTTGATTTAGAAATTGATCGGATTTTAATTAAAATTTCATAACTTATTCACAAATGAATTAAATTATTTTAGAAATGTTTCTTTTTTTAGATTTTTTTTTTTTTTTTTTACCTTCTCCCTCCCCACATTTCTTTAATTTTATGAAATTTCGAGAAATTCATTTCTGTAGATCTTAATTTTATATTATTTATAAGGACAAGTCATTGGAGAATATAAATCAATAATTTTCTTTTTCATTTACAGAAAATCTGCCATGAATCGAAAAATAATAATGCAATAAAGGTAAGATATTATTTAATTGGAAAAGCTTTTAATTGATTTCATATATAAATTATATTGTGTACACTATTGTCTTAAGAAAAAATAATTCGATGAATAATGAATTTTCACTAGAATTGTTTTCATTTTTTCTAATTATAATAATTTATAATATTCTAAATCTTTTAAATTCTGTATTAAAATGTAGCGGTTAGGTGATATTTTTGTTAAGTAAAATTTCTATTTATTAATCACAAAGAGGTAAACCTTACTACAATTTAGCGATACACAGTATTTTAAAAAGAATTTTTAATATTTTGCGTGTGTATATATGTGCCATTTTTTGTCTTTCTTTATAAATACGGATGTCCATACACGACATTATTAGAAAAAAAGAGCGCTAACTTCAATATATTTTATATTTATTGACAATTTTTAAAAATTTTCCTAAATTCCTAAGATTATTGAGCAGACTTTCAGGTTGTATTGGTCAAGTAATCTATACAGTAAAGATCCCATTACTTAAAAATGACAAACATTAGATTATCGATAAATTTATCAACACCTCATATAAACGCCCACCTGCGTGTTTAAAAATGCTATTCTGTGATATTTTAAACTAAAAGCAAGTGATACTTGTTTTAATTCTGATTTTATTAAAGTTTAAATCGGGTAATATTCGTCAAATAATGATTCATAAATGTTTATTCTATTTTTGAAGGATTTTTTCCATAAAGATCATTATGTTGTGTTGACAGATGTGCCAATATGTTCTATTTTAGCGATTTAAAAAATTATTTCAGTCAATTTACATTCGGTTTGAAATACAGCAAGGTACTTTTATTGGAAATATTTAATTTAATCTATTAGCTAAAATAAGCACTTCAAGAATTGTTTTCATTTTTTAAAATGCATTTTAAACATTAGGTATCACGTTTTTTTAGGTACACACACACGCATCCACACACACACACACGCACACATATATATATGTATATTGTTGGTGCAAAAATAATGACGTAATAATGTCGTTTTTTGACGTTTAAAAATACATTATTACGTCATTATTTTTGCACCAAACTAATATATATATATATATATATATATATATATATATATATATATATATACATGTAAGCAAATATATGGATATAGATCCGACAGTATGAAGAAAAATATACGGAAAAAAACAAACAAAAATCCTTATATGCAATTATGCTGTTTTAATGTTGATATGTCAACGTCGGACGTTTCGGTTTAATAAACCATCTTCAGGACATATTCATAAAATATTATTAACATCAATTGAACATGACAAAGACGATGGAAACAAGAACAAACTGGTATTTATTCGTAGAAAAAGTACAAATTGTGGCACGAGGCCAATAAAGGGGAGGGGTAGAGGCTGGTCAACACTAACTATCTTATACCTAGCTAATCAGATTCGTGACCCATTCGTACATTACATTTTACCCATTCACCAAAAGAACTCGTCCATCATCAAATAATCCTTCAACCACCATAATACCACGTGCTCTCAAGGGAGACCTACCAAAAATGCGCCCCATACCATAAAAATTTAATGATAATATATTTACAATTCTAATAATGATAAAATGAGAGGGGGGGGAATGAACCCAATAATAAACTTAAAATAAACACAAATACAAGCTAAACATAATTGATGTTAGTAGGGACGGTCCAACCCATAAAACAGAGAGGTCACTGCATTCTGCCCAGGGGACAAAATCAAGAGACGCTCTCGCTAAGGGAGTGGGAAAAAGTATAAAATATTAGGCTGGAATGGGAAAATATAAAACTGACCCAGTCGAGATGAAAATGGGGCGGGGGTCAAAACAAACTGTGGAGGATGGGAATCTCGACTAGGATCATAACCAAAGAACGGCCGGGATGCAGGCCAGGAACAACACTTACTCACATTAACTAGGTACACTGAAGCTTGTCTAACCTAACCAAGGGGAGGGTTCCACAGGAAGCCACCCCGATGTGCAAAATGTTGACCTAGAAGAGAAAATCAAGGCTAGCCCCGTTCACACGAAGCAAGCTCGCTTCTTTTACCCACCTTTCGCTAAAGACTGTCGAATGCAATTGTTTTCTATCCGATCTAATCTTCAGATCCGAATAAGAAAGACCATTGCCTCGCAAGACTTCCTCCTTTCCCGTCGTCCAAATCACCATTCGAGCCGTGGCCATCAGCGTCAGAAACACCATCCGTTTCATCCCGGAATACGGGGGCGACACATTGTCACACGCGTATGCGCGATCAATGGACTCAAGCTGTTCGGGAGCGAGACGAGCCGTCAGCTCGCCGACATGGTCCCATAAGCGGCGGACCTGGGGGCAATGGTAGAAGGCGTGCGCAGCCATTTCTTCTAAGCCAAGGCCACACCGTTCACAGTCTGGCAAATCCGCCAAGCCCCATATGAAAGCCTTGTCGTTGAGAGGCCGCCGATTCCGAGCCAATCGCCAGCTAAGCGAAAACTCAGGGTTACTGAGGTAATCCGCCGCTGGCGCCCAAGACCAGTAGGAGCAATACTCCTCCTCCGACAAGCCGAGCGTATCTCGTAGGAGATACTTCGCGGGCCTCTCCACTAATTCACGATAGAAGACCTTCCTAGGCCGAGAAAGGTCACTGGACCGTAGAACGGCCGTCAAGGCCGACCGACACTCGCGAAGGAAAACCGATTGATCCCGGGGTTTACGACCGTGCTCAACCCGCGAGATGGGGGGACTGATGGTAAGGCCAAGGAACGCGTCCCTAACAATCCCCTCCAGAATCGGATCTCCTCCAGTCAATGCACGGCGTAGGAAAGCCAACCTAGAGGCACAGATGTGACTCGGCAGGCGCGGCATTCCCAGCCCCCCATGACACGGACGTTTAGTGCAGACTCGTCTGTCGACCCGATTCCCGCGTCCCCTCCATAAAATGGAGGATAGAGATTGCTCGAGCGCCTTCTTGTGAGTCTTACAGAGAGGAAGTACTGACAATCGATAAAGAATCAGGGGGAAAATGTATGTAGCACACACCTCCGCCTTGCCCTTCACGGACAACCTCCGTCGATTCCAAGTCTGACCGGCGGAATCGACCTTTGCTCGTACTTCAGACCAATTCTTCTCCAGCTGGAGGTCAGGCCCAAACCACACTCCAAGAATGCGGACAGGACCGTCTGTCCAACCGAAGTGGCCCGGAAGAGCGACCCCCTTCCAGGCACCTAACCGCAAGCCGGACGACTTGTCGCGGTTTATTTTGGCCCCTGTCACCTTCTCGTACCGATCAAGCGCCTTCTGTACCACCTCAATGTCGTTGCGGGACGACACGAAAGCAGATACGTCATCGCCGTACGCGGAAACCCTGGCTCGAGACCCTCCAGGAACGGCAATTCCACGTAGGGTCGGACTGCCGATCTCGTCCTTCAGCCGGCGAAGGAGAGGCTCCAACGCCAAAGCATAAAGGAGAGGCGACAGCGGACAACCCTGACGAACCGACCTAGACAGCACGAACGCGTCCGACAGCCTTCCGTTCACCTGTACCACCGCACTGGGGGAGCGATACAGGAGGCTAATCCAGCGGCAGAAGTTGGGTGCGAATCCAGCGGCCTGCAGGACAGCTGCAAGGTAGCGATGGTCGACCCTATCAAATGCCTTGGACTGATCTAAATTGATCAGCGCGGCTTCTTCGTCGTCTTTTACACCCTCTATGATCGTGCGGATCAGATGCAGGTTGCTCTGAATTGTTCGGCCCCTCACAGAACAAGTCTGCTCAGGTCCCAACAGAGACTCGGCAACTGACTGCAAACGCTCCTGCAGGATCTTGGCCATAATCTTTAACTCTGTGTTTAGCAGAGTTATGGGCCTGTAATCATCTAGGTTCCCCCCACCACCTTTGCCCTTTTTCAACAGAGGGATCACACCCTGGTGATCCGGTTGGGGATGGACCCCGACCGAAACCAGTTGTTGAACAAGACTGGTATTTATTTGAACAAAAAGTACAAATTGTGGCACAAGGCCAATAAAGGGGAGGGGTAGAGGCTGGTCAACACTAACTATCTTATACCTAGCTAATCAGATTCGCGACCCATTCGTACATTACAAATTACACATTCACCAAAAGAACTCGTCCATCACCAAACAATCCTTCAACCACCATAATACCACGTGCTCTCAAGGGAGACCTGCCAAAATCGCGCCCCATACCATGAAAATTCTAATGATGATATATATATATATACAATTCTAATAATGATAAAATGAGAGGGGAGGGAAATGAACCCAATAATAAACTTAAAATAAACACAAATACAAACTAATCATAATTGATGTTAGTAGGGACCGTCCAACCCATAAAACAGAGAGGCCGCTGTATTCTGCCCAGGGGACAAAATCAAGAGACGCTCTCGCTAAGGGAGTGGGAAAAAGTATAAAATATTAGGCTGGAATGGGAAAATATAAAACTGACCCAGTCGAGATGAAAATGGGGCGGGGGTCAAAACAACCTGGGGAGGATGGGAATCTCGACTTGGATCATAACCAAAGAACGGCCGGGATGCAGGCCAGGAACAACACTTACTCACATTAACTAGGTACACTGAAGCTTGTCTAACCTAACCAAGGGGAGGGTTCCACAGGAAGCCACCCCGATGTGCAATAGGTTGACCTAGAAGAGAAAATCAAGGCTAGCCCCGTTCACACGAAGCAAGCTCGCTTCTTTTACCCACCTTTCGCTAAAGACTGTCGAATGCAATCGTTTTCTATCCGATCTAATCTTCATCTTGAGCTGATGCTCAAAGAATCGAATCAGATCCGAATGAGAAAGACGATTGCCTCGCAAGACTTCCTCCTTTCGCGTCGTCCAAATCACCATTCGAGCCGTGGCCATCAGCGTCAGAAACACCATCCGTTTCATCCCGGAATACGGGGGCGACACATTGTCACACGCGTATGCGCGATCAATGGACACAAGCTGTTCGGGAGCGAGACGAGCCGTCAGCTCGCCGACATGGTCCCATAAGGGGCGGACCTGGGGGCAATGGTAGAAGGCGTGCGCAGCCGTTTCCTCTAAGCCAAGGCCACACCGTTCACAGTCTGGCAAATCCGCCAAGCCCCATATGAAAGCCTTGTCGTTGAGAGGCAGCCGATTCCGAGCCAAATTGCCAGCTAAGCGAAAACTCAGGGTTACTGAGGTAATCCGCCGCTGGCGCCCAAGACCAGTAGGAGCAGTACTCCTCCTCCGACAAGCCGAGCGTATCTCGTAGGAGATCCTTCGCGGGCCTCTCCACTAATTCACGATAGAAGACCTTCCTAGGCCGAGAAAGGTCACTGGACCGGGGAACGGCCCTCAAGGCCGACCGACACTCGCGAAGGAAAACCGATTGATCCCGGGGTTTACGACCGCGCTCAACCCGCGAGATGGGGGGACTGATGGTAAGGCCAGGGAACGCGTCCCTAACAATCCCCTCCAGAATCGGATCTCCTCCAGTCAATGCACGGCGTAGGAAAGCCAACCTAGAGGCACGGATGTGACTCGGCAGGTGCGGCATTCCCAGCCCCCCATGACACGGACGTTTAGTGCAGACTCGTCTGTCGACCCGATTCCCGCGTCCCGTCCATAAAATGGAGGATAGCGATTGCTCGAGCGCCTTCTTGTGAGTCTTACAGAGAGGAAGTACGGACAATCGATAAAGAATCAGGGGGAAAATGTATGTAGCACACACCTCCGCCCTGCCCTTCACGGACAACCTCCGTCGATTCCAAGTCTGACCGGCGGAATCGACCTTTGCTCGTACTTCAGACCAATTCTTCTCCAGCTGGAGGTCAGGCCCAAACCACACTCCAAGAATGCGGACAGGACCGTCTGTCCAACCGAAGCGGCCCGGAAGAGCGACCCCCTTCCAGGCACCTAACCGCAAGCCGGACGACTTGTCGCGGTTTATTTTGGCCCCTGTCACCTTCTCGTACCGATCAAGCGCCTTCTGTACCACCTCAATGTCGTTGCGGGACGACACGAAAGCAGATACGTCATCGGCGTACGCGGAAACCCTGGCTCGAGACCCTCCAGGAACGGCAATTCCACGTAGGGCCGGACTGCCGGTCTCGTCCTTCAGCCGGCGAAGGAGAGGCTCCAACGCCAAAGCATAAAGGAGAGGCGACAGCGGACAACCCTGACGAACCGACCTAGACAGCACGAACGCGTCCGACAGCCTTCCGTTCACCTGTACCACCGCACTGGGGGAGCGATACAGGAGGCTAATCCAGCGGCAGAAGTTGGGTGCGAATCCAGCGGCCTGCAGGACAGCTGCAAGGTAGCGTTGGTCGACCCTATCAAATGCCTTGGACTGATCCAAATTGATCAGCGCGGCTTCTTCGTCGTCTTTTACACCCTCTATGATCGTGCGGATCAGATGCAGGTTGCTCTGAATTGTTCGGCCCCTCACAGAACAAGTCTGCTCAGGTCCCAACAGAGACTCGGCAACTGACTGCAAACGCTCCTGCAGGATCTTGGCCATAATCTTTAACTCTGTGTTTAGCAGAGTTATGGGCCTGTAATCATCTAGGTTCCCCCCACCACCTTTGCCCTTTTTCAACAGAGTGATCACACCCCTGGTGATCCGGTTGGGGATGGACCCCGACCGAAACCAGTTGTTGAACACTGCAGTCAAAATTGGAACAAAGATGTGCGACAGCCTCAAGTACAATTCATAGGGCAAACCATCCAGACCGGGCGACTTGCCTCTGCCGACCTTCTTCAAAACCGCGTAGACATCGCCCTCCGTAATCTCTCCCTCGCAGCTAGCCGCTTCAGTCGGCGAAAGCCGAGGAAAGTCAGCCAAATAGCTACGAAACTCCTCCTCACGGAGACCAGGCTCCTTGGTAAACCGGTTCTCGAAATGTCGCCGAAACGCTCCGCACATGTCGTCAGTGGCCCGAAGAGTACGCCCCTCCGGGGATTTGACTTCACGAATGTAACGATCGCCACCTCGACGGACCTCTTCCCTGCGCAGATCTGCGCCCAAGTTCACGGCTTCGGAAGACATCTTGCTTAACTTATGTCTAATTACCTGACCCATGTACCGCTCGCTATTCGATCGATCCAGGGCCTCCTTAGCTAAGGCTATCTCTAGGGGATCCCCCCCAGCCACCGCCCGGGAATAACTAGCTTTAAGCGTCTTCACCTTTTCAGCTCTATCTAGAGCGAGCCGTTTGCTGAAATCAGTGGTGAAGGACCTAATCCTACATTTAAGGCGTTCCCACCACCTATTCCCGATAACCGCCCCCACTAGCTCCCGCTGCACTAGTCTAGTTAGCTGCTCCTGGAAGTCCCGCCTGTCCAGTAAAGACAGATTGAACTTCCAGTAGCCAGCCATTCTAGGCCTATTGTCTAACGCCACCCGGGCACAAACGAGTTTGTGATCCGAATAGCCTACCCAGTGGAACGTAGGGCAATCTAGTAGTTCTATGTCGGCTCTTCTCACTAACATTCTGTCAAGGTAGCTAACCACCTTGTCAAAAGGCCAATTAAGAGCCCACGTCCACATTTTTCCCTTGGGATGATCGACCCGGTATCTATCGACGAGACCATAATCGTCGATCAGATCGACCAAGCTGCGATCGCCCCCTCTCCCGCTAGAACCCCGCCCCCTGTCTAACTTGGGGTCCAGGATGGCATTCCAGTCCCCCATTAAAACTAGGCGCGTTGAATCCACCAGGAACGGCCCCAACCGCCGAAAGAACGAGACCCGCTCCCTCTGGTCATTGGGCGCATAAACCGCAACGACTCGGAACGAACCACTTTTCACGGCAATATCAGCCACGATCAACCGGCCCTCTGCATCGGTATGCACAAGGTCTACCTTCGCATCGAGAGTACGTCTGACAAGCAAAGAAACACCTCTGGCAGACCGGTCCCCGTATGCTGAATAAACGACAAAGTCATCCTCCAGCACACACGCATCGGAACTGCAAACAAAGTGGGTCTCTTCGATCGCGGCGACATCCACATCAAAAGACAACAGGTCCCGGAGCAGGCGGGCAGCCTTACCCCGATCCCTCAAGCCATTCACATTCAGTATAGCTAACTTAACTGCCATCGTCTAGGCCTGCAAAAAGAAAAAAGAATAAGTGCAAAAACCTTATACACATACGGGGCGGAAATCTGCGTTGAGCAGGACCCCGACAGATTGTCCCAGACTGTCAGTGCCCAATTCAGTCGTCATACGACCGCCCAGGACAATACCGCCGACGTCAATAGGGTACATTAATTTAATAGCCCTATATAAGGAGGGGTGAACTAAAACCGGGACCCTCCCAGAGCAAAAGTTGCGCAATCTCTTTAAGACGGGGTTGTCAAATTCGCACATTTTAATGTTCGGAAAGGCATCCCTGGCCTCGAATATGTGGCTCCACACCTTCAGTTTGCCACCAGAGTCTCTGATACAGGTAATGACACCTGGAGTATTTGGAAAATTACGGGGGTTCTCGACACTTTTGCCGTCCACCTCCGTCGTTTTGTACAGCACCTCCAACAGGGCCTTCCTTTGTTTGGACAGGCCCCTTATGTACTCTTCTTTGTCAATTTTACAAATTGACTCGGGACCCTCAAACATTTTCTTTTTCTTCTTTTTCTCCCTAGCAGGATGGGGAGGGGAGGAGGTGGACGTGTGTGGTGGTGTGTTCAACGAACTCGGGGAAGATGTGGAGGGAGAGGGGGGTGTAGCACGGGAAGGGGAGGAAGGGAAGCTCTTAATGCCGGGAGAGCAGGACGGTCTAATTGGCGAAGCCGGGAAGGAGCGCCTCCTGGTTTTTACCAGACTGCGTTCCGCCCGGCTACGACCCGAACAACTTTCTTGTGTTTTTCTTTCTTCTTCTTCCTCCTCCTCCTCCTCTTCCTCTTCTCTGCACCTCTTCAGAGACGCCACTCGAGGTGGAGGCATGTGTTGAACTTCCATCGGACTGTCTCTTTGTTCCTTTGGTTGCTGCTGCTGCTGCTGCTGCTGCTGTGGTTGTTGTGATTGTTGTTGTTGCTGCTGCTGCTGTTTCTGTGGGGTTTTTTTGTGTGACTGTTTTTTCGACACTTCTTTTTCCCCTTCTTTCTTTTCCACCTGCTGTTTTGGTACTGGTTGAGGCTTATCCTTTTGGGGTGGAGCTGGTACATTCTTCCCCTTCCTTCCATTTACAACCTCCTTCCAGGTGCCGTCAGCGTTTTTATCAGTTGTTGAACAAGACTTATCCAAACAGATAGTTAGTGTTGACCAGCCTCAACCCCTCCCCTTTATTGGCCTCGTGCCACAATTTGTACTTTTTGTACCAATAAATACCAGATAACTGAAAGTTTTATATGATCAGCGTTCCGTTTTAAAACATGGTCACGTTGTCGTCACGTGGGCGACGCTATGAAAACGTATTCCTAAATTTGAGTATTCTGAAAGAAAAATGAAAAATGAAAGAATTCTATTTTGATCTAAAATTTATATGTACGCTTGTCGAAAATTAATCTCGCTAGAAAAGGGGAAATACTAAAGAAGCCACGTCTAGTATTCACCGTGCGTGAGATGGATATTATGCCTGCTTCATAAATCCTTCAGAATACTCAAATTTAGGAATACGTTATATATATATATGTACGTACGTATGTATATATATATATATATATATATATATATATATATATATATATATATATATATAACATTTCTCCCTACCAATCATTACATTCTTTAGTTTTTGTTCTCCTCTTTTTCTCAATGCATTTCTCTCTCTCTCAATCTCTCTCAATCTCTCTTTCTTTCTCTCTCTCTCTCTCTCTTTCTTTCTCTCTCTCTCTCTATCTATCTATCTAACACTCCTCCGAGTCGAAAGAGAGAGAAAAGAAAATAAGGAGACAAGAAAATTATAAAAAGAAGAAATAACATTCTACACATCGGCAAATACATACATGTACAAACCTACGCACACACACACACAAATGCACATGTAGATACATACACACACACACACACAGAGAATATAAACCAAGCTAACATCACTATGAATGCATAATTTATTTCTTTTAATTTAACTTAATATAAAAATGACCGAAAAGAGAAAATCTGTAGACAATTTCTGATACCCCCTGTCGATCATAAAAAGATTCGTCTACGAAACTCTGGAGTCAAGGTACTGAATATCAGCTAAGTGACAAAATTAGCATTTGTATTAATCATATATATATATATATATATATACATATATATATATATATATATATATATATATATATATATATATATATATATATATATATATGCCAGTGCAATATTTAACGTTTCTTTATACTTACAATTAAAGATTTGGCTTTCATTGACTGAGTAGCCACTTTCGGTTGAAATTTATAAAATCTTTCTAATTAAACGACTTTTTCAGGTAAAGAGATTTCTCAAGTTCAATAAATCATATTGTTCCTTCTGGAATTGTCGGGAGCTTCCTTAATATTTTACTGGAAATAGTGAAGATCCATTGTCAATCTCTTGATTATGTCTTTATATTCCCTTCCAGTTACATGCGCTATACATTTTACTTGTTGTTATTATTGAAAAAGAAAAAAAAAACTACAAGTGATGGCGTCCTATTATTTGGTGCTCTTCTGTTTATTTATAATATTTATATCTGCAGCGTCAATCCACAATATCCTTAACGGCCCAAAGTCTTCATTCCCTCGATGGCATCGTTAATTATTGATCCGAGAAAGCGGTTGTATACAACTGACAGTTTTCTGAACGGGTTTGGCGTCAAGCATGACACGCATGTGAAAGTTTTGATACGACAAGACAAAAAAAAATGCTTGGTTTTTTAGGCTAATATTTTGCATTTACAGCAATATGAATTTTTGGCCGAAACTACCTCTAGCGCAACTATTCTATAATCAATTTCTCGTTTGCGTATACTAAATTTGTTATAACTGAGCCAAACAACGAGTTGTTTGAAATCCAGAATTTTAGCCGCATATAATTCTACATCCGGAATTTTAGCCTCATATCATTCTACAACCAGAATTTTAATCTCATATAATTCTACATCCAGTATTTTAGCCTCATATAATTTGAAATCAGGAATTTTTGCCTCATATAATTCTAAATCCGGAATATTAGCCTCGTATAATTCTACATCCGGTATTTTATCCTCATATATTTCTTCATCCGGAATTTTAGCCTCATATAGTTTGAAATCCAAAATTTTAGCCTCATATAATTCTACATCTGGAATTTTAGCCTCGCATAATTCTTCATCTGGAATTTCTGCCTCATATAATTTGAAATCCGGAATTTTAGCCTCGTATAATTCTACAACCAGAATTTTAGCATCATATAATTCTACATCCAGAATTTTAGCCTCATATAATTCTACATCCAGAATTTTAGCCTCATATAATTCTACATCCGGAATTTTAGCCTCATATAATTCTACATCCGGAATGTTAGCCTCATATAATTCTACATCCGGAATTTTTATGATTTCAGACTGCTTTCTTTCTATTTCAGTTTTTTTTTCTGTTTTGGAATGGTTTATCCTTAGTCTATTATATGATTTGGGTTTGGTTTGTTTTTTTTGTGGGGGGTTGTTTTTTTGTTTTTTTTTGTGTTTTTTGTTTGTTTTTTTTGTTTTTTTTTTTGCGGCATATTAACCTCAATGGCTTATTTAATGACGACAACATTTTTATTGCTGGTAATATTTATTTTTCCAATAGTGTATTGCTGGTAATTTTTTTTCCAAATATGTATTGCTGGTAATATTTTATTTTTCAACAATGTACTAATTTTTTTTTTTAAAGTATTGTTGGTATTAAAACCTATTTTTATACTTTCTTTGTGTTTTGACCCGTTTTGAAGTGTTAACAATTTGCCCATAGCTGAGACCTTGACAGGTGCTACCACCCCGGATCAGAGGGAACACCAGCAATTAAGAAATGGTTCCATGCTCCTCAAAACCTGCTGATCAAAGGCCTTGGTGCTGGATGTAGTTTATCGTCTTACCCAGGACGCGGGTGTAGTTTATCGTCATACCCAGAACGGCTTATTTCTTGGAATCAATTGATAGATGCTGTTTTTTTTTTGTTTTTTTGTTTTTTTTTGTTCAAGATCATTTTTATCTAAATTATGAATACCTAGATCAGTGATTCTGAAACGCCGTGCCGCAGCACACTATGTACCGCGCGATCCTTTTAAGTGTGCTCGGAAAGTATGATTCCATTCGAAATCCCTTCATCTTCAATTATGTGAAGAAGAGGAAGAAGAAGAATTAACCATCATTTGTAGACGAGGTCTGAAAATAAAACATACGACGGTAGCCATTAAAACATTTGAGATCTCGATACAAAAGGATTATCCCACATGAGCTAAAATGCCTTTTTCAGTTTTATTGCACTTTTCTACTTTTTATTTATGTGAATTGGCCTTCTCAACCTTAAATATCATCAAAAATAAGAAGCGAGAAGAGCTAAACTCAACTGAAGAAAAAAGAGGGTCTGCTTATCGATTTTCGTCCAAACATTGAAGAATTCGTAAAAAAAACCCACCAGACACAGGTTTCACACTGAATAAGCTACACAAACAGATAGAAATATTTATTTATTCATATATACATACATTTATTTCATAACATCTATATACCCTTAAAATATTGCTAAGTGTGCCGCGGAATTTTCATTTCCTTCTTGGTGTGCCGTTGCTTAAAAATGTTGAGAAACACTGACCGAGATGCTTAGTGTAAACCCTCTCATCAAAAATCCAATGGCCTTTGGAAGGAAAGCAAGAGCTCTGGTTTCTGTTAATAGATTCGTTTTGGATGTAGTATGGAATGCTTAAATGATCAGTGCCCATCTCCACACATCTGTGATTATATATGCACAGGGCATTGTCTGGGAGAATATTAAATAGATCGAAGCTCTCATTTTATCCTTATCTTATTCTTGATGAAATGTCTCCTTGTTAGGATATTTGCCAGATATATATGATTTTTAACAAATATAGCTCCTCTTTCGGAATCGGTTTCTAATGGATGAGAAGAGGAGATCATATAATGCTTCGCATTCGCCATCGTGAGTATACAATTTTCAATCGGGAGAGGTATGAAATTTCCAAGAAATCTTTGATGACATACACCATTGTGAAAATTAAATGAAACACAACGAATAAATCCATTATTATTCACATTTTTTTGTATTTTTCTAATGAAACATAACCCAGTGCATATGTCATCGCTTGCAATTTAACAACAGAATCTTGATTGAACTTACATCAGGAGAGTTTCCGGGAGAGTCTATAGTACTTTGATTTGGTCACTGGTAGCGCTTCTCAGTGTGTTTGTGAAACGTTATAATTTTCGGACACTTTCTTGTAGTAACCTCCTTCGCAGACAATGATCATAAAGCAACTAATCGACAGTCGCGACAATGGTGTCTGGACATGATAAAAATCTGATTCAATCACGGATGACGCAATACATTTAAAGGCCAAACAAATTTCATCATACACCCTCGAAAATTGATTCATATTACCGGACACCACTGCAAATGACCTAATAACAGTCGATACAATATTGTACGGGCGTCATAAAAATCTGATGGAATCAAGGATGATGCAATATTTTTCAAGGCGAAACAAATTTGATCATACTTACTGGAAAATAGATTCATATTACAAGACACCAATGCACATGACCTAATGACAGTCGAGACAATATTGTACGGGAGTGATAAAAATCTGATGGAACAAGGATGATGCAATGTTTTCAAGTCGAGACAAATTTCATCATAGCCCCTCGAAAATAGATTCATATTACCAGACACAACTGCAAATGACCTAATGACAGTCGAGACAATATTGCACGGGCGTGATAAAAATCTGATGGAATCAATGATGATGTAATATTTTTCAAGTCGAAAATAATTTCATCAAACGCCCTCGAAAATAGATTCATATTAACGGACACCACTGCAAATGATCTAATGACAGTCGAGACTAGATACTACGGCCGTGATAAATATCTGATGGAATCAAGGATGGTGCAATATTTTTCAAGGCGAAACAAATTTCATCATACCCCATCGAAAATTATTTCATATTACTAGACACCACTGCAAATGATCTAATGACAGTGGAGACATTATTGTACGGGCGTGATAAAAATCTGATGGAATCAAGGATGACGCAATATTTATCAAGGCGAAACAAATTTTATCAAACCCCTCGAAAATTGATTCATATTACTAGACACCACTGCAAATGACAGTCGAGACAATATTGTACGGGCGTGATAAAAATCTGATGGAATCAAGGATGACGCAATATTTATCAAGGCGAAACAAATTTTATCAAACCCCCTCGAAAATTGATTCATATTACTAGACACCAGTGCAAATGACCTAATGACAGTCGAGACAATATTGTACGGGCGTGATAAAATCTGATGGAATCAAGGATGATGTAATATTTTTCAAGCCAAAAAGAATTACATCAAGCACCCTCGAAAATAGATTCATATTAACGGATACCACTGCAAATGACCTAATGACAGTCGAGACAATATACTACGGGCGTGATAAATATCTGATGGAATGAAGGATGGTGCAATATATTTCAAGGCAAATTTCATCACACCCCTGGAAAATTAATTCATATTACTAGACACCACTGCAAATTATCTAATGACAGTCGAGACAATATTTTACGGGCGTGATAAAAATCTGATGGAATCAAGGATGACGCAATATATTTTAAGACGAAACAAATTTTATCAAACCCCCTCGAAATTTGATTCATATTACTAGACACCACTGCAAATGACCTAATGACAGTCGAGACAATATTGTCCGGGCGTGATAAAAAACTGATTGTATCAAGGATGACGCAATATTTTTCAAGGCGAAACAAATTGCAGCATATCACCTCGAAAATTGATTCATATTACTAGACACCACTGCAAATGACCTAATGACAGTCGAGACAATATTGTCCGGGCGTGATAAAAAACTGATGGAATCAAGGATGACGCAATATTTTTCAAGGCTAAACAAATTGCAGCATACCCTCTCGAAAATTCATTCATATTACTAGACACCACAGCAAATTATCTAATGACAGTCGAGACAATATTGTACGGGCGTGATAAAAATCTGATGGAATCAAGGATGACGCAATATATTTTAAGACGAAACAAATTTTATCAAACCCCCTCGAAAATTGATTCATATTACTAGACACCACTGCAAATGACCTAATGACAGTCGAGACATTATTGTACGGGCGTGATAAAAAACTGATGGAATCAAGGATGATGCAATATTTTTTAAGGCGAAACAAATTTCATCATACCCCATGGAAAATTGCTTCATATTACCCGACACCACTGCGAATGACCAAAGACAGTCGAGACAATATTGTACGGGCGTGATAAAAAACTGATGGAATCAAGGATGATGCAATATTTTTCAAGGCGAAAATAATTTCATCAAACCCCCTCGAAAATAGATTCATTTTAACGGACACCACTGCAAATGACCTAATGACAGTCGAGACAATATACTACGGGCGTGATAAATATCTGATGGAATCAAGGATGATGCAATATTTTTCAAAGCGAATCAAATTTCATCACACCCCCTCGAAAATTGAATCATATTACTAGACACCACTGCAAATGATCTAATGACAGTGGAGACATTATTGTACGGGAATGATAAAAATCTGATGGAATCAAGGATGATGCAATATTTTTCAAGGCGAATCAAATTTCATCATACCCCCTCGAAAATTGAATCATATTACTAGACACCACTGCAAATGATCTAATGACAGTGGAGACATTATTGTACGGGAATGATAAAAATCTGATGGAATCAAGGATGATGCAATATTTTTCAAAGCGAATCAAATTTCATCACACCCCCTCGAAAATTGAATCATATTACTAGACACCACTGCAAATGATCTAATGACAGTGGAGACATTATTGTACGGGAATGATAAAAATCTGATGGAATCAAAGATGATGCAATATTTTTCAAGGCGAATCAAATTTCATCATACCCCCTCGAAAATTGAATCATATTACTAGACACCACTGCAAATGATCTAATGACAGTGGAGACATTATTGTACGGGAATGATAAAAATCTGATGGAATCATGGATGATGCAATATTTTTCAAGGCGAATCAAATTTCATCACACCCCCTCGAAAATTGAATCATATTACTAGACACCACTGCAAATGATCTAATGACAGTGGAGACATTATTGTACGGGAATGATAAAAATCTGATGGAATCAAAGATGATGCAATATTTTTCAAGGCGAATCAAATTTCATCATACCCCCTCGAAAATTGAATCATATTACTAGACACCACTGCAAATGATCTAATGACAGTGGAGACATTATTGTACGGGAATGATAAAAATCTGATGGAATCATGGATGATGCAATATTTTTCAAGGCGAATCAAATTTCATCACACCCCCTCGAAAATTGAATCATATTACTAGACACCACTGCAAATGATCTAATGACAGTGGAGACATTATTGTACGGGAATGATAAAAATCTGATGGAATCATGGATGATGCAATATTTTTCAAGGCGAATCAAATTTCATCATACCCCCTCGAAAATTGAATCATATTACTAGACACCACTGCAAATGATCTAATGACAGTGGAGACATTATTGTACGGGAATGATAAAAATCTGATGGAATCATGGATGATGCAATATTTTTCAAGGCGAATCAAATTTCATCACACCCCCTCGAAAATTGAATCATATTACTAGACACCACTGCAAATGATCTAATGACAGTGGAGACATTATTGTACGGGAATGATAAAAATCTGATGGAATCAAAGATGATGCAATATTTTTCAAGGCGAATCAAATTTCATCATACCCCCTCGAAAATTGAATCATATTACTAGACACCACTGCAAATGATCTAATGACAGTGGAGACATTATTGTACGGGAATGATAAAAATCTGATGGAATCATGGATGATGCAATATTTTTCAAGGCGAATCAAATTTCATCACACCCCCTCGAAAATTGAATCATATTACTAGACACCACTGCAAATGATCTAATGACAGTGGAGACATTATTGTACGGGAATGATAAAAATCTGATGGAATCAAAGATGATGCAATATTTTTCAAGGCGAATCAAATTTCATCATACCCCCTCGAAAATTGAATCATATTACTAGACACCACTGCAAATGATCTAATGACAGTGGAGACATTATTGTACGGGAATGATAAAAATCTGATGGAATCAAAGATGATGCAATATTTTTCAAGGCGAATCAAATTTCATCATACCCCCTCGAAAATTGAATCATATTACTAGACACCACTGCAAATGATCTAATGACAGTGGAGACATTATTGTACGGGAATGATAAAAATCTGATGGAATCATGGATGATGCAATATTTTTCAAGGCGAATCAAATTTCATCATACCCCCTCGAAAATTGAATCATATTACTAGACACCACTGCAAATGATCTAATGACAGTGGAGACATTATTGTACGGGAATGATAAAAATCTGATGGAATCAAGGATGATGCAATATTTTTCAAGGCGAATCAAATTTCATCATACCCCCTCGAAAATTGAATCATATTACTAGACACCACTGCAAATGATCTAATGACAGTGGAGACATTATTGTACGGGAATGATAAAAATCTGATGGAATCAAGGATGATGTAATATTTTTCAAGGCGAATCAAATTTCATCATACCCCCTCGAAAATTGAATCATATTACTAGACACCACTGCAAATGATCTAATGACAGTGGAGACATTATTGTACGGGAATGATAAAAATCTGATGGAATCAAGGATGATGCAATATTTTTCAAGGCGAATCAAATTTCATCATACCCCCTCGAAAATTGAATCATATTACTAGACACCACTGCAAATGATCTAATGACAGTGGAGACATTATTGTACGGGAATGATAAAAATCTGATGGAATCAAGGATGATGCAATATTTTTCAAGGCGAATCAAATTTCATCATACCCCCTCGAAAATTGAATCATATTACTAGACACCACTGCAAATGATCTAATGACAGTGGAGACATTATTGTACGGGAATGATAAAAATCTGATGGAATCAAGGATGATGTAATATTTTTCAAGGCGAATCAAATTTCATCATACCCCCTCGAAAATTGAATCATATTACTAGACACCACTGCAAATGATCTAATGACAGTGGAGACATTATTGTACGGGAATGATAAAAATCTGATGGAATCAAGGATGATGCAATATTTTTCAAGGCGAATCAAATTTCATCATACCCCCTCGAAAATTGAATCATATTACTAGACACCACTGCAAATGATCTAATGACAGTGGAGACATTATTGTACGGGAATGATAAAAATCTGATGGAATCAAGGATGATGTAATATTTTTCAAGGCGAATCAAATTTCATCATACCCCCTCGAAAATTGAATCATATTACTAGACACCACTGCAAATGATCTAATGACAGTGGAGACATTATTGTACGGGAATGATAAAAATCTGATGGAATCAAGGATGATGCAATATTTTTCAAGGCGAATCAAATTTCATCATACCCCCTCGAAAATTGAATCATATTACTAGACACCACTGCAAATGATCTAATGACAGTGGAGACATTATTGTACGGGAATGATAAAAATCTGATGGAATCAAGGATGATGTAATATTTTTCAAGGCGAATCAAATTTCATCATACCCCCTCGAAAATTGAATCATATTACTAGACACCACTGCAAATGATCTAATGACAGTCGAGACAATATTGTACCGGCGTCATAAAAATCTGATGGAATCGAGGATGACGCAATATTTTTCAAGGCGAAACAAATTTCATCATACCCCATGGAAAATTGATTCATATTACCCGAAACCACTGCGAATGACCAAAGACAGTCGAGACAATATTGTACGGGCGTGATAAAAATCTGATGGAATCAAGGATGATGCAATTTTTATATCTATGTGCGTGTGTGTGTTTGAGTGTGTGTACAGACATATACATCGATACAGACACGCATACCTTTATATACATATACATATATTGATACATACTAAGAAGCACATACACACACACGCACGCACACACATATATATGTATATGTACTTATCGATACATACATACATTCATATAGAAATAAATAGACACACACACATATATATATATATATATATATATATATATATCCAGATAGATAGATACAAAGGTAAATCAACGCATACGCACACACACACACACACACACATATATATATATATATATATATATATATATATATACTGGACTCTCCCGTCGTTTTCAGTGTATGACAGTCAAGCAGCTCAGTTCCTTGGAGCCGACTCCCTAGACACAATGTGATGCCTTTATACAAAAGCAACCACACTTTTTGAAGGGCCAAATACAGAGACCTGGTGCACACGTGCCACAAGATCCCCAAACGACCCTCCGCAGGTTTTGAATTCAGAGTTGTCCTTCTCATACCCCAGTTGCCGTCCAAGGCTATAGAACCCAGTCTGTCCTATTTACCCATAACTGGAGAGAGAAGAAGAGGACTAATACCTTTCCCAACTGTATTAGCATGTAATGGATTCGACTGGAATGTATATATATATATATATATATATATATATACATATATATATATATATATATATATATATATATATATATATATATATATATAGGATTGGTGTATAAGGAATAAATTCAAATAACTAATAAATACTATTCTTAAAAGAGTGCTCAATACAGAGTAGAGTAAATAGATGATGTTGAATGTAGATTAAACTTTTTATTCTACATTTAACTCCATCACTTGATAAGACACAAGATGTGTTGAAACAAAATGGCCATTTTTGTAGTGATTTTATAATATATTTATGTTATAATTTTCGAATTATATATATATATATATATATATATATATATATATGCGTTGATTTATTTATCTATCTGTCTATCTATCTGTCTCCTGTATATATAGATCGATATAACATCCCAGTGCAATATATTGATACGAACCTCGTTACGACGTAGAACCATAAAGTAATTCTTTCAATTTAATTACAATTTTCTCCCTCTAATTCTTCTGTTTCCTTTGTCCTTGCTAGTACCTCGTGTCTATCCACCTGAACACATCAGCACTGAATCCATCAGCGGCCATCGCTCTACCTCATATATTTATCCGGCGAATAAATATCCATCAATTATGGAGCAACGCTTTCATAATTCTCAAGGTTTACACAAGTCATTAAAGCACTATGAACGGACAGTGACACAGAAAGTGATTTTATAGCGCCTGAGATTTCAGGCACCCACAGGGGAACCGATCTTATATCTGATCTATTGTTTTGATGGACGGCATCGGAAATAAGAAGATTAAGTCCATCACAGGCCTTGACTCTCTCAGCTACTTAGGAGCAGTCGGAAACCGATCATCTAAGATGGCGATAGTGAAACATTTCGCAGTTAAATGTGTTATATTTGAATGATGCCGGAGGGGGAAAGTAACAGTCAAAATTAATGTCTTGTTTAGTGAGAGAGGGAAAAAAAAGACAAACGGAAGGAGGAAACGCAGTTATTAATGGTGTTGTTAAGAGAGAAAAAAAAAAGACGGTCGTAGACGCGTTTGGAAACGGGGAACAAGGAGAATGAATAGAAGATATAAACGTCTTGAAAATTTGCTCTCGTAAGAGGGGATGCAGGTTCGAATCCTGCACATTTTCCTTAATAAGTTTTCTCAAATGTGCAAAGCCGGTAGACGAAATAAAATACTATTTAAAATAATTTAAACGGAGCGTCTACTCAAATAAGGGTATCCACTAAAAATAATGTTTAAGGTAAAAGAAATATGTCAGATTAAAATATAACGTATCCATTATTTCTTTAGAAATTGCTTTGTTTGCGTTTCAGAAAAGAAACTGAGCAGTTTTAACATTCTAGAAAAATTAAACGAGTCAAACGTACTTTAAATGCAATTAGAAACTTCATTGATTGTGAAGCTTTTCGTGGCCGATTGTACGTCGAGTGAAACGGCGGTTTCCCCTGCAAAGGAGAACCAAGGTTCGAATCCTGCTGGAGTGCTCATTTCTTTAACCGTTTAAGCCCTGAGTTCTTGAACAATTTTAACCCTTGTGCCTGATCTCCTGATTCAAAATTCGCAAGTAATTAGTACGTAATGGTTCACGATAGATATCAAAATATTAGGTTGGTGCAAAAATAATTTCGTTTTCTCACATAGTAACATATGTTAGAAAACGAAATTATTTTTGCACCAACCTAATAGTTACAAATATATAGCTTCCTCATTGCTTCCCTGGCTGTCCAGGTTGAGACTGCAATTTTCACGGTAAAAAAACGGTCTTTTTTTTAATCAAAAACGCATGCTCAAAACACAATGAAAAAGCGCAGACATGTTTGTATAACAGTGACATCGGACAATTACGAATTTTCTCATTCGAAACACGCTCTTCGAAATAAAACAAACACCAGCAAAACACGACCCAAGTGTTTACCCACCGTTCAAATGGTGACTGGGCATTAAGTCTTTTTTCCCAACCACTGTTCAACCGGTAGATGGACATTACGGCATTTTCTCTACCACCGGTAAATCGGTGGTCAGGGCTCAAAGGGTTAATAAGTTCTATTGGATAGGCAGGTCTGTAGACGAAATATAATACTGTTTAAAATTGAAATAAAATAAACGGAGCATCTACTTAAATACAGGTATCAAGTAAAAATAACATTTACTGTAATAAAACAACATAAAGGTGTATGAATTTCAAAATCGAAAAATATGGGGAAAGTAAGGAGATCTGGAACGTATATGAATAAATTAAAACAATATACAAATAGGTCCGAAAATCTTGTCACCCCTTCATAATATAACAAAATTCTCTTGGGTATTATGAAGGAGAGAATTTCACATAAACGATACCAGAATACCTATAAGCTGAAGGACGCCATTCGGAGAGCCTTTGCAACAATTAACAAAGCATAGCTTCGTAAAATATCACACAGGACATGGCGCTACGTTATTTTGTCCCACGAAGATGATGTTCATACAGACCTTCTTCTTGTGTGACATTGTCAATGAAAGCGAATAAAATGAATCCAGTACATATGCTATGTATTACTGTCTTACTTGCAATGAATTGTAAGTATGGGGACTAGTTAGTATTTTCATAGAGACAAAGAGGTATTATGGTGGATGTAGTAAGAAAGGTATGTATGAATGTGTTGTTTTGGTGTAAGGAATATTGTTCGTACGACTGCGTCAGTGTTTGCGGCTAGCTAAGTTATAGTTAAGACAGAAGAAGGCCGCCCTGTCTCCAGTCCGCACTTCGGCCATGTGCCACATTTCTATATATGGAACAGAATAAATATCACTGTCTTACTTGCCCCATTGTTCTCATTTTGCCAGGGTGACAAGACTTTCGGCCAAGAAATGGGAATTGTGTTTAATACTACAGAACAATAGAAAAATGATCCCTCTCTTTTTATCATTATTTCATGTGATTACCCATAAGGATGTTTTGTAATTTCATCTATGAAGGTACAGTATAGTCCGAAAGTTTTGTCACCCGACATAATATAATTTTCTATTTCACATGACTGACACGAATATAGTGTCTCATACAGATTTTCTCGATGTGTGACAGCGTCAATGAAAGTGAGTGAACTGAATCCAGTACACGTGCTATGTATTAGGTTGGTGCAAAAATAATGACGTAATAATGTCGTTTTTTGACGTTAATACGTCAAAAAACGACATTATTACGTCATTATTTTTGCACAGACCTAATATTATTGTATTACTTGTTATTCTATTGTTATTATGACTTAGTAAACGTGCTATGTAATTCTGTATTACTTATTCTCGTGTTCTTATTACTTTTTGACAATGAGCGACAAGACTTTCGGACCACCATGTACTGTATATGAATTGTTAACAATACGCATTAAAAATGGAATTACATAAATCGATGGATTTGTTGTTTACGGTTTATCAATCGTTTTTTCCTATTTCGTATATATATATATATATATATATATATATATATATATATATTTAAAAGAAAACAGACCACTTTAAGGTACTATTATAATAATTTATTTCGCCAGAGTCGTATTAAAAGAACGCCGGATCATCTGATAGCACTTTCAAAAATGAAATGAAACGAAAAATGAAATTAAAATTGATGGGTAGTGTAAGTCTTTGTAATTTAACAGAGAGAGTAAAAGGAGTAGTTGAAGAGACATGGTAGAGTATAGGGAGGGATTAATTTCATTTCTCTCTCAAGCATACTTTGTATGGGGGGAGGAGGAGTGACCAGACCTTGACCTATTCAGACGGTTAACTTAACGGAAGTGATATATTGAAATGGGAGGGGAGAAGGGAGAAAAGAAAAAGGGAAAAAGAAAGAAGAGGGAGAGTGAAGTAAAGAGAAAGAGGCTGTAATTGGGTTTTAGCAATTTATGTAAAGAATAGCTTTAATGCTTGATAGAAATTTAGATGTCTAAAAAAAACGGATAAATTAATTTTATGTTTGCTATCAATTTAAATATTTAATTTTTTTAAAACAAATAGTTTAGGGATTTAATATAAGTTAAATACTATATTTATTAACACATTTATAGAGAACTTATTAAAAAATATTTTAAATTATAACAGTTTGTTTATCCGACCGATCGTACTTTTTTAATATTGTGAAAAATAGTTACGGTAACATCTTTAAACCTAATTTATGAATGCAATTTGTGTGTGTGTGTGTGTATATATATATATATATATATATATATATATATATATATATATATATATGAATGCAATTTGTATATATATATATATATATATATATATATATATATGTGTGTGTGTGTGTGTGTGTGTGTGTGTGCGTGAATTTCAGAATTTAGAGTTTTTTTTTTTACAGAAAGTTTTACCCTGTACATGTTCCGGAGGCAACTAGAGATAGGGTGTTACGAAAGCTTCAGACATGTTACTCCAAGTATATGTGTCTCATCCGCCATAAAAAACAGGGCAATAGAACTTCGCCTTGGGTCAGAAACATCATACCGTTCAGAGTCTTAGGACAGCAAGTCAAGCTCACTCATATACATGAGGACTAAAAGGGTCCATTGGAAGAAGGGGACGACGAAGGTTGCTTGTGTGTACATGGGTATCCCCTTACCCCCCACCCCTCACCATTCCTAGATACAAACCTAGTATTTGACATATAGAGAGGAAGAGCTGGAATTCGAACTCACCCACTCTGATCTCTCTATCTAAGTTGCTATTCATTTCATCCCCCGAACATCCACGGAATAAAAGAATAGCAATAAAAAAAGAAAAGGAAATTAATAATAATAATAACTATAATAAAACTAAAAATCGTCAACAAAATATAATTAATTTTCGTCCGAGGCTTGTCGACACTATCCGATATTTACTTGACCCCCACCACACCCCCGACTGTGCCAGGTTCTGACACAAATTCGGTTTTTAACGTGGTGACCCGCGTGTTTCCACTCGGGCCGGTGGTTTGAACTTGTCTAAGCTGGTCAGAGATCGTCTACGCTAGTCATAGCCGGTCATACAACCGCTACGTAACAGATGTCACGCAATGGTTTGAGGAACGTAAGGGAGGAGAGAAGGCCCCCGGCACGGAAAAGATACTACATCTGCAGCATCCATCCCGGCGTGGGAAAAAAACACTTCTCCTCCCTTGCCAATACCCCTTATCGACTATATCCTTTACATATTTAAGTTCAATTAGATTTGATTCAGTTATAGATGCATCATCATTAGTCGTTGTCAATAACGAAGCAGGTCTTTCATGCATTTGAAATTCCGCAGAGTTTGATGTTAAAACATTTTCGAAGAACTATTGAATCTGGTTTTCATTAGGGAAAGCTTTCACAATCAAAGTGTTTGCGGCGATCGAAAAGTAATAATTTCTTAGGGCAAGGCCAGGTGAATACAACAGGTAGAGTAGAACAGGCCAACCAAATTTAATTCTTATTTGTCTGTCTTATTCTTATGGCGTCTTGCGTTGTCACGGAGAAGAAGAATATTTTAACTTAAATCCACAATGTACGAAAGTAGCAGCCACTTCCCTTTCACAAACTAATTTATGTTAGTCAACTCCATATTTATTCTAAAATTCTAGGTATGATTAATAATTAGCTAGGTACATTCGTTAATACAATTGGCTCCAAGAAGCGGAAATTACTCATGGCTCAGCCTAATAGGAATATTTGGAATAAAATAAAATAAGAATCGGAAATAAAATTAGAATGATAATCAGAATAAAGCATAAAATAAGAATCTGAAACAAAAGAGGAATAAAAATTAGAATAAAATACAGAATAAGAATCTGGAACAAAAGAGGTATAAGAATTGGAATAAAATACAGAATAAGAATCTGGAACAAAAGAGGAATAAGAATTGGAATAAAATACAGAATAAGAATCTGAAACAAAAGAGGTATAAGAATTGGAATAAAATACAGAATAAGAATCTGGAACAAAAGAGGAATAAGAATTGGAATAAAATACAGAATAAGAATCTGGAACAAAAGAGGTATAAGAATTGGAATAAAATACAGAATAAGAATCTGAAACAAAAGAGGAATAAGAATTGGAATAAAATACAGAATAAGAATCTGGAACAAAAGAGGTATAAGAATTGGAATAAAATACAGAATAAGAATCTGGAACAAAAGAGGTATAAGAATTGGAATAAAATACAGAATAAGAATCTGGAACAAAAGAGGTATAAGAATTGGAATAAAATACAGAATAAGAATCTGAAACAAAAGAGGAATAAGAATTGGAATAAAATACAGAATAAGAATCTGGAACAAAAGAGGAATAAGAATTGGAATAAAATACAGAATAAGAATCTGAAACAAAAGAGGAATAAGAATTGGAATAAAATACAGAATAAGAATCTGAAACAAAAGAGGTATAAGAATTGGAATAAAATACAGAATAAGAATCTGAAACAAAAGAGGAATAAGAATTGGAATAAAATACAGAATAAGAATCTGGAACAAAAGAGGTATAAGAATTGGAATAAAATACAGAATAAGAATCTGGAACAAAAGAGGTATAAGAATTGGAATAAAATACAGAATAAGAATCTGGAACAAAAGAGGTATAAGAATTGGAATAAAATACAGAATAAGAATCTGAAACAAAAGAGGAATAAGAATTGGAATAAAATACAGAATAAGAATCTGAAACAAAAGAGGAATAAGAATTGGAATAAAATACAGAATAAGAATCTGAAACAAAAGAGGAATAAGAATTGGAATAAAATACAGAATAAGAATCTGAAACAAAAGAGGAATAAGAATTGGAATAAATAAATAAATAAATTGGAATAAAATACAAAATAAAAATCTGAAACAAACAGAAATAATAAATGCACATTCCAGTGAAACAGTGTAGATTCTTCTTTGAATTTGATGTAGTGGAATAACCAGTCAGCCCCATGAATGATTACGCTATAAATAGTAAGTACGTATAAAGTCAACTGTCTTACTAGAGACTGGAGAGAAGGTGAGAGGGAGACAACGCAAGCACGTCCGACCTTCCAATTAGTGACACTCAGATTGACCTGTGTGTATAACTGTACCGTATTTCATATTGTACTTGT
>OZ010602.1:23060226-23090226 GCA_963932145.1 Acanthosepion lycidas
CAGATTCATAGAAAAAAATCAAGTGTCAAATTAGCTGAACGTAGTGGCCACTTCAAAAGCATATTGTAATTATCACTGGCACGCCCGATTCATCTTCCTGGTAGATCCTCTTAGATTTACAGTCAACTTAGTTTTACACATTTTTTTTTTAAATTTGAATTCATTTGAGAGAGAATTGGCTATGTCATTCGACTACAAAATTATACACTTTTTTCTTCCTTTTTATATTGAAGTATAATATATTAAGAGTAAAGGGATCTACAAAGATTTCTTTTTTCTTTGGCATATTATATCTGAACAAGGAAAGAAAGAAAATGGATGATGCTTTTCAATATCTTTATTATAAGAGAATTACCAAACATTCTTAGGAAAGACAGTGTAGTGCTTTCTCCTTTCTCGCCATGTTAAAAATATATCTCATAATAAAAGGTTGTACCAAACGTTGAAATTATCAGAAAAACTTTGAAGCCGAATATTCTTCATCTGGCGGCCATTTGTAAAAAGTCAGTGAACTTGGCCTCTTTTGCTTTTCTTATTACATAACATCCGATGTAACATGACCTGGAAATCAGGTGAATAACCAACAACATTTTTATTAAACGTTCAGCCGATACATGGCCTGAAAGCCACTCAAGATAGAGACGTAATTAGTAAGGTTGTTGCATGGACGTAAAAGGAGGAAATAAGTGAAGATTATGAGGATATATAGGATAGTGTGGTGGTAACACAACGATTCAACTGATAACAGCAGATAGGAAACAAAGAAAAACCCGCGAGGAGGCTAACCGACAAAAACCAGTATCACACGTCCAACCTTCACACGAGCAAAAGAAAAAAGAAAAAAAAAGGCCACTGATCAGAAACTAAAACGCTTCTGCTTTATACAGCCGAGGACCGACCACGATTTGCATGCGAATGACGAGACAACGAGATTTCGCGTTAACTGTCAGACACCGCCTGGCATAAAACATGGGCGCTGCCATTTTGGTTCCTTTTACCGTTGAGCAAACCGGAGTTTTCACATCGCACAGATTCGCAGGCGTTTCCGATGTAGGCCATTTTCACAATTTTCCCCACGCCGGTTGAACCTAGTATCGAAGATGATAAGATTTTATTGATCAGGGAAGCATCCACTCAAGAGTCTGTTCTACAAAGTAAAGATTCTCGGGAATAAATTGTTTAACTGAATCTTCTTTTGTGCCAACGAATTGAGGAGGATCCGACCTTGTGCATGTGGCTTAGTTGTTATCAGTTTGACGGGTGGAATTAATGAACGTATCTCGTCTGAATATTTGTCATGGAAAAAGCAAGAGATTAGTGATAGGCTTGCGAGGAAAGGGTGTGTCGGATTGAAAATAATTCATCTCCCAAAAGGTTGCAAAAAAATCATTTGAACTGAAGGCTGGAAAATGCGTATTTGGCAGGTCCAGCCGAAATATGGCTACAATACTCAACATTCAACATCGATTATAAGCCTTCCCCCCACCAAAAGGCAATCAACAACAATGTCAACCGTACAAGACAGTTTGATTACTCACGTCAATAAAGGCATCCAAAAAATCATCTGAAAATCATCCTAAATAGACTGTGGCCCAGACAGAAAAAAATGCTGACGACGATACTGGAAGTGGCTCCGATTTCTATGCGAAAATTAATTGCAACACAAGCATGACCTCCACTACGTTATCTTAGAGTAAAAAAAAAAGCTTTTGAGCGAGTGTAGAACAAGGCAACTCAGATAACAGTGAACACATATAATGTAGGTATAAGTGTTTTGTTTGGTTTGTTTTGTTTTACCGCATATCAACCTCAATGGATTATATAAGCAATACATTTTTGGAAAAAATATTACCAGTAATAAAAATCATGTCGGTATTAAAGCCGATAAGATTTTATTGCTGGTAATATTTTTTCCAAAAATGTACTGCTGGTAATACCCTTTTCTTCAAAAATATCTTGCTGGTCAGAAATGTGATAATATTTTCCCTTCAAGAATGTATTACTGCTAATAATTTTTTTCTTTAATAATATATTGCTGGTAATAATACATTGCTGGTAATTTTTCCTTCTAAATATTTATTGCTGGTATTATTTTGTTTTACGGCATATCAACCACAATGCCTAAATATTAATACATATGTTTACACATTCATAGTGTTTTAACCCCAGTTTAGGAGATAACTATTTGCCCATATTTGGGACCTTAACAGGTGGTACCACCCCGGGTCAAGGTAGTCCTTGGAACACCAGTAAGTAAGAGGTGGTTCCACACTCCTCAAAATCTCCTGACCAAAGGCCATTCTGGTGGACGCAGTTTATCGTCTTACCCAGGGCGAGTAGGTGTGATGTTTACCCATAGTATTCAGCAGCTGTATACGCCAAACGGCGCAGTACTGTTCTATGGCCCCATAGATAAGTAGTTTCACACATCAGTCGCTCTACATCGTCTGTCTTCTATGTTGTACGCTCTTTAAGATCGCCTTTGAACACTTCATATGGGATGCCTTTGTTGAACACCAATGTACAGTAAACATTGGAAGCCGTAACCTCACAAATCTTTGCATTGCAGACAACATAGGTGGGATAATTGCGGAAAAGTTTGAACCCGCGGTCTTGTAAAGAATCTGTATGAAACATCCTCCAGATATGCCAAAGGGATTAATGCCGGAACAAAAATGTCAGGTGGAAGAATGAAAATAGGAATTTAAGCAAGATAAAAGTTGGTTACCAGGAACTTTATGCAGTGAAATTATCAGTGAAGAATTCTCCTCAATTTCAACGGCAGCAAAAAAAAAACAGAGCTGCAGCAAAAATAAATGCCAGCTACAAAGGTACGTCAAAAATTATTCGCACTTTCGCCATAACAAATCATTTCGTTTGTCAAACTGCATTCTACTCTTTTTCTTTTTCTGTGCCACGTCCCTTTTTAAGACGTAGGCGATCATGGCTCTCCACTTCTCCCTATCCCTTGTAAGTTTTGTCCCTTTGATACTTCCCGGGCTCTGTCCTGTCATCCACTTACTTACGTCCGCTTGCTATGTCATTCGTTGCTTTCCCTTGTCTTTCTTTCTCTCCATTCGACCTCTGATTATCAAATTCTCCAAGCTGTCCTTTCTCATTACTTGCCCCAGAAATTTCAGCTACCTCTTCCTGATCTTAAGTATAAGCTTCCTCCTTGTTTGCATCCTCTCCAAAACCTCATTGTTGCTCACACGCTCGGTCCATGATATCCTTAGCATCATTCTGTAGAACCATACCACCGCCGACTCGAGACTCTTCTTATTCTTTGAGGAGACTGTCCAACAATCACTGCAGTAAAAAAGATGACAGATGTCACGTAACAGCTCAGTACCCTTTTCTTTGTTACCAAAGAAATCCTCCTGTGTCGTAATTATCTGCCTAGCTTTTGAAATGCGTCTTAGGCCATCCCAATGCGTCATCGGATCTCAGCGTCGCACTTGCCGTTCTCTGGTTACGGGATTGAAGTTTGCGCTTGATCACGCCAGTTTTCTTGCTGCTATTACAGTGTAAATGTGGCTGCTCCACTAGCAGTGTGCACCAAGGTGGAACAAAAAGCAATGATCGGATGTCATCAGATGCTGAAATATCATCGGAGCCTTTTAACAGAATACAGCGACAGTACACTACTGCCTGTAGTGAGTAGGAGTGTATCGAGAAATTTAAAAATGGCCCGACAAGTGTGACGTACGAAGAAGGAGTAGGAAGCCCATCAATCTCCACCACTGACGAGATGAATAAGCAAGCTCGAGAAAGGGTAATGGCGAACTGGTGAGTTATCGTCGATGAGATAGTATGTTCTCTTTCAATTAGGATTTACTTGACCTCGTCGTAATACAGGAACATCTGTTTGAAATCAATGTTTAGACTCTTGTGTGCATTGGCCTTCTCTGTCTGCTGGTCTGCCCCTCTCTCTCTCTCTCTCTCTCTCTCTCTCTTTGTCTGTCTGCCTCCCTCTCTGTCTCTGTCTGTCTGTCTCACTCTTTGTTTGTCTCTGTGCCTCTGTCTTTCACTCGCTGTCTCTGTCTGTCTTTCTCTGTCGCTGTCTGTCTGTCTGCCTCTCTCTCTCTCTCTCTCTCTCTCTCTGTCTGTCCGTCTGTCTGTCTCCCTCTCTGTTTGTCTCTGTGTCTCTGTCTCTTTCTGTCTGTCTTTGTCACTGTCTGTCTCTCTGTGTCTCTCTGTCTGTCTGTGTCTCTGTCTCTCTGTTTGTCTCTGTGTCTCTGTCTCTCTGTTTGTCTCTGTGTCTCTGTCTCTCTGTTTGTCACAGTGTCTCTGTCTCTCAGTTTGTCTCTGTGTCTCTGTCTGTCTGTCTGTCTGTCTCTCTCTCTCTTGTATGAGCCAGGTCCTTTACATTTGAACTCTTGAAAACTGAATTGTGGCTTTCGCCTCCTGTATTATTATATTTTGTTATATAAAGATATATTTGGTATTTTTAGTTTACTCGTTACACAAGACCAATACACAACAAAACAAATATCGCTATATATGGTGGGTACGGACGGTGAGATATCATAACCTTCCACCCATCCTCCATATATTCACTAAGACGAATAATAATACTAAGACCAATCATAAAAGTACCTGTCTATAGATTCACCCATAAAATTAGACTCATTACACACGTAAGTGAATGCGAATCTAAAAAAAAACTATAGGGCACATAATGAGAAAAGAGGGCTTAGAGAATCTGACACTCGCAGGAAATATAGAAACGAAGTGTGACAGATGGAAACACCTTCTCTTAATCTCTTAAAAATGTTGCATTCCTTTTCCAAAATTAATTCCCTAGTTGACAGGGGTCTAATAATAATAATAATAATAAGAAGAAGAAGAAGAAGAAGAAGAAGAGCTAAGAAAGAAAGAAAGAAAAAGAAAGAAAGAAAGAAAAGAAAGACATTATAAAAAAAAATATACATACGTACGTCATAGAGAAAGCGGCAAAATACTTCTTATCTTCCTATAAACTTTTTTTTTTAATAGATGGCTACGCATTCATTGCAGAAATGCATTTATCAAATTAGAAACGTTTCTTTGAAAAATGGTAGCTGGGAGAATTGATTTTAATTGAAATCAGAATCGGATCCATTTTGATTTCTTTGCGTCTCCGTTGACACAAATAACCAGTGACAGATCTGCCATCTTTGATAATGGAAACAGTTTCAAAATGTTGTCGTCAAATTTCGCGGAAATTTCACGTGTTTTCCTTCTTTACCTTCTGTCTATCTATTCCGAAATTTACATTTCATCTTTTTCATTTTTTTCTCTTTTTCTTTCTTTCTTTTTTTTTTTTTTTTTTTTTTTTTTTTGTATAGATTCCCGCCAGAACTGGTGCTAAGTGGCAGCAATTCTCGCGGGAACTGTAGCGTTTTCACGACTAATTGCAACTTACCACAACAGTACCAATTCCCGTGTCATCTCAATTCTCCATTGAACTATGTCAGTCTCCCTGCAATAGATTCTGAAACTGTTCAGAGGGTTTCAATGATTATATTCTCTTGATTCTTATCAGCTTTCTAGCAAGATCATGACGTTTCTATATTAGTCATATATAATCTCAGTTTTTTGGCTTTTGTTTTTTTTTTGTTTGGTGAGGGGACCAGTTTAAATAACTACGACAACAGCTAACTTTTCATTAAATAATTCATAACAGTTGATGAAAGGTGGGGTGCAGACAACAATGTTCATCGCAAAAATCGCCTGACAAAGATAAATCTCCACAACTAAACTCAAAAGCTGTGCTACATGACAGGACGGTAATGATGTGCATGTAGTCGAATTTTCAGAGCATTATTGATTTCGAGTTTTAAAATGCAATGAAAAACTAAATGCAAATTTATACGTCTAGCATCTGTAATGTGTCCATAAATATTTGGTCGAAAAGCTCCATGCATTCATAAAAAAAAATGTTTTCCTTCTCTATGACAAGAAAAATACAGCAAAAATAACAGGGGAATAATCGTATACGGTTAGTCTCTTCTACCCTAGATGCCATATTCGAATAAATTTCCACCAACCGCTTACTAACTTTTTTCGATAGCTACAAAACTTTTTGATGAGTAACTTAATAAAAACCAAGATTTCGTCAGACCTTTTCGCATAAAAGATGCGAAATTTTGCTCAAAGGTTTATTCATTGCAAATAACGTTGGATATATAATTAGTGAATTAAATATAAATGTTTTCTTTTTTGCGGAATAGATTTGATCGTGAAAACCGGAAATTCTTTGGGAATAAACCCAAAGTTTTCGAATTCTTTCTTTTTTAATATAGAGCCAACTACAGAAACTATACGCATTATTGATGACAATTCGCATTGTAAGAACCTATATCAAATCTTTAAACGCAAACGTTTGGCACCAAACAATTTGGCAAAAAGAAATTTAAACGCAAAATAATTATCTTCAGAAAACTTTGGCCTACTATACAAAGTAACATTTATTTACATTATTTACACGTTCCGACTATTGTCATCATCTTTATTGCCATATTCATAACGTTTCGGCCTTCTTAAAGTGATATTTCTTTGAATTTCGAAAAGAATCCTTTATTTAGTCCACGGGGGTAGATTGTTCTAATTCCACGTGCCATGACTTTGGATATCTTAGTTTTAGTTAATTCTCCTTAATAACTCAAGAACACATGGCACAGTGATAAAGGCGTTGATTAGTTCCAGTGACAGGACCCAAAGAGTGTGAGTTCAATACCCGGTTAAGGCAGTGGAGAATTTGGAGAAGGGAATTAACAGGAGATAACTGAGATCCATTAAACATGGCACGTGGAAATAGAGTAGTCTACCCCAGTGAGCGAAATGAAGGGTTCAGTTCGACAGTCCAACTCCCTGAAGAATGCCGGAGCGTACAACGGCCGAAACGTTGTGATAAATATGGCGATAAAAGATTTAGACAATAGTCCGAATAATACCTCATCTCAGAAATATAGACAGATACTAACTCAACTTTGTTTTTGTTCACCTCTGCTGCGGCCGGGTATTGAACTCACAACTCAAGCCACTTTTGAGTCGGTCAACCAGCGCTTTTGTCCACAGGGATATGTGACTTTAGTGACAAAAGTACATATCATTATTAACAGATGACTCAACAAACTTTAAATAATGCTACACTGCTAAAAGGCGCGAGAGTTTGATTATTTTCCCCCGTAAAATCCCTTTCCTATAAAAGAATCATTGCTAGTCACTATGTTCTGTCGCTATGTATGGTGTTCAGAGGAACTAGATTCCTTAGTTCCACCAGTTCACACCTTCAGACTTACGACTCGCCATACCAGGTACACATCCCTTCATATTCCATTAGTAAACAAGAGGTTCGATTCAGACAACTTCCTTTGTAGAAATATTTAATTTATGAACCGACTCCCCATCGGTTGATTCCTTCATACCTACAATGTTAACCTATTGAAATTTAGTTAAAATCGTTAATTGCCTTACGGTCACTTCACGTTGAGACAACGATTTCCGTACGATCACTGAAGTTAAGAAACGCCGAACCTGGCCAGTACGAAGATGAGTAACCATTTGGGAATATCGGGTGCTGTAAGCGTGGATGTTCTGGTGGTGATACGGATAATGGCTCAGAATTGTTAAACGAAATGTCAAGTTCCAATTCCCGTTAGGTTCGTTATATTCAAGTACGCGCAAATGCCATCACTTGTTCTCCCTCGAGCTATGAGTTAATTAGTAAGACTTGTATCATTATCTTCCCCAAGATTCTTACAACCCAGTTTTTTTTTCTGGCTTTAAATAAGCCACAAAGGGTTGATAAGACGTAAAAAAACACTCTATCTAAATTAACCCTTCTTGGCCAGCATTCCTTGTACATCCCAGCACTTCCTGATAGATAGATAGATAGACAGATAGTGTTGTAGCATATCTACGGACGATAAATAGTAGTAAATACTGTATGTTAGTCTGCAGTTGGAGATTCGTCACCAGTTGTGCTTGTCAAACTCTCTACCTACGGACAGAGGATCCCCAGACGAGGCTATGTTGAAGGGAAGAGTTTCGTCTAGGGTAACAGCTACCCGACCCCGTTTTATACGAAGTCTACAGAGAAATTTTCACCAAGCCTACGAACACAAATATTCCACTTTAAATTCGGCCTTGTGCCACATCTGACTGTGTGGGACAGTTGGTAGATATCCTGCAGTTGGAGATTCATTGTGGAATTCACTTGACTCCCTTCTAGCAGTTGACTACTTCTACGCGCCGCTGGCGAATCTTATATGTGTTGTTCGTATCCTAAGTATTATCGTTCATTGCCAACCTTCGTGTGATTATCCTATTCAGTAACCTTCGCAAGGTTAAAACAAATAGATAGATAGATAGATAGATAGATAGATAGTGGGGAGATATATATTAAAAGACTGATAGATAGATAGTGGGGAGAGATATATTAAAAGACTGATAGATAGATAGATAGATAGATAGATAGATAGATAGATAGATAGATGTGATGTATTTATGTAAACATAGATAGATAGATAGATGTGATGTATTTATGTAAACATAGATAGATAGATGTGATGTATTTATGTAAACATAGATAGATGCGATGTATTTATGTAAACATAGATAGACAGATAGATGTGATGTATTTATGTAAACATAGATAGATAGACAGATAGATAGATGTGATGTATTTATGTAAACATAGATAGATAGATAGAGGTGATGTATTTATGTAAACATAGATAGATAGATAGATAGATAGAGGTGATGTATTTAGGTAAACATAGATAGATGTGATGTATTTATGTAAACATAGATAGATAGATAGAGGTGATGTATTTATGTAAACATAGATAGATAGATAGAGGTGATGTATTTATGTAAACATAGATAGATAGATAGATGTGATGTATTTATGTAAACATAGATAGATAGATGTGATGTATTTATGAAAACATAGATAGACAGATAGATAGATAGATGTGATGTATTTATGTAAACATAGATAGATAGACAGATAGATAGATGTGATGTATTTATGTAAACATAGATAGATAGATAGAGGTGATGTATTTATGTAAACATAGATAGATAGACAGATAGATAGAGGTGATGTATTTATGTAAACATAGATAGATAGATAGATAGATAGATAGATAGATAAACAAACAAAAAGTCAGAATACGTGGTCACTAGATAGATTTAGCAGATTACAAATTCCCTTGTCAAATCTGTTTTGTTCCATCCTGTCATGTCCATAGTTGGGACATATTCCTTGAGAGAAATAATATTTGGATTAAAAATCAACGTTTTCCACCGAAAGAAATGTCGCAAAAGCTTCTAACAATGCAATCTCCTTTCTTAAACAGCCATCGAATTCTTTCATAAAATTAAAGCCGAAGCTTTTGTTTCAAGCGGAATAAACAGCAATAATGCATGTGCGGAAGGTGAATGAACAAGACACCTTCACTCAGACCCTATTTTTGGAAAACATTACTGTACACATATGTGCTATTAATGGAATCACACACACACACACACACACGCACACACACATATATATATATGTGCGTTTGTGTTGAATGATTTATTTTCATCCTGTATCCACTTATCGGCCTTCAGATCCCAAGGACAAAACACCATGTCATATGTCCATTCCGGTAAGTCGGAGAAATACAGTTCATCGCTTGAAAGGGTACGGTATGTTCGAAGTTTCAGAACATTCACAATTGACTGCGTTAAGACATTGTGTTACAGTTTACGGTACATTCCTGATAATTCTTCTGATGAACGTTCCTCTATTATACCTAAACTAAATGAATTTAAACGCAGTACTAGATTGCCGTGTAGGTCTCATTACTTTACACTTGAAATGGCTATATATAGCCGTAAGTTCTATGCTAAAAGTTTCTTCTCTCACAATTCTCCCTTGTGGAACTCTCTTCCAGCTCCATGCTTCCCTGTCCAGTTCGATTTTTAAAGATTTAATTGCATTGTCCATCGTTATCTACTGTTTACTTAATTCTTGTACTTTTAAAGTTCTCTCTCTTTAAGAGTCTTTTTTTCTCATATTCTCTAACACTCAGTAACCGCTTGCGACTTAGTGGCTTTATTGCCTTGATTGGGATGAAATGATTAAAAGAAAGTGACGGTGGAGAATTGTTTTAAAGGTTTACCGCCACGAACCGTCCCGATCGAAACTTCAGTCGTAACAAAACGACCTAGTGTCGCGAATTCAGGGCACGAACTTTGATTTATCGCGAGACGAACGGTCAGATTTCAGTAGCAGACTTAGGAACTCTTTTTTTTTCTGTTGGCACCACCGTATACTTGTCATACTATTTCCGTCGCTGAACCTCACCCCCACCCCAAGCATGCTAGCAACAGCCGATCTTCCTTACTATATTCTATAGTCTGTTGGCCATAACACTAACATCACGGGAGGCTTATTTCAATGAAGTACTTCTCGAAAGCTGAGACATGAGAGGTTCTCTGGCTTTTTTGGGTACTCCTGAGAGGTCGTAATCATCATCGCCTGAAAGATCAACATCATCACCATCGAATGGTTATCGTCGTCATCAATTGCCAAAGGTAGGCAGATGTCATATTCACTTAATGATGGCGCTGTTCCTTCATCATTCGTTGATTCGCTCAAGTAAGAAAGGGGTGGGAGGTCATTCTCATTCTATGGGACACCGTCAACTAAGATCAATTGGAGACTTAAATTTTGAGATAACCATTCATGTTTTATCTGGTTATACACCAGATTTGCAAATGGCGTCCTCATTGATATAACGTTCGTACCCAGGCACGGTTCTATTCGATTGATCTGTTTGCAACGGATTATCAACCTTTTGCAGGTTATTTAAAGCCAGATTTTTTTTTTATTAAATTGTAATAATTTCTTTTCTTATATAATCATGATTTAGTGATGCAAGTTTTACTAATTAACCCATAGCAGGGGAAGATAAGAAGCATATATATATATAGCTTTCTCAAAGGTATATACTGGGGTCACTGCCAAAATAAATCTTAGATCTTGGTTTATGAAACTCATTAGACGATTTAAATTTCTGCTAATTCCTGGCGTGAAGCATATTCTCCGGGTATCAGGTAAATAAGTTTTGTTTTTGTTTGTTTGTTTGTTTTTAGAAACATCTAAAATTATGAAGTGATTACTTTTTTTTTTAAATAATTAAATCATATCGCTTCAGCTATTGTACGTTGTTCGTTCAATAATTCGCAGATTTTTAATATTTATTTTATGGACGTTTCTCTGTGAAAAATTATTTCAGACATTTCTTTATCTGATGAGAATCGATTTTATTGAACCGATTTTGAGGAATCGTTATTGTTGAACAAAAAATTCCCTTTTTTCTTTAACGCCGCCCATTCGGTCATCATAAAATATTAAGTAGATTGGGGGGGGGGGAAAGAAAACACAATTTTGACGATGAATAATCATTTCATTGGCAAAAATGTGTGTCAGTTTCTTTTACTCTATAGAAACCTGCTGAAAATAAGGAACGATTCACACAATGAAAACAAAAATCAGAGGTACTGACACATTCTCTCCTCGACAAACACTCCTTTAATATCTGTCTACATATCTGAGATGAGGTATTATGATTACCTGCCTTATTTACATTATTCGAACTGTTAGCCTCATCTTCATTGCCATATTCACATTTCGCCTCTATATCTCTGACATGAAGTATTATGATTACCTGCCTTATTTACATTATTCGAACTGTTAGCCTCATCTTCATTGCCATATTCACATTTCGCCTCTATATCTCTGACATGAAGTATTATGATTATTTGCATTATTTACGTTTTTCGGATTGTTATCCTCATTTCCATTGCCATATTTACAAAGTTTCGGCCTCTATATCCCTGCGATGAGGTATTATGATTACTTGCATTATTTACATTATTTCCCCTTGACCAAGGCAAAAAAGCCACTAAGACTCAAAGGGTTACTGAGTATTAAAGAATATGAGAAAAAAAACTATTAAGAAGATTGAACATTAAATAAACTAGCATTAAGAAGACACTGAATAACGATTGGCATTGCATTTAAATTTTTGAAGATCAAAGTTGACTAGGAAGCAAGAAGCCGGAAGACAGTTTAATAGGAGAAACTGTTAGCAAAATATTGAGCTGAAAATCTTTGCCGCTAATGACAAGGATTCATCCATCTTAAAATCAAAAGAGCATCGGTTTCAGGAAGAAAATGTCACTATATTATCATGTTTTTTGAATTATTTCACCCCAAGCAAAGCAATAAGTCCACTACGACGCAATGAGTTACAGAATGTTAGAGAATATGAGAAAAAAACAATTAAGAGATAGAGAAAAATAAAAGAATAAGAATTAAGAAACCTATCAATAACTATTGATATTTCATTTTCAAGTTTTTAAAGATCAAAGTTGACAGGGAAGCAATAAGAAGCCATATAAAAGTTCCACAAGACCTAAGGATTACATCTAACCATTTCAACTATGGAATGATGAAACCTTGCCGCCAATCAAGTACTGCGCTTAAAGTTATTTTTTTTTACTTTTGATGATTATGGCTTATAGTCAATGAAAATCAAAATTCCACTGTCTAAAGATTAGAATATTTCATAATTTAAAAAAAAAAGATGATTTAAATACTAGAATATTGAATTTCTTAATAGTTCGTTTATTTATGCACTCAATGGCTGGGTCTTCTTTTGTACGAATTACTGCATCAATATGGCGTGACATGAAGATAAACAATTTGTGGCCCTGCTGAGGAATCCCAGGTGACTTTGATAACATCATTCGGGTGGTCTGTATTTTAATGTCTGCTATCCCTCGGCAATTCTCCAAAAATTCTCTATGGCGTTTATGTCAGGCGAGTTGGTTGGGCAATCAAGCCCAGTGATAACATCGTCGGCAAACTATTTCGTTGTGTTTCTGCTTGAATTTCTGCGATGAGAAGTTATCATTATTTACACAATTTACATGCAGACTACTGTCTTCATCTTTGTTGCTGTTAAACACAACGTTTTGGCAGCTGTGCCCTCCGGATCTCCTCAGACGAAAGAATCAATGCCGATGCTAGGCTAAGCTGGCCCCATAGAAATAAATATGATATAGAAGCCTTTAATAAGGAAAGAAAGAGAAATGACAGCAGCAGTAGCTGTAACAAACGGGAAAAGCTTCAGTGAATGAAATCAAAGGTGATAAACATCAGCAGCAATATCTATTAACAGGTAGGTTGGGTTTAAGACTCCAAGTTGCTAATTCTAGAGAGAATCGGCCGTGGGACAATAGCCAAGCAGTATAAAGCATTGGTTAATGAATTTGATAACATTACTTGAGAGTTCAATCCTGTATTTGGACTAAATAGAAACAGAGCGAGCAGATGTGATATATGTAGACATGGACAGTGGAAGAAAAGAGTCGACATCCGTAGATTAAATAATGGATTTAATTCGGAACTCCCTGTAGGCAATCTGGATCAGCATATACCAGATGCAGGCCGGATAACAGTAACAAAGATGAAGACAATAGTCTGCATGTAAATATTGTAAATAGTTACTCGTCGTCTAACTGGAAAAGGAAAATCCTTATCTACGTCAAGAAAGTGATTGTTCTAAAATCTCCTAGTAGACTCATTAACTCTGAACTTGATAAAACAGAGCGGACGAACAACGGATGATATGACACATTGTTTCGAAATCATCACCCAAGGCGTCAAAATAACTTTGATTCCGCAAACCTTCCACTCTTCCACAAGCTTGAAGAAATGTAAAATCTACTCTCAACTGAATAGACAACTTTAGACCATTGAACAACGGTCCAGTTCTCTTTCTAAAAAGCAAACAGTCTATGGCCCTGCTGAGGTATTAGCGAATCCATGGTGACTTTGATACATCATTCGGTTCACCCAGGTAAGACTTTTCCGGGGTTGCCTCTGCTTCAAGAGTGTCATGAAACATAAAATGCGACACTTTCAGTGGGTTTCCTAGACACTTTGATCTGTGCTGTCTCTCGATGTACTGACATTAATCTCAGTTCATTCAGTGTGAAGCGACTCCAATTTTTCAATCGGCTTTGCGGGATAATCCTCTAAAGTCTTCGGTCATCGCTTATCGCTCGTGCTTGTGTAACTTTTCATACCAGACTTTTATCTTCGTCGATACTAAAACTTTTGATCAAACGTTTTAGTATTGACAAGCCCCAGGGAATTTATCCTGAAGAGTTTCATTTTTATGTAATCCATATATATATATATATATATATATATATATATATATATATATATATAGTTGCATAATATATTTTAGATGCATCATAGGTGGTCTTCAGTGATTCACTGTCCTCATCGCCGAATTCGGATTTTGCATCATATCGGCTCAAACAGCAATCCCGACCTGACTTCGAACGAATCAGGCCGCCTCTCTTTAAAAGTGTCGTGCTACGCACCTCGACATTGCAAAAGATTCAGATATGGCTAGGAGTGCGACCGTTGTTATTGACATACGTCAGTCAGCGTCCGCCAAATAAATAAAGGCTTTTCACGCTCCCCTCCTAGATACTGTTGTTTTTTTACTTCATCCAGTTTCGATTCGAGTTATTTTCCCTGGATTCCTAACTCGGTAAGCTGGTCTCTTTCTTGCATCGTTTAATCCAAATGTTTCATACATTTTAAATACTAACACCATAATACCTACCTATAGTAACGTTTCTAAAAACAATTATTCGCTGTTCTTACTATCAGATAAATCTTTAAATCTACATTTACCTTATAATCTTAATGAAACGAAATTCCACAAATAATCCTTACACATGTATGGACACACACGCATCTTCATATAAATTTAGTAAATGTACTCACACGCACATGCACACATACATAAATTCTATTCCCCTTTTACATTAATTTACTTTTACGGAACCAATCTTTGCAAAATTAATTCGTACTATTTATTTGAAATTACTTTCTAGTTCTGTGATATATCAATTAAAATAATTCCATGGCCTAATCTAAAAAATAAATAAATGTGGTAACGACTCAATTAAGCAACGTATACATATATTTACTATATATTTACTATATGTTAAATATTACTCTAAATAAATCTAACCAATTAATATTCGTATTGATACTTGACATTTTCAAAACTATGATTACGAAATGCTACCTTAATTACATTCATGAGAATTAGGCAATTAGTCAAAGATATGGAAATAAAAACTGCAAATTAGTGGAAACAAATAGCAATCAGTAACTTAAAACCCCAAAAAAATCATCTATGGACCCGCCACATACGCCAACAATTCACCCCACGTGACTTGTTATATTACTCCAATATTCCATTATACCTAATTATGTCTGTGATGGTTTTTCCCTTTTATCGTTCTCAGTATTTCTTTCCTGGTTCCGATATCTTAAGCCAAATCCACCTGAAAGCAGTTAGAACGACTTTGGTAATGTCCTTCAGCGCTCTCGTTCTCGCTGTTCCCAGTATGCCTATTTTTCCTAGAGCTATGCACAACGACTGCCCTGCAAAGTCCCGGCAACAAACTTCTACTGGCTCATAATATATTCTCCATTGCTTCCGCCGACATTGTTCGACAGATTCTTGGTATCTGGACCTCTTTCTCTCATTTGCTAGTGTAATAAATTCCTGCCATTACACAGACGGCTTCGTGTTGTCGGAGTGCAATATCAGATCTAGTTTGAGTGATGATGTGTCTAGGGAACCTCATCTGAGTCTCTAATCCACTATCAACTGCCAATCATCTGCGGAAGGTTTGTCCTTTCTCTATTTCCTCTGTTTTTGTATCTTTACTCCAGCTTTGATCAAGTTAATCTGCTTTAACTTCTTCTCTGGTTGATGCTTATAGCTTCAGTCGCCTCGTTTGCAATTTCTTTAAGAGCTTGCCCGTGGCGCCAACCGAACCGATCATCGCACAAAGCTTTTAAGAAACAACTAAGGAGGTGCTGTAAAAATCCTTTTCTTGTACATAGTTGTTAATTGGGGGTCTCATTCTTCCCCCATATATGCAGGTTAGTTAGGCTTGGTAGAACATCATATACTGATTTGATAAGAAATCGAACGTCGCTAAAATCCGACCGCCTGAACTCTGACCAGTTAATTCTTTTCTCTTCAACGTTCTCCCATTTTGTCATGGCTCCCTGCTGCCTCCCGACCATTTTACAGTATCGAGCATCTTCTACACCCGCACGGACATCATATTGGATGAGTTGGCGTCTTTCTTTGTCTTTGGCAACGTTGGTTTGCCGGCTGGGGCAAAACCCCAATCCTGCTTTACCTTTTTAGATGTTGACCCCAGTATAACTTTATGCCTAAGTCTCTCCTCCGCCACTTGCAACTCTATTTTAGCGCTCCATTTCCTGCTAGATATTATCTGAATGCCAGCTGCTTTTGGATCTTTGGATTCTGCATACTGCAGTCGTTCTCTCGTTCTCGTTATTTGAACTCTTCCACAAGGCTACTAAAGGGGAGGTGCAAGGCGTTACTGTTACCATAAAGGGGCGTACCACTTAACAATCTCGGCGAACCCAGCAACCTTCTCAAACGATTACCAAATGCTCTGTGGTAATCGGAACATCGTAGACGAGCAATGTCCACAATATCCTGGACAATACTGCATGCTGGAAAAGCCATGCCTTGAAACGTCCTGGCAAACCTGATTTGTCGATCTTGGTCAGCCACTCCTCAAGATCCTTTATATATATATATATATATATATATATATATATATATATGAAAACCATTCAGAGATACTGGATTTGAAAGTTTGTATACAGATTTAGTATGTATATAAAATAACAATAACATGTTTAAAACATTTGATAGACACTTTTTCTGCACAATCAAGATTTTTAAAACTGTCTTGGACATCGTCATTTATACCACACGAGTATTTGAACTGTATTGTTAAAAAATGAAAAAATGTTGCATGCAAATTTTTTCCCATCCTATCGACAAGATGTAGTTCTTGATTATAACTGCATCAGTTGAAATTACTTGAAAATAACAACAATGAACGCAAAACTTGAAAATTGTACTGCACCTTATTAAAAAATTGGAAACATATCTGTCTCTTATACGTATATACGCATCTCACTTGTTCTCTGTGTGTGTGTGTCTCTCTCTCTCTCTCTATCTATCTATATATATATATATATATATATATATATATATATATATATATGTCTCCGCTCATATTTATTTCTCTTCTTATGTCTGTCTTTTTGTCAGTCTGTATCTCTCTCACTCTCTCTCACTCTCTCTAAATATATATATATATATATATATATATATATATATATATATATATATATATATATATATATGTCTCCGCTCATATCTATTTGTTTTTATGTCTGTCTTTCTGCCTGCCTGTCTCTCTCTCTTTCTCTCTCATATATATATATATATATATATATATATATATATATATATATATATAAATCTCCGCTCATATCTATCTATTTCTGTTGTTATGTCTGTCTGTCTGTCTCTCTCCCTCTCGCTCTCTATTTATTTATATATATATATATATATATATATATATATATATATTGTGTGTGTGTGTGGTGGACTCTCCCGTCGTATGAGGGTAAACAACCAGACACCACCGCATATAATTTGACTATAGTGGTGAAGGCTTAGTGCAGAACCAACCACACTTTTTGAAGGGCCGAATATAGAGACCTGGTGTACTCCGTGCCACAAGCTCCCTAAACGACCCTCCACAGAATTTGGATTCAGAGTTGCCCTTCTCCTAGACCGGTTGACATCCAAGGCTATAGAATCCAGTCTGTCGCGTAGTTTACAGGAGGGAGAAGAAGGGGATTAATATCTTTCCTAAGCGTACTGACACGTAAGTGAATGGTGAATGTAATAGATTCCATTGCAATTCGAACTCGGTTATCGGATTCCTGAATCAGAGTATATATATATATATATATATATATATATATATATATATATATATACACCCATATATATATATATATATATATATATATATATATATATATATATATATATATATATAAGAAGGCATATTAGCGGGAGAAATTTACATACGATCTATCTCTAATATTGAGCAATTCATCTCATAAGTATAGCAGACTTTAAAACTATATTTCTTCACATATAAAGATATATATATATTATATATCTAATTCAACTCTGGCCATAAACCTTTCATATCATTATATATATATATATATATATATATATATATATATATATATATATATATATAAGAAGGCATATTAGCGGGAGAAATTTACATACGATCTATCTCTAATATTGAGCAATTCATCTCATAAGTATAGCAGACTTTAAAACTATATTTCTTCACATATAAAGATATATATATATTATATATCTAATTCAACTCTGGCCATAAACCTTTCATATCATTATATATATATATATATATATATATATATATATATATATATATATATATATATATATATATATATATATATATTAGCTTGCTATTATATATCCTCAATGTTTTTGTTTTTCTGTTTACCACCTGATTAACTTGGTAGGATTTTTCCTATCTCTGAAAATGTTTCTTTTATTTTTATTAACAGATTTGATTGTGTTCCCTTTCAGTATTTCTTCTTGCTATATTTTCCATAGACCCTTACATCCTCCCCCACGTCTCACTATCGAACCATATTCATTATCTTTCACATCTTTTCAGGCATTTTGTTATCTTGTTTACGCCAACGTCGGTCAACAAAGTCCAGTTCACTCTTTTACGTTTCTAATGAAGATATCACACATTACCAACTTGCTGTCCTAACAGGTTATACACGCAAAAACATTGATCAAACATATATACTAGTCATGCCTACACAGAAACTTCTATACGTATGTATAATTCATTGACGGTGTTTTAATATATGTCTCTCTCCAGATGTGACCATAATATATTTTGTACTCTGTGAATCCTGGAGAATCGACGGGTTGACCTGGTGAATGACCTCCTAGCAACCAAGTGCAAATCCGTGCCTTACTGATTGTTGCTGATTGCATCAACCTGTAAACATGTGACGGGAGCTCATGGGAAGTAACCATATGATTGATATATTGATATATAGAGAAGGAATCTGTTACATGTCACACGGGAATGAAAATCTCACCCACAAACTGGGCGACTATGTAATGTTATGTATGAAATATTGGGTCTCATGTTTTAATTTGCAATCCACAACGTTGTTTCCCTACATCGAGACACGACTTGAAATAATTTAAAGATATCCGATTAAAAAAATCAAAAAAAATCGATGATAATGAGAGACAATTGACTGAGTAAGAAAAAATTTAGAAAGAAGGGACGAAAGGGATTTGAAATGAAGAAGAAGAAGAAAAAGAGGGATATAATCATAGAAAGAAAGAAAGAAAGAATGGGATTTGAAGTGAAGAATAAAAAGAAAAAGAGGGATATAGTCATAGAAAGACAGAAAGAAAGAATGAAAGAAAGAAAGAAACAAACAAACAAACAAAGAACGTAATGATGGGATTTGGAGTGAAGAATAAAAAGAAAAGGGAGGTTTTCATAGAAAGAAAGAAAGAAGAAAGAAAAACAGAAAGAAGGGGAATTTGAAGAATGAAAGAAAGAAAGAAAGAATGAAAGAATGAAAGAAAACGGATTTGAAGTGAAGATAAAAAAAGAACAATGGAGAAAAACATGAAAAGAAAATGAAGAAAGAGGGAATGAATAAATAAATGAATAGGATTTGAAGTGAAGAGAAAAAGAGAGAGAGAGAGAGAGAGAGAATTACAAAAAGAAAGAAAGTGCTTTGAAGTGTAGAATAAAAAGGGAAAGGTAAGGTGAAAGTAAGAAAGAATGAGAGAAAAAATGAATGAAAGAGAGAAAGAAAGGAATGAATTTGAAGTGAAAGTAAAAAGAACAATGGAGAAAATCATAAAAAGAAAATAAAGCGAGAATGAATGAAATTTGAAGTGAAGATAAAAAGAAAGAGATGATTATAATAAGAAGGAAAGAAAGAAACAGCAAAAGGGATTTAAGGTGAAAGAAGTAATGTGAAAGTGAGAAAGAAAGTAGGAAAGAATGAGATTTGAAATGAAGAATAAAAAGAAATAGATATATAATCATACAAAGAAAGAAAGAAAGAAAGAAAAGGTTTTGAAGAGAAGGATAAAAACAATGGAGCAAAAAATAAAGAAATGGATTTGAAGTGAAAGAAAAAGGAAAAGATACTCATAGAAAGAAAGATAGATAGATAAAGAAAGAATGAGATTTGAAGTGAAGAATAAATAAGATATATAATCACTCAGAGAAAGAAAGAAAAATAAAGAAAAAAGAAAAGAAAGAAAGTCATTTAAAGTGAAGAATAAAAAGAAAGAAGCAAAAAGAAAGATAAAGAAAGATAAAGAAAGAAAATAAAGAATGAGATTTGTAAGAAGAATAAATAAGATATATAATCACTGAAAGAAAGAAAGAAAGAATGGAAATAAATAAAAGAAAGAAAGAAAGTCATTTAAAGTGAAGAATAAAAAGAAAGGAGCAAAAAGAAAGAAAGTGAATAGATGTGACGAATAGAATGAAGTAAACGAAATACAAAAAAGCAAGATAAGGAAATGAAGCGGCAAAAAAAATAGAATAAAATGAAGAATGGAAAGAAAGAAGATAGAAAGAGAAGAGGGAGGAAAGAAAGTCGTAGAAAGAAACAAACAAATTAGTGTAAAAAGAAAGAAAAGCGAGTGAAGGAATTGTAACACCTGACGAAGAAAGAATGGATATAAAAGATTCAACCGAAAAAGAAAAGAAGAAATACAGAGAAACATAATGCTATTAGAGAAGAGGAAAAAGAAAGAAAGTTGTAAAAAGCGCGAAAATTATTCCAAATCTCTGATCAGAAACTGTCTTCTTTGGAACATATCAGCGGTTGCCATGGAAATAAAATGAATTCTTACTAGTTGTTCGCTTGAAAGGATTCATAATATACCTAACTCTGTTAGCATTTCTTTTTAACTTTGTTTTCCGCTTATTTTACTAAATAGAAAACTTAAGCTGTTTTTCCAGAAATATGTCTCTAAAATTTTAGCTCGCTTTTGTTATATATTCAGTAAAAACGTTTTCATCATATTCGTCTGTTTTCCAGCACAAAATTATCTGAACGATTTCTTACCGCAATCCCTCTTGCCATGAAATATATGCAAAAGACTATAATGTTCGGCTTCCTATTTATCTTACGAAAAATACATTCGTATAAGTAGTTCAGTAATAATATTTTGTGTAAGGAGAAAGATATGTTTTCTATGATCCGTGGGAAAAGTAATGTAAACCTATTTAGCCATTAACTTATTCGGTTAAGTGCCTCTGTGGTCACCACTCCAATTCATTGTGGTTCATAGTGACATTCAATGCAGAATAGTACAATTGCTTGCTGGTTTCTTTTGCACTGGAGATGCTAAGGTTACCTGTCCTTCCTCTCATAAGTTAAAGAGATAAGACGTAAAAGACAGCAGATGGTCTGAATTCAGAGTTTTCCTTCCTTCTCCTAGACTGATGACGGTATATATATATATATATATATATATATATATATATATATATATATATATATATGCAGCTGCCAGGAAGTTGTCAATGTTGACAGCCAAACGCCTTCTGGGATCCACTGTTGATTTTCCGTCTGTATTTACTTCTATAAGCTTTTCCGTGTTGTGAATATGACCGCAAGACAGTGGAGGTTTAAAACGACTGTTTTCCTTTCCATAAATGGACTTCTTTCCTGGGCTGCCAAACTCCATCTACTCGATACACCTGGTTATGTCGCTGGTTTTCGGGCTTAAAGGTAGACTTTGTTAAAGGCTAAACACGCATATATATATATATATATATATATATATATATATATATATATATATATATATATATATATATATAAAGAACAGTAAGATTTTTTTAAGTTTCAGGCTTATTTTTTCTTTAATTTGTTTATTTACCCTTTCAAGGATCATTTTACTAATTTTTCCGATATCCGATCTTGTAGGATTTATTCTCTGTATCCTTGGAAACGTAAATTATGATTTTTTGCTGTACCTTTAAAAACCCAGTAATTCTAAAAGTTACTCCAAAATTCGCTTGAGGATGATATGGAACTAATGTCTTTAATTTAATTACAAAATTAAATTCGAAGCTTTTATCTTCCATTTTTGAAACATGGTTAGAACTATGTAGCGAAAACTCATTGTAAAGCAATTAATTTATAATATATATATATATATATATATATATATATATATATATATACATATTAAAAAATATGTATTAAAATGAATTGCTGTCAAATACGCAAGTATATATATATATATATATATATATATATATATATGTAATCGTAAGGAGAAAGCCTGCTTTACCCTGAAGATCCGTTTAGGTATAACCTAGGTAGGTTTGCCTGGCTTCTTAGTATTATCTTAGGTTTGGCTCTACTTTACGTAGTTATCTTTTCACTCATTTTGTTTTTTTTTTTTCTTTGGATTGGAGCTTAAACACTGAACGATTGTTTTCGCTTTGTTTTAATGTTCTTGGTTCTTTCTTTTCTTCGGGTACCGATTTGTTCTACTGCAAGTCGAGCTATCGCCATATATATATATATATATATATATATATATATATATATATATATATATATAGTTTCGAATTTGACAGTAATTCTTTTTTAATACACCGCCCGTAGAACAAGACTGACTATATATATTTGTGTAGTGTATGTGTGTATGTCTCAGAAAAAATATTTTCTGGGTCACCCTGTCGAATGATTTAACGTCTTTCTCTCTCTCACTCTCTCTCACTCACTCCCTTTCCCTTTCCCCTTCCCATGCCTATTTCTCTGTCTCTTCCCTGCAAAAACTTTATATAGAGACCTCTGTCTTTCTCCCCATTTTTTTCCTTTTCGCTTTTAATATTAAAACTTTTTTTCCTTTTTCTCTTTTCTCTCTCTTCCTTTTTTTTTTTTTTTTTTTGTTTTCCTCGTGTCTAAATAAATTGAACTCCATTTATTTTTGTAAAATTCGTCTGAAGTCATGGTCGCCTGAATTCCACGAAATAAATTATCACCTGACCGAATGGATTTTTAAGGATTCTCAATTCATTATGATATATATATATATATATATATATATATATATATATATTCTGTTTATACGCAATTTTTATAGATATAAATTTTTAGATATAATTTAGATAAGTAAATGGTCTGTTTTTAATTAGATTTACAGGTTCGATTCCTATCGGAGAGTGCATATTTTCTACAAAATTTCTCGAACATTCTGGCTGGTAAATGTAATTAATAATGTTTAATTAAAAAATAGACCATTTACTTAAATAAATTATATCTATAAAAATAACGTATAAACACATTAAATAATTGTCGGATTTAATCCATTTCATAATAGATATATATAAATATTTTCATCCACAGACCGACTATTTCGCAGTGTGGTTAGATATCCGATTGCCACAAGCGGGCATCGAAACCTAACTGATTCGGTATCAGAAGAACATTCTACCACTAAGCCATTGGCGTACGGCTGGGTTGAATGTGAATTTAGACATATTTATTTTTAGATAAACACGCCAGTGACTGGAGACCTCTATTCATCTTAACGAAGTCTTGCATCAGCTGCATTAATAGTCACTGTTTACAAATTCCTTTTTTTCCCCGAGATCTCAACCTGAAATAATTTTTTTCAGGATTATGTAGACTGTTTCGCTCTTTCACAGTGGCTAGACATCGGATTACCTCAAGCCGGTATGAGTCGGAAATTCTACCCCAATTTTTAGATAAACACGCCAGTGACTGGAGAACTCGATTCATCTTAACGAAGAGTCACAGTGACAGTGTGGACCTATGAATAAACACTGAATGATGACTATCAGTTCCACGATTCAATCAATATGCAATACTGATTTCTATACCTACGCTGTATATATCTACAGACTTCTCTATCTCTAATATTAATCCATATTACTCAATAAATGTGCCAATTTTAAGTAATATAATTCTGATAACAACGGTTCATTGGCGAAACATGTCAACTTGAAGGTTCCCATATTGTCATATATAGTTACCATACATATATAGGTATGTGTAGAGCACTTCGACGTGGCGTAATAGCGACCAAGCTTGTCTGGCTAGAACAATTACGGCTGAATAGATTCATACATTCGGCCTTGTGCCACATCTAAACTTCGATTAGTCAGTCATTATAATATCAACTTGGGTATTTCGACGTGATTTACTGATTAGCAAATTTGTCTAGCCAGAAAATATCGACTGAATTGCGAGTTCGATCCTCACAGGGTACTCCGTACTTTCAACCTTGTCATATCTAAGCTTCGCTTACTAAATTCTTATAGCATCAACTTGGGCACTTCAATGCGGTGTAATGATTAGCAAACACGTCTCGCTAGATCAGTTACGACTGAAAAATGAGTTCAATTCTCACAAGGTGCTCCGTACTTTCGGCCTTGTGCCACATCTAAGCTATGCTTAGAAAATCTCTATAAATATGTGTGTTATGTATATTTAGACAGAAAAATTTGTATTAAAAACTAACGAAATTCTTTTGTTAATTATTTTTGCTTTGTCGTCCTTTCTTATCAGGTGTTTGGTATCATAGTCGAGATTGTACAAAGTGTATTTGAAACTAACACATAACGAGTAAATAAATTTTCTTCTCGACCTGTGAAGATTCTTTCTTGGAAGTAGATTCACGGCGATTAATGGGCCATTACCCCCACTACGCTGACCTCACGCGTGTTGTCATGGGCGGATGTAACGCGATCTCTTTTCGATACATGACGTCTCAAGGTTACTTGCCCGTAAGTGGATATAACCAACACGACTGGAATTCAAAATCAATTCTTTGTTTTCTCTTTTCGAGCCGTTATCCATTATATATTACGTACATATAAAACTTACGGCACTTTTTATTCCCAAGCAGTTACCCATGTACTGACCAGGCTCGATGTGGCTTAACTTCGGTTATTACACGAGAACCGGTGTTTCAACGTGATATAACTGTAAGCCTATAAATAAATAAACTCCCAAAAAAGAAAATTTCTTATAATTCAACTAGAGCGTCTCTCTGCGCCTGCTTGGTCTCACGCTTTCCACGGAGCTGAGGTGGGACAACTACATTGAATCAATAGCTTCATCTACCGCAGGGAAAGTTGGTTCTCTGTGTCGCGCCAGAAGGTTTTTCTCGCCTGAATCCATCCTTTAAATCTACAAATCAACCACTCGTCCCTGCATTAAATACTGCTGCCATATATGGTCTTGTGCCCCAGCTGTTCATCTCGAGGTCCTTGACAAAATCCAGAGACTGATATGCAATGTGATAGGTCCTGATCTGTCATTTCGTCTATAGTCACTTCTCTCTGGGTTTTATTTAGAAGTATTTACATACTTTTCCGACGAGATACTTTCACTGGTTCCCAAACTGCATGAATTCAAATGTTCTACTACGTCGGCATCTCGGCTCCATCCTTTCGCTGTTGAAACGGTTAAATATAGCTATCTCTTCTACTCCAACAGCTTCTTATCTCGCATTTCCCGACATTGGAACTCTTTTCTTTTACTTGTTTCCCTGATAGCTATAATCTTCAAATAATCAAATGAAACGTCAATCAAGATCTTTTGATGTCCTGATCTTGATCCGCGTCCTTTCTTTATCCTTTCCCCAAACACCCCTATTTATTCTTACTCTCACTCTCTGTAAACCCTTGCGTATTAGTGGCACTCTGGCTTTGCTTGGGTTGATATGTTTAAAAACTTCGTCCGTTGATTTTGAATTTATTAAAATGTCGTTAGCACATCATAGACGTCTAAAATATTCTTCATATTCAGTTTGTTACTATTGCATAATGATCTCAGTTTATTTTGAAAGGCGCAATATTGTTTCACGCTTTTTTTTTCCTTTTTATCTCGCTTTCAAACATTACAATCTTGGGTATTCTCAATAAGGTATATATAGCTTTCGTTAATACCTTGGTTTCATAATAAAAACTGCTGAGTATTCTACTGCGTCAAAAGCCTTTTCATAGTTAGCCAACGCCAAAAACATATACCCCAGGTTGGAAATCGGAGTGATGCTCCTCCTAGACTTACCGCCATCCAAGGTTAACGAGACTTGTCTACATGGTTTAAACATTTAAACGGTAAAAAGATCACCCCCCCATTTTTTTGTCTGAGTTCTTTTCGTGAAGAGTTATCATTATTTACATTAGAACTAATGTCCTAATCCTTGTCATTATTATCACAACGTCTTGGCTGTCGCGCCCTCCAGGCTTCATCAAGCATCTGTTGATCCGGATAAATGTCAAAGAATTTGAACGGAAATTTAATTTACACTGATAGATTTTTCTTGTTACTGTGGGACAACCAGCTTGAGGAATAAAGCTTTGGCTCATAAATTTGGTAACATAGTAGCTTTTAGTTCAATAACTTGGCCGGGCACTACAGACAGATACACAATCGAGACAGAGTGGGCAATAATTGTGCAGTACTAAAAGAAAACAGGATGGGGTATATAGTCCTGTAGATTAAATAAACAGTTCTACAAAATTCCCTGACGGCTACACGGATTAACACACACCTATGGAAGGACAAAATTTACAACCCCTTTGTCATAATAACTATATAGATGAGGATATTAGTCCGGATGTGAATAAGGTAAATAACCACAATTCTTGTATTAGGTTGGTGCAAAAATAATGACGTAATAATGTCGGTTTTGACGTATTTTTTAACGTCAAAAAACGACATTATTACGTCATTATTTTTGCACCAACCTAATATTTTCATCCGATATTAGTTAATGCTGACCGAAATGTTTTTCAGGATTACGTTTAGCCGTAATCATATTATAACATTATTTTGTAACAAACTTGTTCGTTAGGTTGGAAATATATTTTTTAAAGTTTGCATTAAATTAGAAATTTAAATTTTAAAATTATTCAACGCAGGTTCTATAAAACTTCGTATAAAAAGTCGGGAACGATTTGAATGGTAAGGTAGGGGGAGAGAATCTTTTCCCAAATTAGATATTTCATCCAAACGAACAAATTCTGGCGAATCAGGCTACAAATTATTTAATTATAGTCGGTAATTGCACGTAATTTTCAATCGTTATTTTTACTTTATTGTTGTTTTGTTTTTTGTTGTCCCTGTTGTTGTTAATTGCGACAGAAATTATTGGCAGCTATTCAAAAAGAAAAAAAAAAGTTGCGAAGAGACGATTAAATAAATGAAACCAAGCAGGCATAAACAAAAAAAGACAAAAGAAAACAACGAAACAAAAAGAAAAAAAAAAGTTTTCTCTGCAAAACTGTTTGCCTTTTTCCTTGTGTCAGAATTCCATCTGTAAAATTTCGTTACGACTGTCGATCACATATTAATATAAGCCCTAATATGAGACAGAATATATATATATATATATATATATATATATAGAATATATATATATAGAATATATATATATATATAGAATATATATATATAGAATATATATATATAGAATATATATATATATATAGAATATATATATATATATATAGAATATATATATATATATATATATAGAATATATATATATATATATATATATAGAATATATATATATATATATATATAGAATATATATATATATATAGAATATATATATATATATAGAATATATATATATATATATATATAGAATATATATATATATATATATATATAGAATATATATATATATATATATATAGAATATATATATATATATAGAATATATATATATATATATAGAATATATATATATATATATATATTCTATATATATATATATATATATATATTCTATATATATATATATAGAATATATATATATATATAGAATATATATATATATATATATATTCTATATATATATATATATATATATATATTCTATATATATATATATAGAATATATATATATATATAGAATATATATATATATATATATATATATATATATTCTATATATATATATATATATAGAATATATATATATATATATAGAATATATATATATAGAATATATATATATATATATATATATATAGAATATATATATAGAATATATATATATATATATATATATATATATATATATATATTCTATATATATATATATATATAGAATATATATATATATATATAGAATATATATATATAGAATATATATATATATATATATATATATATAGAATATATATATAGAATATATATATATATATATATATATATATATATATATATATATATATATATATAGGTAAACATCAAAAGAACAAAACTTTCGAAAATTATCAGATAAACAAATAATAAAAAAATAATAGCTATTGACAAAGTAAAAGTCGATTTGTAGCACTGATAGGTCGATTCAGTCAGGAGCCATGCGTGATACACGCTTGGGCGATCATGTATCTTACGATACATGACTGACGTGGCATATTTTTTTTCCACGCAGTAGGTTGTCAGTTGCCATTCAAGGCTATAGAACCTAGTCTATTAACCCTGGTGGGAGGAGAAGAGGATTCATATCTTTCCCAAGGGTATTAGCACGTAAGTGAATTTAATGGATTCGACTGGAATTCGAACTCAGCTCTCCGAGCCATTAACCATTACTCCAACGTGACTCCGTACCAATATATGAATTTAAAAAGCCTAAGAGTCGGACGCACAGTTTCTCTCGTTTTTTGTTATTGTCTACTGTCCGGGTATTTACACCTTTATAAGGAAAACTCGCGGACGTAGTTGAAAGCATCTGTGGCAAACGTGATTCCTCTCAATGATGGTTAGCAGTCTAATATATTTGTGTTTTTTAAAATTTTGTTTTGAGTAAAGAGTGTAACATAGCTAGACAAAAATTACTGTTTAGTTAAAGATATACGTTTTCTAATAATCTTGAAAATTTGGCTATAATTTATCATTAATTCTGTGTAATTTGTGTTTTTTCCGCTACATTGTGACTGAAGGAACGTTACTGTAACATTAGAATTAAATCTAAAATGGCAGTTTACAATGCAATATAAGGAAATGGGATATGACAGAATTTTCTTTGTACTCGGTCTTCTTCAGCGTCTCTCTCAGTCATCAAAGAGAAGAATGTAAGTTCCCTGTTTCGGATGAGGTGGCCGAACACACCCCCACTGGCTGACAGTTATTAACCAAATCAGGAGTTGAATAAAATGTAATGTTAAATATATCATAAATTACAATAGAAATATATGAGTTAGCATCACCTTCATTGCACAAATGATAAATCACTTCTTATTATCTGTCTCTATATCCCTGAGATGAGGTAGTATGATTATTTACATTATTTACATTATTCGGATTGTTATCCTCATCTTCATTACTATATTCCCAACGTTTCGGTCTTCGTACGCTGCGGCCTTCTTCAGGTGAATGGATTTCTGAAAGGAGGTCGTATGATTATTTACTTTATTCGGACTGTTACCCTCATCTTCCTTACCGTATTCACAACGTTTCGGCCGTTTTACGCTGCGGCCTTCTTCAGGTAAATGGATCTCTGAGATGAGGTATTAGGATTATTTACATTATTTCAACTGTTATCCTCATCTTCATTACCATATTCACAACGTTTCGGCCGTTTCACGGTTCGACCTTCCTCCTCAAGGAGACATGGTTCAGTGGATAAAGACGTTGGTTAGATCCATTGACTAGACCCAAAGAGTTGTGAGTTCAACACCAGGCTACAGCAGTGGTGAACCAAAATACTTGGAAAGTTGAGTTAAAGGAACTCAGGCATCCCGAAAAGGCAAGACAGGTGAAACTAGAACAATCTACGTCGGTGAACGAAATGAAAGGTTCGATTCAAAATTCCAATCACCTGCAGAAGCCCGGAGCGTACAACTGTCGAATCGTTGCTATGAAGATAGGATAGCATGAAT
>OZ010602.1:23092726-23100226 GCA_963932145.1 Acanthosepion lycidas
AAGTTGTAGAGAACCATGTCCTGAAACAAGACAGCACATAGAAGATGTGTTGTATGCTATCAATCTTTTCCCGCTGTAATTTAATGACAATTTCAAACTGAACCCTTTATTCAATATACGTAGGTAGATTTTTCATATTTCGTTGTCCATGTATTCAAGATGGATAAAGTGTACTTAACTGCTGAGGATGTAGCAATATGGATTTCGGTCCTGAGTTCCCAAGTAAACTTTAGAATTCTTTTTTTTTTTTTTCACTTTGAAATAGCAATAGGATGTGCGGGTGGTGTAATGGATAACAATTCTAAATTTCAAATCGAAGATTCCGATTCGAGTCGGGTTCGTTATATTTACTTACGTCCAAACATCTTTCGGAAATGTATGAATCTACCTCTTCTTCTCCCGCTATGGGTTAATTAGTAGATCTTCTATTAGAAAAGTGTTCAGTCAGTTATGTGTCATGCGTGATACACGCTTAGGCGATTATGTATCTTTCGATACAAGACTGGCGATGCAGATTTTATTTTCCATGAGTAGGTTGCCATTTCTTTCTGCGGTAGACCAGTTGCCATCCAAGGTTATGGAACTCGGTCTGTCCTGATATATACACATCGCTGGGAGGAGAAGAAGAAGAGGATTCATACTTTTCCCAAGAGTATTAGCACGTAAGTGAATTTAATAGATCCGACTGGAATTCGAACTCGACTCTCCGATTCCTCAATCCGAGCGGCTATCCATTACTCTTCCGTGCTTATTATGTTAAAAAATTTAATACAATCGAAATATATTTTCTGGCTTTAAATAACCTGCAAAAGGTTGATAAACCGGAAAAAACAAATCACTCAAACAATCGAACCTAGGAATTGGAACGATAGAGAAGATGAATGCAGTTAACTTTTTTCTTTTTTAGTATGTCCGTCTTTTGCAGGAAATTAAATTTGGATAACTTTTCTGCCCGAGTTCACGATCTGGAAGAAATGAAGTAAGCGTAGACAATTTCTTTTTGGTCGTTTCTTGGAAATCAGACATGACAAATAAGCATCAAGATGGCTTTAATGTCCGGTTGAGGATAGAGAGGGTTGCATAAGAAGGCTTATTAAAAAAATCGGTCTGTGAAAATTAAAAAAAAAAAAAGCATGAACCCTTTGTTACCCAAATTTCTCATATAATATATTCAGTGTCAGTCTGGGAGCAACACGCCTAAAAACAGTTATTAAATATACAAAAATAAAATGGGGTGTAAGACAAGGTTGTGTCTTCTCACCAGACTTAGTAAACCTTAATAGTGAAACAATCTCGACAGAATTAGAAGTTCGACCAGGAGCCATTATTTAGCGGCCATAAACTTAAGAATATAAGATATGCAGATAACAGAGATATCAGACACAGAAAGGAAACTAGAAGAACTACAAGAAATGGGGGCGAAGGAAAGCAAGAAGAATGGACTAAACGTGAAAGTTCAGCTGAAGATGAAATGCATGGTTGTCAACAGAAGGAACAACCCCACGTAAACATTTCTAATTGGAGATGCCAAAATCAAAGAATTACAAAAATCTACATTTCTGGAAAGTGTATTAACAGAGGAAGCAAAAGTGGGGCATTGAAATCTATAGGCGCATTGGGATAGCGAAATATGATTTCTAAAACCTGAGTAAAGTATTGCATGAAAATTTAATTGCGGGAGAATTAGGAGTAATAGCTTAAAACTTGTGTAGTCATTTTCAAAATAATAAGTATATATATTTTTATTATACATATTTTTTTCTTTCTCACATTTATTTGAAAATGCGTAACGGCAGCAAATCAGCATATATTTATTTTCCAACAAATTATGTCACATATATAACTTCTTCACCTTACAAGTATTTTTATTTAAAAATTTTCTAATATAGTATAATATTTGTTGTGTTATGTATATCGAAATTTATTTAATAATGTTGTTAAAATATATTTTGAATTTTTAGTATTTTTCACACACATAATAGTTGGAATAGAATATACAAGTATTTGTTTATACATACAGATTGATGAAGGGTGTTTCAATAACTTGGACCGATTTTAAATGGGAATTAAGTTTAAGCATCTGATGATTTTTTTTCTTTCAGATTTGGCGGACATTTAGGCAATATTATTTTTCACGCATAATTGCCATGACTTAAATAACATGATCCAATAGAGAAAGAAATATTTTTTTTACTAATAACACTGATTTATTTACTGCAGACTTTGATCCGTCTTAATGAAACACCCTTATATATAATCCGTCTTATTGAAACACCCTTTATAAGAATGTGTATCGAAAATAAATACTGAATTTCCTATTAAAAATGGCGTAAAAACTAAAAAAAACGAATTTCGCTCAAGAATCCCTTGTCTAATTTTAATGAAATTTGGCACTGCCCTGTGTAGACGTTCAAGGTGCAGTATGCTCCTAAATTGGTTGGGGTATTATGTATTGTTTCAGTTGAAATTTCAGTGACACAAGATGACAAAAGATAGTTTGGACAATTGGGGACTCATGAGACATGTCGAAGGCAAGAGGGACATAGATAAACATTGAGTAGCCTACTCAACAAGTAAAAAATGAATGGCAGAACAGAAAAAGGCGTGGGATTGTGAAAAGAGAAGTACTGCTAAGAGCTATAATGGGTAGGAAGTTGTGAAGAGCCATGATCGTTATAGGATTCTAACCACTGCACGATAAAAGGATTCATCTGTCAAGATCGTCTTTCCCTATGAGTTTTCTAATCATCGCTCTACAGGAAGCGCTCTTTTCTTTAGTCTCATTTTATGACTGCTGTTTTCCTCTTTCTTGTTTCTTTCCTTTGTTTTCTTAAAAAAAAATGCCCCAGGATGCATACGAACAAGGTTCTCCACAGCTTCCTTTTCATTTAATATCTACAAACTGTTTATTGCCATGACAGTTCTTACGAAAGATAATGGAATGGATTCCAATTACTTTCTCCACAGTTTGAATTTTTCCTTCTCCTAGACTGGTTACCCTTCCCCTCCTACAGGACGAAAGAGTCAAAACTCTTCTACTTTTTGACCTATAACTGGGAAGATTAATGGAAAATTAAATCCATGACTTCCCAAATGGCCTTTCACGATGGCCGAGTTCGAATTTTCTGTTAAATTTGTCTTTTTTAGAACTATTTCTATTCAGCATTTATAGGAACGTGGCTCTCCACATCTTCCGTTTTACTTTAGTATCTGTAAACTGATCATTACTGTTCTTGGGAAGGTTAATTCTCTGGTTTCGCGTCGCTTTCTCTGTATTTTTTTGTAATTTTTCGTTCTTTTCACTCTGTTAAGACAACCATACAGTGGCTGTCCTATGAAAGTGAAAGAACCAAGTATACTTTACTATAAAGATTTTAGAGGAACGGGAGAGAAAAAAAAAAGATATATTCACACCTTTTCCCAGGTGTATTAGTGAGAAATGAACGCAAAAAGGTTCGGTCAGAATTTGAACTCTGTCTGACGATTCTGTTTTGTGAACCGGTAAGTGTTGCACCATCCACGCATTTTATTTTGTTCTTCTTCCTCCTAAGAATTATATTCCAAAATGTGTGAAATTGCTGCAAGGTTATTTTTCTTTTTCTTTTTTTTTTTTTAGCAAAAAGAAGCAGGTTTTGTTAAATTTCACACACGCTTACATTCTCTTTCACTCTATTTTAAATGTGTTCTTTTAACTATTGTGTCGCCTTCCAAGTCTGCTTCGAATATTGCTTCTACTGCACAGACGACATTTTAATCTAGTATGTCAACAATGTAAACATTCCTATCACGTGTAGAATGGTCAAAGAAACATCAAAGACAAGAGAACTATCGCATCAGTCTGCCTGAATTCCTCTTTATAAAAAATAGAAACCAAAAAACAAAAAAACGTCTATAATAAAAAATAAAATATCATCTATTAACATTTGCCAGCTTTTAAAAGTGCTTGCTTGTCATCTGATAGATTTTATTTCTTTCGTTCCTTTTTCAGTTTAGTTCTTTTTAACGTTTCTTTATCTTAACTTCGATAGACCAATGCCTTATAGAAGATTATGTTATGGCAATCTTTTATAGATAGATATATTTACACTATTTATATTGGTTGGAATGTTGTCTTCATTTTATTGCCATATTCACGACATTTCGACTATTGTACACTCTAGCCTTCATCAGGTGATTGGAATTTCGAACCGAACCCTTTATTTTGTCCACTGTGGCAAATTGTTCTAGTTTCACGTGCTAATCCTCTTTCAGATAACTCAGTTATCTCCCCTTTAACTCAAATCTCCAAAGTTTTGTTCACCTCTGATGTAGTCAAGTATTGAACTCTTAACTCCTTGAGTCAAGTCACTGAATTCAATCAACGCTTTTATCCACTACGTTGTGTGTACTGGAAATAAAGAAGTATTTCGGTTTGAAATTATAATTACTTGAAGAAGGCCGAAGCGTACAACGGTCGAAACGTCGTGAATATGGCAATAAAGATTAGCACACTATTTACATTATTCGGACTATTGTCCTCATCTTTGTTGCCATGTTTATCACAACGTTTCGGTCGTTGTACGCTCAGGCCTTCTTCAGGTGGTTGGAATGTCGAACTGAAACCTTGATTTTGTTCACTGGGGTAGTCTGTTCTAGTTCCACGTGCCATGTCTAATGGATGTCAGTTATCAGTTATCTCCTGTTAATTCACCTCTCCAAATTCTCCACTGCCTTAAATAAGTATTGAACCCACAACTCTTTGGGCGCTGTCACTGGATCTAGCCAACACCTTTATCCACTGTGCCATGTGTCCTTAAGGCAGTGGAGAATATTATTTACTAATAAAATATATTTCGCTGTCGTTTTCTGCAGATTATAATGATTTACAGATAAAAGTCCTACTAATCCCTATGGCAGAGGCTTGCTCAGGCACATGTGTGTTTGTTCTACACTCACAGAGCCAATCTGTGGTTTATATTACAACTATGCTGAGCAGACAGTTTCTGGGATAGAGCGTGTTATCTAGTGTTATCAATAATCTAATCAAGGCCTGCGCACTCAAGCTCTCGGTCACAGCTATCAAGCCGTGGTTTGATTTTCACTACTTCCTGACAAATCAACCGTGTGTGAGATTCGAACGCGGGTCCCATGGTCAGAAAGCTAACGTTCTAACCATTCGGTCACGTCCCTGTATAATATAATAGCATATTCATTTCTGTCTATATTTCTGAGATGAGTTATTATGCACATTATTTACATTATTCGGACTATTATCCTCATCTTTGTCGCCATATTTATTACAACGTTTCGGCCGTTGTGCACACCGGCCTTCTTCTGATGGTTGGAATGTCGAACTGAACTCTTTATTTCGCTCACTGGGATGGACTGTTCTAGTTCCACGTGCCATGTTTAATGGATGTCAGTTATCAGTTATCTCCTGTTAATTCACCTCTCCAAATTCTCCACTGCCTTAACTAAGTATTGAACCCACAACACCTGTTAATTTCCCTCTGAAAGTTCTCCACTGCCTTACTGGCATCCATTAAACATGGCTCGTGGAACTAGAACAGTCTACCCCAGTGAGCGAAATAAAGGGTTCCGTTTGACATTCCAACCACCTGAAATATAGACAGATACTGAAGGACCGAAACGTGATAAATATGGAGACAATGATGATGACAATAGTTCGAATAATGTAAATAGTGTACATAATACCTCATCTCAGAAATATAGACAGATGTTCTTTTTTCATAAAAAAATTATTTCTTGTGATTTCATCCTGAAGTTTTTGATTTGACACTAGGATACAATGTCGGATTTAACAGAAGGGAACATTTTTTTCATTGAAAAACAGGTAAGCAAGACAAGCTTGTTAATTGTTGCATGATAGTAGAAATCTAATATTAGCATTTTATGTATATACAAAAATGATTAGGTAAATCCTATGTGCATAAAGTCGTTGGTTAGATCCAGTGACAGAACCCAAAGATTTGTGAGTTCAATACCCGGTTAAGGCAGTAGAGAACTTGGAGAGGGGGATTAACCGGAGATAACTGATAACTGACATCCATTAAACATGGCACGTGGAACTAGAACAGTCTAGCCCAGTGAGCGAAATAAAGAGTTCAGTTTGACATTTCAACCACTTGAAGAAGGCCGAAGCGTACAACAGCTGAAACGTTGTAATAAATATGGCGACAGAGATGGGGACAATAGTCTGAATAATGTAAATAATGTGCATATTCATTTATATTCAAGCTGGTTTGCTCAGTGTGATTATAACTACGCATGAGTATGATAATTTCTTATCTGAATTATTACGACAAAGATTGTCAATCGCTTAACAGAAGACCGTCTACCGAAATTCAGGATCGAACACCTTCTGCGAAATACTTATCTATTTTCAAAAGCCGTCTTGCCATTTACGAAGAACAAATTATCAGGAACCCCTGTGTCACGCCAGAAATTTAGCATAGGTCATGGCTCGAAATCTGATACATTGCCCCTTTGTCCGTAAATATAACAATTCCAGTCACAATAGAGGCCACATATTTGCATTTTAATCTAGAACCCCCAAAAAACTAAAACTTACTACAGTATTAACGGTGTCCTTGGTATAACGATAAATTACATCCTGAAGCAAGGTTTTGAGGATCATGTAACCATCTCTTAATTGCTGTTGTTCTCATGTCCAACCTGACCCGAGATGGCAAAACCTGTTAAGGTACCAGCTATGTGAACACCGAAACAAAAATAAACAATACATCTCTATCTATAAAACGCAGGCTGTGTGTGTGTGTGTGTGTGTGTGTGTGTGTGTGTGTGTGTGTGTGTAACGAATGCACGGCCGCAATTTTCGACGGATTTGCTCCAAAATTTACATGCGCATGATCCAAGTTAGAGGAAAGGCAAAGACCGACGTTGCATTTCCCAACTCCCAACTATAGTGTAAATAATCGATTTTTTCATGTTTCTGCGGCAGTTTTCATGCAGTTTGCGGCCATTTTCTACTGGCCAGTGAGAGCCTATAGCTGGTTGACAGGAATAGGCAGGAAGATTCTATTGGCCAGCGTGAGAGCCAACAGCTGATGACACGAATGTTAACTAGCATGCTAGCATGCAAAAAAATCGATAGCTGCATTCGTCACACGTGGGAAAAATTTAAATCTGCATGGCACTTTACTCCAATTGGCTTATTCGCTTGCTTAAATTCAACGTTGATTCTGATTCAACGGAACTGGGTTTGGTGTGAAAAAGTATTTAAAATTCTTTTTTCATTTGGTTTTTCCAGTTACGACTCTTTTTTTTTTAAAGCTGATCGATTTGTGTCCATTTTGTTTAGTTCTTTTTTCGTAACAGATTTAATATTTATTATAGAGCTTAGAAAATATTCGCAGTGTGAGATAGGCAAGAAGTAAGGCATGTAGCAACATCAGCACGGCAGGGGGCACCCCTTTAAAGGCAAGGAAGAGCAAAAAGATTTTAAGTCAAGTGATAGCGATTGCTGTATCAGTCGTACGA
>OZ010602.1:23117726-23177726 GCA_963932145.1 Acanthosepion lycidas
AGTCGAATACGACGGGAAATTCCACCATTGTTTATTAATTAGTTGCTCTGTAATAATAAATACATTGAATGATTTTTCTGGATCAGTTTCAATATTAATATTTTATAATATCAGCATCCACTCTTTTTCAAGGAGACTCCCTGTGACTCCTATTTTGTTTTTTCCTTAACCCCGATTTACGCATGAACTAAACAATAATAGTTATGACTACAAAGTAAACAAAGAAACTATTTAATCACCCATTCTACATTGATGATCTCATACTCGACAAAAAAAGGCGACAATGTGTTGAAGTGGGTCTTCAATATTTTCAAATGCTTCCATGACATCATAGGTATGGATTTCGGATTAGATAAATGTGCAAAATAACCTTCAAGAAAGGAAGAATTATAGAAACACGCTCAATTTTAGAATTGAATTAGATTTTGTCACAAAGATTAAGGCACTGGAACATGGGAATTAGTAGACATGGAATACGGCATGCTCAAATTAAGGAGAAATTAAAAAAAAAAAAAAGAATACTACAGATGGGTGCGTCTGGTATTGAATACCGAGTTGAATTCAAAAGACAGAAGATCAGCCATAAATACCTTAGTTGTACCCATGATGCAATACAGTTTCAACATCGAATGGACGCCAAAACAAGAATGCTCTTCATTTGTCACTGTGTGCATCATCCCAGTGATGTTGATCGTTTGTCGTTGTCCAGATCCGAAGGAGGCAGAGGATTATTTCAACTTGAGCTGTCCTACAAAACTGCAACAATTGGCCTTCAAATATACCGGGAAACTACAGAGCACTGGATGAGGATCTGTGTCAACGAATATGAAAGAAGAAACTTTATTCAATAATAAAGAAAGCCAACTAATTCAAAATGGAGTTTCAAGTCGGTGAAAGAATGCAAGTAAAACATAATACACGTACAGAAAACTTTACATGAGCCTTTGTTTTCTTTGTTATAGACCATATGCAGAAATGATAAACCTCGGTTGAATATTCTGCCGGTGTCAAACAAACTGATTTATACAAACCCCATAATCACCAGTTGCTAGGTAGTGCAGGGTTAAAAGCTGAAACCGAAGGTTTTATTCTTGCTGCACAAGGCCAATGCTTGCTAACTAGAAATTACCAAGCACGCATACAAAACAATTATGTTACCCAGAATGCAGATTATGTAATAAATATCCATTTGATCTTGTATCAGGTTGCACGGTATTAGCACTGAATATAAAACCCAGCATGACAGAGTCGACCAATACCTGCATTGCAAAATCTGCAAGTTTTACGGACAGGAAACTGCAAGAAATTTGTATACCACGTAGTTACGGATATAGACCTTTGACAATTTTATGGGATTTTACAATGCAGACATAACGCTCAAAGCTAATCTCCTAAACATGGTGATTAGAGATCGCAAAGACAAAATATGCCTTCTTATTGACATGGCAGTTCCCACAGACTGCAATGTATCTTTGAAGATCTTCAAAAACTATCAAAAATACAAGGAACTTGAAATCGAAATCTCAAAAATGTGGCATATGAGGACATCAATAAATACAACTGTAGTTGGAGCCCTCGGGTTGATTTGGAAAGATTCCAATAGACTCATTTAAGGAATTACTGGTAGTCCATGCCTTAAAAAATACAAAAATTGTAGTCACACGTACAGTCCAAACTTTATCTCTGTAAAATATGTGGGATATCGGTTTTTTTTTGGTTTTTTTTTGTTTTTTTTGCTTTTTTTTTTTCTTAAAATATACTCAGTGGCAAAATGTCATGGTGCCATTTCTGTCCTTAGGGCATCTGGTTGGGAAACGGAAAGTAATGAATATACATAAAGAAGAAAAAGAATAGAAGAAGGAGAAGAAGAAGAAGAAGAAGAAGAAGAAGAAGAAGAAAAGTATAATAGAAGAAGAAGAAGATGAAAAGTATAATAGAAGAAGAAGAAGATGAAAAGTATAATAGAAGAAGAAGAAAAGTATAATAGAAGAAGAAGAAGATGAAAAGTATAATAGAAGAAGAAGAAAAGTATAATAGAAAAAGAAGAAAAGTATAATAGAAGAAGTAGAAGAAAAGTATAATAGAAGATAAAAGTATAATAGAAGATAAAAGTATAATAGAAGAAGAAGAATAGAAAAAGAAGAATAGAAGTATAATAGAAGTATATATACATATACATACATATATATATATATATATATACATATACATATACATATATATATATATATATATATATACATATACATATATATATATATATATATATATATATATACATATACATATATATATATATATATATATATATATATATATATATATATATATATATACATATACATATATATATATATATATATATATATATATATATATATATATATATATATATATATATATATGTGTGTGTGTATATAAAATAAATCCATAGAGTAATGAGGTCGAAGAAATATTTTTCAACATAATCTCATTCATTTTTGTGCCGCCTTGTTTCCAATAGCCGTTACACATGACGTTACGCTCGCCAATTTCAGAAATTCAACTTCCCAAAGAATTCCAGGTAGAAGAAAACAAAGGAATTTGAACTGCCAATACACGCACTACATCGGTTCTTGATAATATCTGCGTAAGTCGAAAGTACTTAAACGAAAATTACAATATCTGTCTATATTTCTGGGATGAGGTATTATGTATATTGTTCAGACTATCATCCTCATCTTTGTTGCCATATTTATCACAACGTTTCGTTGCAATATGAGCTCTGGTAAAAAAAAACATGCTATGATAACAGCAAAAATTGCAATATGAACGCTGATGAAAAGGTTGCAGAAGACATTAGGTTTATAATACCCAGAAATTCATGCCCAGATGTTCTCAAGGACACATGACACAGTGGATAAAGGCGTTAGTTAGACCCAGTGACAGGACCCAAAGAGTGTGAGTTCAATACCTGGTTAAGGCGGTGGGTAATTAACAGAAGATAACTGATACCCATCCGTGGAACTAGAACAGCGAGCGCAATAAAGGGTTGTTGTTGTTGTAATAAATCTGGCAACAAACATGAGGATGATAGTCCGAACAATGTAAATAGCGAAAATTACAAAATATGAATTTCTGACCGTTTCTCCACAACTTCGAGCACAATACTCGAAACCTCATCCCAAAAAACTGAAAAATTATACAATAAAAAAGACTTTATTCCGCGAAAGAAATATTTTTTACCATAATCTCAGACAGACTTGATCTTTTTGGTACTTTTTAATCAAACTTGTTTCGATGAATACTTGTTGCGTAAATATAGTATAGCTGGCCGCTCGAATTCGCGGCTAGTCAATCCTTATTGCAGACGTTTGCTCAGGCGCATTTGTGATTATTCAACAGAGCCCACATTGAAACTATGCTGGGCAGAACTTAGTTTCTGGAAAGAGCGTGTTATCTAGCGTGATCAACAATTTTAGTATGGCCAGCACGCTCAACCCCTCGGCCACGATGACTTGTGACTTCGTGCTAGCACACCTATCGTCTACCTAATTTCACTCACAAGCCTTTGGTCAACCTGTGGTATGGTTTTCAGACATTTTCCAAAGGTGGGATCGACCCTTTCAGTTCGATAAAAAATCGAACCCAAGTCTCAACGTCAAAATGCGAACGTTCTAACTACTTGGCCATGTGCCTGTGCTGCGTAAATATACCTTATTCATAAGGTATCTTTATATAATATATTAGGTTGGTGCAAAAATAATGACGTAATAATGTCGTTTTTTGACTTATTTTTTAAGGTCAAAAAACGACATTATTACGTCATTATTTTTACACCAACCTAATATAATGTATATTCACCAAACCACCGTTGAAATCATATCGGCTTGCTCTGTCCATAAAAAAAATGTCAGATTTAAAGATTAGAAAGAAGCATTTGATGAGAGTCTCTTGTATGTAAATAAGAAAGTCTTGTATCATCTTCTGTTGGTAAATGTTTAATTCTTTGTTAATTTTCCTGATTTCTTTTGTTTTTCTTTTGTTGGTTTTGATTCCGATGTTTTCACTTATTCTTGCTTCTCTGACGTCATTCCTTTTCCTCTATTGCTATATAACTATCAAACGTTTTAATTCAGCCTCTCCACCACCCCAAAACCTTTTTTTAATTTAGAATATGATTATCCCATGTTATAAGAGTGAATTAAGTTTTACCATCCCGATTTTTTAGTTTGTAGTAGACATCAGAACTTATACCAAGTCATTACTTAATACCAATTTTTTCGTATTTTACGTCTTTTTTGTGTTTACAGGTTAATAGGAGTAGATAGCCTCATCTATCGCCCTACCCACACTCCTTCCATATCTGTTGATCAGGAGTAGAGGTTTATCCCTTGTTCTCTGTTCAGGATATTGTTTACCGGTGGCTCACTCTTTCTTTATTTTACCAGGACCACAATGATTTAAATATCTTAACTTTTGGTGATAAGACTAACCAATGGCTGTGAGTTTCCACTGTGTGGCAGTTTGTTGACTGCTGCTTCCGACTGGTCGTTAGTAGCCCGAACTTTTCGGTGGCACTTAGAGAGGCTTCTCTGATCAATTTTCACATAATATCGGAATATCTCTAGTGCCATGTCGCCTATGGGTAGGTGCCCCTGCATGTATTTCTGGTGGGAAACTCTGAGGCCACATTATGCTCTGTTCTCTGCCTTACCCTTGCTTGTTTGTATTGTCATTGACAACGGATGGATTGATGTCATTCTCTTGTTCAAATTTAAGTTTAATTTAAATCAAAAGGAAAAAAAAATCTTTCAGAGGTGGACCCCTTTTGATCAAAATTAAATATTCTTATCCAAGTACCGTGATTAATGCAGTTTCAAAATATATCTAGTTATATGGGCCTATCTTCAAAACCCTAGGAGCCGTTCGCCAACAAAAAGATAGACAGACAGGGGCTATATCTTTATATATATATATATATATATATATATAGAGAGAGAGAGAGAGAGAGAAAGAGAGAGAGATTTGTTTGTTGTGTATGTTTTTGTGTGATTTGTTCTATACGGCAAGTAGTCATTCAAACAAATTATTTTTAAGATAACACAAGTTATGTCTATTGTATTTATTTATATTTTCTTTTATATTGTCAGCTTAGTGTGGAAATGTTTCTTCTGCGTTCTTAACAAACACCAATACTACTTGTGAAATAAATGTTACAAATTTTAAAACCTACTATCTACATTAATTCAAAACTAAAAAAACTAACTGATTATTCTGGAATAAGCATTCTAAAATGTATTTAATGCATTGCGTTGGGGTCACAAAAAGAAGGAGTATGTAAAACTCAAACAATAACATGACTCTTACGCGACAATGCAGACCTGACAAATATATCAAAGATGCAGCCAACTAAACAGACTTTTTATCTAATTTTTACCTCCTTCATTGATAATGTCTGAAGCCTGTCGAAAGCCTTGTTTAAAGGAGATTGTCAACACACGGCGAAACTCAGTCGGAAAGATTGCAAACTCTATATATTATATCGTAATCTGAAGCTTTCAAACTACAAAGATGAAATATATGAAATAAGTATAACCCCTAGATACATGAAGATAATAATAATAATAATAATAATAATAATAATAATAATAATAATAATAATAATAAAGAGAAGAGTGCGATTTAAGAAAAGATAAAGAAAAGAAAATCACTGTGTTTGACAATGTTAAACAATATTTGAACAGAATGTCTGTCCTCTTCAAGTTATATTTAAACAAATTTTTTCCAAGTATAATAATATATAAATCTACAAAAAAATTATGTCTTTGTACAAAAGTTTTTTGTCTTTTAATAAAAAATGGCTGCACTGGTAATCAACGCGTCAAAACGAATGAAACGCTGCCAGTATGAAGGCATGAATCTGAAACGTGACTATGATAATGATCTTGTCCCGTTTGGAAATTTTCTTTAGTTGATTAGTTACTAAGAGGAATTAATGAAACAGCTCAATATGAATCTTATGGAACTCTCCTGCCATTTTGTTTATTCCCCCTTGGCCTGGAAGTTCATAATTTGCTTACGTAACAATCATCATGAATTTTAAGGGTGGAAAGGTCAGCAGGTTCTGAATATATTTTCAAAATGTGAATCTTAAGATGCTTATCGAAATTAAACTCGTTAGTAATAAAATGTCATGCAAGTTCCGTTGATGTTACATTATTGTGCCTGACATCGTACCCGTGTCCATTGAATCTTTTATTTAATGTTTCCATTGTGCAACCCACATAAAGCAAGTCATGTTGCTACAATGAACGACGTATATAAAATGGGAATCATTAAAATTACAACACTCTGTAGAAATTATAATAATCACAAACATTTACGATTCATTAATTATTACAATAAGTTTTAAAATCTAAAATAATAACACCACATTAAAATCAAATCTTAAGACGAACGTTGTTTAAAAATCCACTTCCTCTGTTGAAAATTTAATCTTCAAGAATGACAGTAAACATCTTCGATATACAACCACTACATTTTATCGTAGATTTACTTGTCATAATTCAGAGTAAAGAGCGATAAGGCAAGACTTGAACACAACAAATTATAAGTAAATGTTACAAACTTTAGAATTTGCTGTCAATTTGAAGTCAAAATAAAAATCACAGATGTTTAAATGTATTTAATGTTTTAGAATTCACATGTGGTTAAGGTCAAGGAGTACTCGAAGCTTAAACAGGATCATGACGCCCAAGTGACAAAAAACAAATATTAAAAAGTGAAAACTGGAATATATGCATTATCTACACATAATCGGGAATATACAAACATTTATTTACATATATATCAATACATATGTTCCAATAAATACAGACATATAGGTTTGATAAATTGGATCGTATTTACGATTTCAGTGGAATAAATTATGACCATGGAATATTAGTGTTTAGGCCTTTTTATTATATCCTTACTCTGTCCCGGACATTGAGTTCTACCTGGATTCTATCCTCTTTGGATTTTTTTTATACAAATATATATGTATGTATGTGTATGCATGCATGTATGTATGTATGTATGTGTATACATTTATACATTATATATATATATATATATATATATATATATATATATATATATATATATATATGTATGTATGTATTCATTTCATTCAAATAAGTTTGGATAAATAATTTAGATATGTCATGTCGATTAATTTTGGTTGTGATCCTTTCCAAATCACGGATTCATTTCTTGATAGCCTTAGAAAATTGAATAAGAAAAACACCAAAAATTTCTTTCAAACAGTTTTTATTTTCCCAAGTACTTTCAATCTTATCTGAGGCATTCTTCAGGGTGTTAAGTTGTCTCTGAGTATGTATATGTGTTTCTGTAAATTCAAAGCATTTCAACTGTTCGTTTTTACTGCTTATGCAGCATTGTAGATTTCAAAGTTCAAAGTTCACGTATTATTTGGGCTTTTTTTTCCAGTATAAAGAAAGTAACCTTTCCATTTTTGCTGATAAATATATAAATTTTTATAAGCATTTAAGGACTTTATTGATTACTCCCAGTTGACTTTATTTATTTTGGGCTTTAATCCTCATATGTAAAAAGCTCCAAGTATTTTTAATTTTTGCTTATTTTCATGTAACATAGGTGTATTTTCAGCTAATATCCGTCTAATCTGAGAGTGTGGACATGTGCGTTCCTTTAAATGCTGTGATATTCAACTATACTCAGCCAAATGAAATGTAAACCATTTTGTTAGTATCGTCGTAGTAATGTACAAGTACGAATAGACATTATTATCAGAGATAATGCTTATCAAAAATTACATATATATGAGCCATAAATGCAAAAGTTACTTTGAACTTTGAAATCTCAAACGCTGCATAAGCATTAAAAATGAACAGTTGAAATGTTTTGAATTTACAGAAACACATATACATACTCAAAGACAACTTAAACCCCCAGAAGATATGTATATGTTTAAAATTTTTGAGGAAGTAAAAACACGTTGTGTTATTCGGTGATTTCTCCTACATAAGTGTGTCGCAGGTTCGAACTCAAACGAAGGTCATATTTACTTTATTAAAAAATCTCGCAAAACCCCCGTCGCTAAACGAAAATTAAATCTAACGTATATAGTTGTAATATACATACATACGTATACACACACACACACACACACGCACACACACATATATATATATATATGTGTGTGTGTGTGTGTGTGTGTGTCTGTGTGTGTGTGTGCACAGATGATAAAAATATACCTTTAAGGTATGCTACATTTAGGGCTAAAAGTGTTCAATATCAGTGTGTGTGAAGGTAGACGATGGTGTCAACAACAAGTGGCCGAGTCTTTTTCAGGCTAGAACGCAAACTTCAGGTCAAAAATTGTGTTCAAGCATGAAACAGGATATCGTGGCTTGGTGTTTACCTCCGTGTCTTCTTTATATATATATATATATATATATATATATATATATATATATATATATATATATGCATATATATATATATATATATATATATATATATATATATATATATATACTTCTCTTTTTTCTCTCTATATCGTTTCCTGTGAGATGACGTATTAAATAGATCAATGCCTTGCTGGTCCTTACGCCCCTTTCTCACTATTAAGTATTGTAATAAAAATATATTTAAAATCATCCCTATCTCTCCCTTCCCTCTCTAATTTCGACCATGTATGTCACACATTCTCTCTCTCTCTCTCTCTCTCCCTCTCCCCACTCTCTGTATCCCCTTGCATCAACTTAAAACTACCCCTCAAAAGTGTATAAAAAATATATGTAAATTTAACATCATTTTTTCACCCTTGGAAGTGTGGTCTGATGAGCCAGGGAAAAAGAAGTTTTCTAGGGAAATAAATTATAACCAATGGCCTCTTAAAGCTGTCTGTTTTCATTGAATTATTCGCTCTGATTTAACATTGAGGTCTCTGGATGTCATCCTCCTTAGGATTATCCATACGGATTACCAAGATTTTCATTACCTAATTCATATATATATATATATATATATATATATATAGGCAGACAACTCGAATATTGTCGAAAGACGATATTTCCATTGATTTTAGAAGCCACTATATTTGAATGCTTTTAAAATATGCCATACGCTCACGGTTCGAATTTTTTCATTGCATTGCTGTTAGAAAAGCAAGCAAGTCATGCATATATACAGCGAAAATTGCGAATTTAATCTAGTCTCTCTTGTTGCCATGGAAACAACATCTCTGTTGTACGATTCTAAACAATTCAGTGCTTGAATTTGCAGGAATCACTGTTATGATGACTACGCTTAACGATAGACGCACTACATGATGACACATTTTCTTTCTAGTCAAAGACGTATTTATCAACCTATCTGCATAGAACTACTTGCTCCTATCTATCTATCTATCTATCTATCTATCTATGCCTCTTCCTATCTATCTATCTATCTATCTATACCTCTTCTTATGTATCTATACATGCCTATTCTTATCTATGTCTATTCCTATCTATCTATCTATGCCTATTCCTATCTATCTATCTATCTATCTATCTGTCTATCTAGCTATCTATCTAGCTATCTATCTAAACATTATCATAATGAGCGTTCTCGACGTCGGCAATTTTTATCAATATTTCTTCATCCATACCTACATAGATATAATTAGATACATACATACATACGCACATATATATATATCTATATATATATATATAAAGAAAAATATACGGAAAAAACAAACAAAAATCCTTATATGCAATTATGCTGTTTTAATGTTAATATAATGTCAACGTCGGACGTTTCGGTCTAATAAACCATCTTCAGGACATATTCATAAAATATAATTAACATTATCAATTCAACATGACAAAGACGATGGACATAAGAAGAAGACTTATCCAAACAGATAACTGAAAGTTTTATATGATCAGCGTTCCGTTTAAACATGGTCACGTTGTCGTCAAGTGGGCGACGCTGTCATGTTGAATTGATAATGTTAATTATATTTTATGAATATGTCCTGAAGATGGTTTATTAGACCGAAACCTCCGACGTTGACATTATGTTGCGGTATTTATGCTGGTCTACAATTCCCCTTGGTTTTGTAGAAATTACCAAATCCTCCTGCTGAGAAGGCACCTCAAACGTTCTGTCTTTAACCCATTAACTTTCATAACATATAATTTAAAAGAGGTCTCAATAAAAGGAGAGCAATATTAAAATTAACATTGTCTGGTTTGTATATTTCACAGAACCATATTGTATCCGCTTTAAGTTTATGTCTGCCTGCTGTTAGCTACCAATCAACGGGTCATGACCCATTTATAAAAATTTGTTTTTTAATTTTTGCGTCTTCGCTTAGTTTAAATTTATCATAGGTCATATTTGATAAGTGGATCAGAGTAAGGCCCTCAAATATAAGCCCTTTTTTTCGAAAAAAAGAGGTTGTATTTTGCGTTTAAATCTAAATAAATCGTTCACTCGCCAGTAATTTACAATCGCCTGATCAGATGCATTGATATGCATTGAAACACGACTGCAATTGTTTAGCGGTTGTTACACGCTTCCGGTTCAATATCCTTATATATATATATATATATATATATATATATATATATATATATATATATATATATATCAGGTCATCCCTTAAGTTCTGTCCGAATTTTGAATAAAGAAAACAAGTGACCAAATGTTACATTTAATTACGGATTCAATCAACAATGTATTTTCCCTCATTATCTATGATTTCCTTCCATCTATTAACAAGCTTACTAATTCCATTGCTGTAAAATTCTTTTGGCTTTGATTCGAAGAACTCACAAATGTCAGTTTTAACCTCTTCCTGTGTTACAAAAGCTGTTTCTTCCAAATGATTCTGTAAGCTACGAAACAAATGGTAGTCTGAAGGAACAAGATCGGGAGAATAAGGTGGATGAGGAATTATCTCCCTACCAAGTTATTCGATCTTTTGTGACGTGATTCTTTCTAAGTGGGGTTGCGCATTGTCCTGGTGAAAAATGATCTCTTTTCGATTCACTAGAGCAGGTCTTTTTTTCCTCAAAGCTTGGTTCAAACGCTCTAATTGCTGACAGTATATTTGAGCATTAATTGTTGCATTAGGTGGTAAGAATTCAAAGTGGATTATTCCTTGGCGATCCCACCAGATTGAAAGAAGAACCTTTTGCCCATGAAGTTCTCTTCTCGGCTGTGGCTGGGGTCCTTCCCCTTTACCAAACCACTGTCTACGACGCTTAACATTTCGATAAAAGATCCATTTTTCGTCGCTAGTCACAAGTCTATCCAAAAAAGGTGAAACAAGTTGGCGAGAATGGAGAGAAGAGCAGATGTCAACTCGAGATTTGAGGTTGATTTCAGACAATTTATGAGGCACCCATTTTCCAAGTTTAGGAACTTTTCCAAGTTGTTGAAGATGACGATGAACAGTTGTATAGTTTGAACTGAGAACCACTGCCAATTCCTCAACTGATAAAGCAGGATTTTCTTCAAGGCCTGCTTCAAGAAGCTTTTCGTCAAACTCAACTGGACGTCCGGTTCGATCTTCATCTTCAAGGGTGAAATCTCCACCTTTGAATTTTGCAAACCATCTTCTGCAAGTTCTTTCATTCACACATTTCTCTCCATAAACTGAGTGAATGTTTCTAGCAGCTTTGGCTGCTGAGTTTCCTTTCTTGAACTCATAAAGCATTATGTGCCTCAAAAGATTCTTGGGTACTTCCATGTTAGCAGGGTTTTAATCAAACAAAACTTAATTTTATTGTTCTCTGAAATAAAATTTGATCAGTTTAAATGCATCTAAACATAAATATAATGTTCAGCTCCATTAGACATTATAAAATACTCTTTAAATTTCGTTCATTTTAACAAAAAGTTAAAATTCGAACAGAATTTATGGGATGACCTGATATATATATATATATATATATATATATATATATATATATATGACTTGTGGTACAAAATTTTATGACCGCCATGAAAAGACGTGTTTTTTTTTTTATTACCACTTATAATGATAACAGTTATAAAGTAAAACTGAAAGATGTGCAAGCTAACCGATTTCAAACCTCGATCAACAGAGCTAAATCGAGGTTAATAAATTATAATAGAATTATAACTTAAAAAAGATGGGCAACATGTATTAGGGGAAAATATTGCTTAAATGTAAATTAATTGGAGGCCTAGTACGAAATCCTTCTGTTTGCACAGAGAACGTTTCAAAGACAAAATATAAATGGCCTCCAACACTTTCAAGTGGTAAATCGAATAGGATAAGCTAGGAATAGTAAATGAGTCCACACTGAAATTAGCGGCACAGTTATGACTATTTATTAGGTGTTCTGCGATGGAAGACGCATATGTATTGGCCAGAATGTCTGAAGGAGTGTACTTAAGATTCCGGATCTTTGTTGGAACGTGTTGCTTTATTTTGACATCCATCCTTTGGATCGTTCTCCCTATGTAGTGAGACCATACAAATACATAAAGATTAAATTATATAACTATTATGATGTGGAGGGAGAACGTCCTTCCGTATGGATAGAAGAACAGGCTTGGCAGAAAAGTCTACACGAGCGTTAGCAACAAAGTAACAATGTCGGACCGCTACGGAAACCTGCTTAGCATATCTATCACTGATATTACCTCGCCAAAGAAGGCACAGGTACACAGGACATGTTTGTACTATAGCATGTTTAACTTTATTATATTCAGAAATTTTATTCTTAATTATTGATTGAACAATGCTCAACGGATAGGCATTGTTGCAGAGAGTAGTGCTAATAAACCTCTCATCATCCAACATAATCTTAGAACGGATCATTATAACCACATGCATAAGGGTTTTAATTGAATTAATTTTACGTTTTACGGGACAAAAGCATCCCAACGGGTATGTAAACAAGTTTATGTTTACGATAAACAGATGGACCAAAACCCGACGAAGATCTGCTAACCAAAACATCAAAAAAGAGAATAGAAGAATCAACTTCCTTTTCTTGTGTAAATTTTAAAGATGGATGCATATTATTAAGGGACGAAAGAAAATAGTTCGCTTAAATTACGTTATCAAAGAGACAAAAGGTGCCATCAACGTAAGGGAAGTAAACATCAGGTTTATTAGTTTTACATAACACACTTTTCATGGAGTCCAACAAAGGTGTTTACAAAAATGGGTCCCAAGGGGAAACCCATCGAAACACCATCAACTTGCCGTAAAAAAAAAAAAAAAAAAAAAAAAGGGAGGGCGCAATACACACACACACACAGACATGTATATGTATATATATGTGTGTGTGTGAGGAAGATTAAGAGGCTAGAGGCGTCAACACTGTATAGTCATTCTCAGTTCCAAACATCAATGCCATCATCAAACTATAAACAAACGAAATAATGTCAATAAAGAAAGGAAATTGAAATGAAACTTGAAGTTGAAATTAGCTAACATGCAGTTGTAATTGGTACATAACCACTGATAGATAGATAGATAGATTAACAGGATAATTCTGGAAGATTAGGTTTTTAAGGCGAGTAGTCTGTAATTATCTCGGTACTAGGATATATCGTATAAATTATTATAGATTAACACTATTTTCGAAGACCTAAAACAACCAAAGCAACATAAATCCTATGAGTGCTTAAACTCACAGGCACAACTTCATCTTCCAATGAAAATTACTTTGTATATAACACGGTCATTGTAAGAACATCTAATTGTTTAAAGATGAGTTAAGCATTTTACAGGAAACGATTTAAGCCAATTCACACTCTTACTTTTTTGAACACGAGAAAAATGTGTTGGCGGTGTTTTAAATGCAAACCAAATATGGAATTACTAGTACTTAAATTAGAATTATTACCACTTCTATAAAATAAAACTGAGAATATGAAGAGTTGGAAAAATGCTAAGTACAAGCCATTTGAAAATGACCAAGGAAGGCACCTGAGGCGCATGAGGCAATAATGAATACTGACTGTTTCTATACACGTTTGGTCCCCCGTCAAAGAAATCAAATTGTAACTTATAAAATGTTCCTTGTAAGCTACATTTACAGATAGATAGATAGATAGATAGAAAGAGAATGAGAAAGATAGATATGAACACACTGAGATAGATAGATAGATAGATAGATAGATAGATAGATAGATAGGAAGAGACTGAGAAAGATAGATATGAACACACATAGATAGATAGATAGATAGATAGATATGAACGCAATGAAATAGATAGATAGATAGATATGAACGCAATGAGATAGATAGATAGATAGATAGATATGAACGCAATGAGATAGATAGATAGATAGATAGATAGATATGAACACACTGAGATAGATAGATAGATAGATAGATAGATATGAACACACTGAGATAGATAGATAGATAGATAGATATATATGAACACACTGAGATAGATAGATAGATAGATATGAACACACTGAGATAGATAGATAGATAGATAGATATGAACACACTGAGATAGATAGATAGATATGAACGCACTGAGATAGATACATAGATAGATAGATAGATATGAAGACACTGAGATAGATAGATAGATAGATATGAACGCACTGAGATAGATAGATAGAAAGATTATTATATAGGTAGGATAACTGTGTCCTTGACCGCACATTTCTCATATATACTGGGGTAAAAAAATAGATAAAAATCAATTTATAAAATAAACAGAAAGTTAGAAATCAAAGTTTTAAAAAATTAAATGTTTCTATCGATTTTTTTTTAAAAAAGAAACAAAAGCAAAAATATTCTGAATTGAAAATAAAAATCAAATGTAAAATGAAAGAAAAATTGAAGAGAGAAAAATCTTAAATTTTTCTGCAAAACAAATATTAAAAAAAATCAAGGAAAACAAAAAGTATCAAAAAATGGAAGTATTTTTTTAAAAAAAATAACATCAAATCGACGACGAAAAAAAACGATAATTCTGATTTTATTGCTACAAGGCCAAGCTTAGGGGAAATCGACAGGAGTGTTATGAGAAGAGACATTACGGACTGACGTGGGATTTTGAATAACTTCTACACACACACACACACACACACAGGTACATACCCACACTCACATACACAAATATATTCACACACACATAAATATACATACATACATATACATGTAGGCATGCATCTATATACGTATACACAACTACTGACAGAAGATATATCCGCGCACATTCACACGTCTACAACTTCTAACACTATAATTACGCACACAATCACACTCTTACACAAACGGTACAACAGAAATCCACAAACACCAGCACACACACACACACACACACACACACACACACACACATATACATACACAAACATATATATAATATATATATATATTATTTACCGAAAAAATAATAATTTCGGTCGAGCACTGTGGGGAGAAAGTGCGAATTTGTAAATAGCGACTGTTACCACTGATTATGCATGACTCTCCAGCCGGATTGTGTTCTCTAATTCATTGCTTATGAAAAAAATAAATACGCAAAATTTCGCCGTTCTTGGGCGACGATAGGCTAGGGATCAGAATATTCGACTGATGGTCGGGTTTCTGTCCCGGCTTGAAGCGATCGGTTGTCTAGCCACATTGATGAGTTGCGATGGCGATATATATATATATATATATATATATATATATATATATATATATATATATATATGTATAAATATAAAAGTGAACATAGAAGTCAACACTTAGAGGCGACAGTCTGTTTCATGCTATATGCAATCGTCAGGCCACGTGTGCTGTTATTTTTCTCGGCTATTTATATATATACGGGTTAGTGGTGCATTGTGGGTATTATTTTTGCTTATTAGTATATTTATTTGTTTTTATTTTATTTTTTCCGTTTTTAATTTTTTAGGTTACGTAGTAAAAATTTATTTTCATGTCTGCATTTTGAGATGAGTTCGGATCTTTTGTTTAATTTGACCTAAATAGATAAACAAACGACTTCCGGTGAAATAACCGCCATAATAGAATACCCACAATGCACCACTAACCCGTATATATATAAATAGCCGAGAAAAATAACAGCACACGTGGCCTGACGATTGCATATAGCATGAAACAGACTGTCGCCTCTAAGTGTTGACTTCTATGTTCACTTTTATATTTACAGACGCTCTATCTCTGATTTTGAGCACTTTATTCCATAAATATAGCACACCTTAAGACTATATTTCTTTATATATATATATATATATATATATATATATATATATATATATATATATATATATATATATGCGTATGTATGTTGCGTATGTTATTCAAAATCACAGTTCAATAAGAAATTATGCCACATAATTTAGACTATGAATGTGATTTCACATGTGAAACTTGTATGTTTCTCCCTTTGTCTGTCTCTCCCTATCTCTGTCTCAAGTACTCTCTCTCTCTCTCTCTGCATTTGTGTGTGTCTATTTCTCAATCTCTCTCTCTTTATCTCTGTGTGCGTGTACGTCTCTCTCTCCCTCTCTCTTTCTCTCTCTCTCTCTCTTTATATATATATATATATATATATATATATATATCCCTCTTACCCAATCTTTTCTTCTTTTTCTCTTTTTCTGTATGTATGCATGTCTCTCTATATATATTTCCCTCTCACCTTCCTTCTCCCTCTCTCGGCTTCAGTCTTTGTTGTAACCTAGGGAAGATTACTGAATTGAATAATCACACGAAAGTTGGTAATGAACGATAGTACTTAGGACAAGAACAACACATATAAGATTCGCCAGCGGCGCGTAGAAGTAGTCAACTGCTAGAAGTGAGTCAAGTGAATTCCACAATGAATCTCCAACTGCAGTATATCTACCAACCATCCCACGCGGTCAGATGTAGCACAAGGCCGAATTTAATGTGGAATATCCGAGCCCGTAGGCTCAAAAATTCCCCGTAGACCCCGTATAAAACGGGGTCGAGTAGCTGTTTCCCTAGACTATCCCATCCGTCATTTAAATTCGTAAAATAGAGGAAAGTTCATCAGAACAATTGACATGAAAGTATTTACAAAAAAAAGGCACAATGAAACAGCATTATGCCGATGGAAAAGTAACCGAAGCCGAGATGCCAGATCGAGATCAATAACATTGCAGATTGTATTTTATCAAGAATCTCTAAATATATAGCAAGAACATCAAACCATATGTGATAGCAACATTCAAAGCATGGATGAATAGTAGACTTATAAATATGTAAGTTACAATATATATATATATATATATATATATATATATATATATATATATATATATATATATATACCTTCCCATACAAGTTATATTAATTTTTTCTCTCCTTAATGTAAGCTCCCTAAGAAAACTATTCTAGGGCAATTTATTTTTGCTAGTGTGTCATCTTGCTTTTGTTTTTTTTATTATTTTTAATTTGTCTACTTCTTATTTTTTATCTTTGTATATCTGTCTATATGGATATATTGATTCCTTTCCGTAAAATGTAGTCGTTCTGATGAGATGAATATACCTAAATTAAACGAAATAAATTTTTTACCGACAAAGAATTTTTAAGATTGTTTCTAATTATTATTATTATTATTATTATTATTATTATTATTATTATTATTATTATTATTATTATTATTATATAAACAAATAAATAAATATAAAAAATGCACATGCAAGCAAGTGTTCACAGACAAATATATATATATATATATATATATATATATATATATATATATATATATATATATATATACCCTTTAATGTAAGTAAAACAGTGTGCAATGCAAAATAACAGAGTTGTTAAGTATATATTAATAAATATACATAATACTCCACGCCGACTGTACAACTCGGAGTTTGGTGAGTTATGCAATCGTCAACTTGGTAACGGCTAGTCTATAGTCAACTCGGGGTATTATATATATATATATATATATATATATATATATATATATATATATATATATACCCCCTCGCCGATAGCACGTCTTGGAGCTTTCGCACAACGCAATCATCAGGTGCTGACTACTGGCCGTTATGTAATTTAAATTAAAAAAATGTCTGTTTATCACAATGTTGGCGCAATTATATATTATAATGGGATTAGTGTATTTCATTTAATATATATATATATATATATATATATATATATAAGGCATTTAAAAAAAACGGGATTTGTATATATATGTAAAAAAGAAAAATATTTTATAGTTGTGAATATTCATTTTTATATTAAGCATAAAGGAATATTACTTTTTCTTTGAAAATAAAACCTAAATCAATGTATTTAAGCAGTTATGTATTTTTATGCTTACATATAACCATTAATTCATTTCTCTTGTTTAAAATTCTAGGGTTATTTAAGTGCTGTAAGATAACTCTCTCCTTTGCTGTTGTATGGTGTATTCCTTGCAATATTCCAGGTAATAAAATCACCCCCTTTTTAATTGCGAGAAATATTTAGAAAGATCATTGTTGTTTTATATATATATATATATATATATATATATATATATATATATATATATATATATATATATATAATTTCTAAATATTTTTAGTGGATCCAAAAGAAAACATCGTTACCGGAATGTATGCAAGCTCGGTATACAATATTATCAGTCATACATTGATCATTTTTTCGGCATTTGCTAACCGAACGATCCTCTGTGGCCGAATCGGTTAAAAGGAACTTCAGGCTATATGACGGTTCCGTATAAGATACAGGTTCGAATCCTGTTAGAGGACGAATATGTTCTATGAAAATTTCTCCGACATTCAGGCCGGTAAATGTTGTTTAATACTGTTTATATTAAAACAGAGCATTTACTTAAATATTTGAATCTATAAAAAGAATGTATAGACATAAAATGTCTTTATATATATATATATATATATATATATATATATATATATATATATATAAGATATGATCAAACGACCACATGGTATTCTCAGCATCTTTCTATATAACAACATTTCTCATATACAGGGTGATTGACAAGTAACTGCCTATTTTATGTATGATTGACTCTCCCATCTATAATTTCTATAAGACGGGAGTGTCGATCATACATAAAATCTGGGCTTACTTTTCACAAACCCTGTATAACAATCATACACATTTTTAAGCATTTTTCTCCCAAGCACGGCAGGAGTGTCACTAGTACGTAAAAGGTTTACTGGGAGTGAAATTAAGAGAAAAGACTGGGTATGGGCGGAGATTGAGAAAAGGATAAAAATAGCAACGGAGGATCAAGGCAATAGAAGATGTCGATTGATATTACATTTAAATTCTTGAAGATTATAGATATCAGGGAAGCAAGTAAGAGGAAGGGAGTTCCACTGCGTGTAAGAAAAGAAACCGTTGAAGTAGAAGAGGCGGTTACATTTAATTGTTTTGACATTAAAACGGTGTGACCGAGATGCCAATCTAGTAACATGATTAAATTGATGTAGTCGAAACATCAGTGTAAATTTCTCGTCAGAGCTGATGCCATAAAAATATTTATGGAAATGTCAAAGAGAAGCTACATTACGCCGGTGAAAAAGTGACTGGTCGAGATGCCAAGTCAGTACCGATAACATTGCATATACGTCTTTGGATTTTGTAAAGAACCTCGAGATGAACATATATGCCAACAGTATTCAATGCATCAACGAATGATAGATTTGTACATGTGAAGAATGGACTCGGACGAGAAAAAACCTCTGGCACGACAAAAAGGACTAACTTTCCTTGCAGTAGATGCTGCAATTGATTCAATATAGTTGTTCCACCTCAAGTCAGTGGAGAACGTGAAACCAAGAAGGTGCAGTGAGGCGTTCTCGTGGAGTTGAGCATCAGCCACGCTGATAAGAGGCAAGGAAGTTTCTCTACGGCGCGTAAATGGCAACGGTTTCGTTCTGGATGCATTAAAATTAACAAGCTATTTCCTATCCCAGTCACAGATTGGACGCCGTTTTTGAGACCAACAGCCAGGTTAATGCCGGATTTACTATTTAAACAGGAGTAAATAGTAGTGTCGTCTTCGTAAATGCCTACTTGAGAACTGATGACGTCAGAATGATCAATGATGAAGACCAGAATCAGTGTAGGAGCAAGGATGTATCCTTGGGAAAAAACAGCGTTTGTATGGAAGCAACTAGAAGAGAGCCTATTCAGGACGACCTTCATTTCAAGGCTAGACAGAAATGATTCGATTAAATCAAATAATCGTCCTGGAATGCTGTATCCCTGAAGCTTACGCAGAAGGCCAGCATGTCAAACCCTGTCAAACGCATTCAATACATCTAGAGTAGCTATTATGGCCGTAAGCAAATCAGCGGTTGACCGGGCAAAGTGGAAACCATATTGTTTGTCAGAAACCAGATTGTAGGAGGTGAGATTCCTAACGACTTTGGCATTGATTAAAATCTCGAAGACTTTGCCCAAGAGTGGTAGGAGACTGATGGGACGGTTATTAGATGTGTCGGAAGGGTCTTCAGAGTTCTTAAAGACTGGAATTTCCAACAGGCTGGAAAGCAATAAGCGGTGAGGCAATAGTTGTAGAGTTTGGAGAGAAACTGCAGCCAGATTAGGGGAACATTTCATTAGGACCACGGCAGGTGACCTGTCAGTAGCACTTGCTTTATGAAAGTCTAATTTCGAGATATAATATGCGTATACATATAAGTACATAGTTGGACACAGACTTCATCAAAATAAACTCACTCACACACACACACACACACACATACGTGAGCGCACGCACACACACATACGTGAGCGCACGCACACACACAGAGACATATTCATAAAATATAATTAACATTATCAATTCAACATGACAAAGACGATTTTAGGAATACGTTTTCAAAGCGTTGCCCACGTGACGACAACGTGACCATGTCTAAACGGAACGCTGATCATATAAAACTTTCAGTTATCTGTTTGGATAAGTCTTGTTCTTATGGCCATTGTCTTTGTCATGTTGAATTTATAATGTTAATTATATTTTATGAATATGTCCTGAAGATGGTTTATTAGACCGAAACGTCCGACGTCGACATTATATTAACATTAAAACAGCATAATTGCATATAAGGATTTTTGCTTGTTTTTTCCGTATATTTTTCTTCATACTGTCGGATCTATATCCATATATTTGCTTACATACATATATATATATATATATATATATATATATATATATATATATATATATATATATATATAAGAGAGAGAGTGTGTGAGGGAGGGAGAGAGAGGCCTAAAAGTTCGTGTGCACTTTACAAAAATTATAACTTTATTTGTATTTGCGATAGAAATAATTTGTAAAAAGGATTAAATCGTATATTTTTTGAGGTTTTATTGAAATTTTATTTAAGTTTCCACATGCCCTCCATCATTAGCAATACAAAGGGTAATACGATTTTGCAGTTCACAGAAAACATTTGCCAACTGATTTACACTAATGCCTGAAATCACATTAGTTATTTTAGCTATACTTAAAACTAGGTACATTAAACTTTATAACATTTTTTACAGATTATTTCTATCGCAAATACAAACAATATGGACACCCTCTTCACACACACACACATATATATATATATATATATATATATATTATGATTAATTCATCGAATCTAGAAGAACCATCAACAGAATGCAGAAAGCACTGGACGGCCGTTTCCTCCTATATCGGGGATTCATCCACAGCACACACCCACGACCGAGAATTGAAACCCGGACAGTTACGTTATCAGGGAAACGTCATACCAACTGTACTAACGGGCCTCGGTGACGAAGAGTTAACGAATTGGACTCGATCACATATTCCGTGGGGGAACTCATCCGAGGTTCCCTTACAAATAGGACTGTACCACCACGTGCTACGACTACTATCCCCAATGTGACCAGACTGGCTTAATCACAAATTTAACAATATAGACCACAAATCAGAACCTAGCCACATTTCTCACCCACACAAGATAAACACGCTTGCGGTGGTGTTGAGGCCTCACACTTATACACACACCCACAAGATAATACACACTAATCATGCTCACTCACTCCCTAATGAGCCAAATGATAAAACACACCCATGCTAATATACACACTTACACATATCATACACACTCATTTCTCAAGAACCAAATAACACACACACGCACTTAACAGAGACACATCCCCTTTCCAGGAACTAATAAAACTGTCAAAATGACCAAGGGAATTCAGAGCAGCATGAATCCATCAGCTCTTATCTCAAATAACAACTTAAAATAGACTATTTGACCAACACAAGGACTGAACAAAATTTATGATAAAAAATAAAAAAAAATAAAAAAACAAATGAAAACTACAGACAAAAGTTCATTTTCTCCATCAACACATTCATTTCTGTAGTTAACTGCTACCAGCAAGCAGATTTTTTCTCCTGATGATGGCCATGTTGGCCGAAACTATTCGACGAATCTAAGCGAAATAATAATAAAAACGAAAGAATATTAATATACAACACAGTGTCTGAAAATTTTAATTTTTTGATCATTTTTATTGATCAAAACACACACACACACATATATGTAGAGAGAGAGAGAGATATGTATTTATATATATATATATATATATATATATATATATATATATATATATATATATATATTACCAAATTTTAACCGAAGAGGCACTCAAGGTTGAGGTCAATGAATGATGTCATTTTATGCGTGCAAGAAGAAAGAATGAGCACAGATTATGAGGATTATGTTTGATTCTTGAAGGGTTTAAAGTTTTAGGGATCAAGGAATACCTTTTTTTTCCCTAACAGTAGTGGTTCTTTTAACCAATGGAACACGAACGGAATGTGAATGAATTCATCGCTATGTATGTGGCCATGGCGGGTCTTCGATGTAAAGGTCTGAACTGGCAGAATTAAGAAACATAGCTTGTCTGAACATTTACCATGGAAATAGCGATAGAGTCGCGAGAGGCTTGTGGCGTTTTGTTCGCAACGTTCTTACTACCCTACCTATATTTCTATGTTAGATGTTCAGACCTGATATAGAGAGAGATAGATATGCCATTGTACCATAGTTCAATGTGTACTGTTTTTATTTAATAGACCCACTTTGGTGTCTGCGTGCCAAATTAAGTTCAGTCTAATAAGTATTTTAAAACATTTAGTCAAGTACGATGTTACAAACGCAGAACAGCCACTATGGATTGAACCCACTACCCTGTGAATGACAATGGTCTCTACAACAAAGCGTGCATTTATTTAGCCTTTTGCACTAGCACATACACTACAATCGAAAAAAAAATTCCATTATCCTCCCCACACACATATGAGCATCTTGGCTGGCACTAATGTACGTGTATGTATCCGCTTGAAGAGCACCCCGACGTGGTGTAATGGTTAGAAAGATTAACGTTCTAGATCAATTACGACTGAGTAGTGAGTTCGATCCTCACTGGGTACTCGATACTTTCGGTCTTGTGCCACATCTAAGCCGCGTTTAGAAAATCACTATATAGGGCACATCGGCATGGCGTGATGGTTAACAAGCTTCTCTCGCTAGAACAATTGCGACTCAGTAGTTACTTCGATCCTCACTGGGTGTCCCCATACTTTCGGCCTTGTGCTACATCTAAGCTAAGCTTAGGAAATCAATATATGTATCAGCTTAAACAAAGAGGTTATTGAAAAGTAGACACCCCCCACCCCCGACAAAGAACAGAAACGAAAAAAAAAACACGATTTTTTGTCAAATTCTTTAAAGGTGTTCGAAATGGTACCATTTATACATCCAAACGTACTCGCAAACAGTTGTAACGGTACATATTTAAACCCCATCCACACACTAACACACATACTTATATAAACTTACGCACATACACACATACAAATAAACATACACCTGCAAATATATATATATATATATATATATATATATATATATATATATACACGAAACTTATGAAACTAAAATATAGAAAAATATATTTTGTTCGTCTGCGTACACCACGCTTGCATTTTTTTTCTTTTTATCCATTAACTGGAGATGTTAGTATTAAACAAGCCCCAAAGTTTAAATATCTAAGAATTGCTTTAACAGAGGATGGAAAATGCAAACCGAAGACCGGATGCTCATTAGATTACTAAAGATGCCTTGAAAAAGCTAAACAAAGTAATGATATACAAGAAAATTTCTACTACTGAACCGTGATGTCATATCGATCCTCTTCGAGGCAATGATTGCTGAACAATTTTAACAGAGATGAAGAGAAAACAGAAAGCAACAGAAATATGGTTCTACAGAATGATGCTGAGAATTCCATGAGACGGAGATTGAAAGCAACGAAGAACTCTTACCGAAAATAGAAACAAAATTGGCATATACACAGAATCATAAAGCTGAAATTTCTTGGACATATAATGAAGTAAGGCTTCAAGAAGTTGACATTCACAGGGCAGATCGAAGACAAGAGGGACATGTGAAGACAGCGGGGTACCTACCTGAAGTGATTGTGTGAATGGACGTGTGGAGGCTAAAGGCAGCTAAAGGCAATAGAAAACTGTGGAGAGTCATGATCACCCACGTCCTGAACAGATTTCCACTTCTTTTTTATTCCAATATTCAAGTTATGTATCTGCCAATTTTCGCGCATAAATTTTGAAATCGTCATTTTATTTTAATTATATTTCAGAAGACACTAAAGGAGGCTTTTAGACAGAATCAATTACTGAGTTCAATAGAGTAAAAAGAAACTTGTTAAGGATTAAAATATTAAAATGTCATTTGCTAACGTCGAGAGAACAATACACTGACAAGTTTTATCAAAGTGGAACGTTATGAGAAGCTGGATTTTATTTTCCCTGGGAAGAGGGAAATATTTTGAATTATTTCTAGAAACTGAATTAAAATCTCAAATATTGTTAATATATAGTTTCTCTTCTCGCACTTCTCGTTTGTGGAACTCCTTTTCGACTCCTTGCTTTCCAGCCATCATTAATCTTTCTTTTATTTAAGCATTTCACATCAAGCAAGGCGGGAATGTGACTAGTTCGCAGGGAGTTATATAGAGTGAAGGTAAAACAAAAAAAATGTTTGTGGTGAGTAGTTATTTCGCAACAAAAATCGACCTATTTTTTTTTGTTGCTGTGCATAATACGCACCTCTTATTATTTTTGAGAAAAAATGCGCATTATAAATAGGGAATTACGATAATATTAGGTTGTCCCAAAAGTTCGTAAATACTTGCATTGTGACATCGGACGAGAAATAGGTCTATCTGGTCCAGCACAACCGAGACAAGCGATGGGTTCAGAAAGGGCAAGAGACACCGTCGGTTCCAAAACAAGATCGATTCGGCAAGAAAGTCATGTTTTGCGTTTGGTGGAACTTTGAAGGAATTGTGCATTTTGAGTTGGTTCCGAATGCTCGTGCCATCAGTGCCGAACTTTACTGTCAGCAACTGGAGCGGGTGTATGAAAAGTTGAAGCAAAAGTAACCGGCTCTGATCAACCGAAAGCGGGCTTTGATGCAGCAGGACAAAGCCAAGCCAGGAAGACGAAAGACCAGTTTGAAGAACTGGACGGCGTTGAGGTTCTGCCACATCCAGCCTACAGTCCTGACTGTGCTCCATCAGATTACGGCCTTTTCCGCTCAATGCAACACTTTCTGAAGGGCCGCCGATTCGACTCGTTTGATGAAGTCGAGGAAGCGTGTCAAGAATTCTTTGATTCGAAGCCGGCTGAATGGTACTTTCACTAGATCCGAAAGCTTGCAGATCAATGGCAGAAAGTCTTGGAAAATGATGGTCTTTATTTTGAGGAATAATTCTTGTTGTTTTTGTTATTACTTGGCGAGTAAAATTTCACTTTTTTGCAAGTGTTTACGAACTTTTGGGACAACCTAATATTATTTACATTAAGTATTAGTATAGATTTCTACTGGACATAAAATTGCGGATTTTTTTTTATTACTAATAAACTGATCCATACTAAGAGTACTTCTTCATGCCAGATTTGTTTTATGCAATCACAATAAATTTCATATTAATCAGCCATCTTGAAATATTCCGAATCCTTTTATATAATTAGCATCAACGTTAATATTTGCGATAATAAGAAAAAATGACGGATTAAAAGATCAGTTAATTGTTTTAAAAATAAGCATATTTATATGATAAATATAACATGTTAATTTCAGCTTATCTGTTGTTGTTTTTTTGTGGGGGGGATTAGGGTTTGATTTTTTTTTTTTTTTGTTTTGTTTTAGTTTTTTTTAAAGCATATCACCCCAAACAAGACGAAAATGCCACTAGCACTCACGGGGTTACAGAGAGCGAGAACAAGAGTAAAAAAGGGGCGTTTGAGGAAAGGATATAGAGAAGGACGGGGATCAAGTTCAAGACATCAGATGATGTCGATTGACATTACATTTGAATATTTGAAGATTATAGCCATCAGGGAAGCAATTAAGAGGAAGGGAGTTTCACTGTCGGGAATTGAGAGAGAAGAAACTGTTGGAGTAGAAGAGACGGCTACAAATAACTGCAAATAATTATAAGTATTTCAGTTTTAAATACGAGTTTTGTTCATCCTAATGTTATTATTTGATATTTATTTTTGAATTTGACATATATAAAGAGCTTCCAGGATAACGAGAAAGATATATCGCAATTACCCATGTATAATACGCATTTTTCTAAAATTAATAAGCAAAATCAGGGCTGCGTATTATCTTTAAAAAAAATGCCGTAAAATAAAATAAGAATTATCATAAATTAAAATAATATGTTTAAAATCTTTTTAAAAAAAATAAGAATAGAGAACGCTAGCTATAATGAAATTAGAGAGGTACAATTTATAGGGTTTCATTACCAAACAAGGGGTTCGTATTATGCATGAGTAGAAGCATTTTTCTACACTTTCAGCAGAATTTTAAGTGTGCGTATTATGGATGAAGGATTATTATGGGGAAATTACGGTAACCTAAAAGGAAAAAGATATTATAAGGTTATTGATTGATGGGTTCAAATTAATAGACACAAAGCTGTTAAATATAACCCCCACTCTGTCGGTTGTGGCTTCATAATACGCCGACTGTACCTCTGCAAAGGAGTAAGACACCCCCACCTCGGTGAGGCGTCCTGGGTAGGAAGATAAACTAAATCCGCGTCCTGGGTAAGACGATAAACTACATCCGACTGCAATTTATTAATGTAGAGCTACATTGGATGGATCTGATCGCTGGTATAGTGGATACATCCTTCGGGGAAAAGAGTCAAGCATCCCGAAAGTGGAATAATAATAGCTAAAATATCTGTCTCATCAGTGGTCCGACGATGGTTTTAATTTATTCCATCGGGAAAATTTTTACGATTTCCATAATTTCGGACAATATGGTTGCTTTTCAAGAGACAGTTCAACATTTTTGATAACGTTTTTACTATCATTTCCCTTCAGGGAACAGGAAATTATTGAATTCGACAGTTTCTTGTTATTTATTAAGTGTGAACTGTCCTGAATTCTTGTAAGAGAGGAGTATATTTACCTAACTTTCTCCCCAGTTTAAAATTCGATGTTTCTATTCTCTTAAACTGTTTGTCACCGAAGACTAGAAAGTTCGGTCTTCTCGCCTATTTAAGTCTCCTGTTGAACATTTATGGACATGATGGGACTATACCTGTCTTATCCAGTTAGCCCACCTAGGTCACTTGGAAAAAAGCTATGGAATAATGTATCACTGAATGATATTGGTAGCTATTGAGTGCGCGGGTAATATCATTTCTCTCCAAGAAGCAGTTTATTATGGCTCTCCACACCTTTCAGTTATTTATTAATTGTGAACTGCTCTGCATTCTTGCGAAAGATAGAAGAGTGTATTTCCATAGCTTTCTCCACTATTTAAGTCTCGTATTGAATATTTATGGGATATGATGGAACTCTGCCTGACTTATCCAGTTAGCCCACCTATATCTTTTCGTGTATTGGCTCAGCAGGTAAAAAGCTATAGCATAATGTATCACCAAATAATATTGGTATGCAAGTGAGTGTGTCAGCCTAACGTAATAGCCAAGGAAGATATGCATTAAAGTGAATTTATTCGTGGCGTGATTAATGTGGATATTATTTTGTGACCTGTACAAGAATTGATCGACATACGAGGCCATTTATTGGAATAAATCAATTTGCTTTCAACAAACGTTCATGACATTTTTGAACAAATGTGCATAAAATTTACATCTACTGAAATATGTTATGAACGTTTGAACACTTAATTTCATTTCATAAGTCAATGGAATTTATGACATATATATACCTATCCAGAAAGGTGATATTCCAACGCTTTGTTTCTAGATGATCCGTTCATGGATTGTGAATGTTAAATGATTTTGCGCTAAAACTGAAAATGAAGACGAATGATAAATATTTTCATCATTATATGTCTAATCCCTGAAATGAGGTATTATGATTATTTACATTATTTGCATAATTCGGACTGTTATCCTCATCTTCATTGCCATACTCACAACGATTTGGCCTCTATATCTCTGAGATGTGGTATTATGATTACTTTCATTATTTACATTATTCGGGCAGTTATCCTCATCTTCATTGCCATATTCATAACGTAAACAGAGTTGTCAGTTCAATACCAGGCCACAGTAGGAGTGAACCAGACTCAGATATTTGAGTTAAAGGGAAATAACTGAGAAATACAGTAGAGGCATGGCACATGGGACTAGAACAATCTACCCCCTTGGACAAATTAAATTGTTCGGTTCGAAATTCCGGTCACCTGAAGAAGGCCGGAGCGTACAACGGCCGAAACGTTGTGAATATGGTAATGAAGATGAGGATAACACTCCGAATAATTTAAATAATATATATAAGTATTTTCATCATTCAGTGCTCTTTTATTTCTGTAGAGGAAAAAATCCGTTGTACAAAAAAAATAAAAAATAAAAAAAAAATAAAGTCATGTGCCGTTTGTAGAGATGGTGTCGTAACTGAGAAAACATTAAGCCGCGCGCTAGCTTCAGCAGTGGAAATAGTCATCCGGAGGACAGAGAATATCTCGGTAGACTTGCATTCGTTTGATGAAGACTAAATCGAAACGCCGCTTAAAATCACTAGATCACAGAACACGGGACATCGCAGAGATACACCATATATCCCAGATGAACTTTGTAAGGCTTACGAGAATTGCCATGGTGTTTGTGTGTCTCGTGCTTAAACGGAAATGGAATTAATAGACGACTGCATTTCTATCGTCGATTCTCTGTTCAAACGCAACAAAAAGAACCCATTTTGAAAAGAACGGATTACCATTTATTTCCGCCATTACACAATGCTCTCAATAGGACGAACTTCAATTTTCTGGAACCTTGTAAAAAAAAAAATACACTTAGGCCTGATGATACGAAAGTCTGCGAGGATTGAATCATGAACTATCTTCAAATTTTGAGAAAGGTCGTTGAACAAAATTGGCACCTAAGTAGTTGTATGTATCTGTGTATAAATATCTAAATATTGTCCTTGAATTATTTACATTATTTACATTGTCAAGACAGTTATCCTCATCTTTACTGTCACATTCATAACATTTCAGCCGTTGTACGCTCCGGCCTTCTTCAGGTGATTGAAATTTCGAACCGAACCCTTTATTTCGTCCACCGTGGTAGATTGTTCTAGTTCCACGTGCTATGCCTCTACCAGAATGTCTCCGTTGTCTCCCTTTTACTCATCTCTCCAAGTTTTTGTTCACCACTACCGTAGCCAGGTATTGAACTCGCAGCTCTTGGGCTTTAGTCACTGGATCCAATCATTGCTTTTATCCATTGGGCCATATGTCCAATCCAATTTGATCACCTGAGAAAGGCCGGAGAGTACAACGGCTGAAACATCGTGAAGATGACAATAAAGATCAGGACAACAGTCCAAACATTGTAAATAATTACAATACCTCATCTCAGAAATATATTAGGTTGCTGCAAAAAATAATGACGTAATAATGTCGTTTTTTGACGTTAAAAAATACGTCAAAAAACGACTTTATTGCGTCATTATTTTTGCACCAACCTATTAAAAAGATGTCGTCTTTGAAATTTATTTTAAAACGCTATGAAATGTTTGCTGCCACCAAATTATATTACTTGTACATTTAATTCTGATAAATTGAAAAAATATTCACCTTGTTCCATTTGTTTGTTTTTTTTATTGTTGTTTTCAGCCAGCGTATAGTTGGATTTTGCGTCACATTTGAATTCTGTGTTGGTGGAGCAAGACGGGGATCATTTGCACTTCGCCATCTCGCACGAACATTTTTGCTTAGCACTTTGTCAGTTTTTTTTTTTTTCTTTATTTGTTTTCGTTATGTTTATATATATATATATATATATTGCTGTGAACATAAATTAACATAAATCTCTGTCTGGAAAAATGGGACCGCATCGTTGGAAAGAATATTGCAAGATTTCAATTTCAAAATTCATTTTCAAAATTCATTTTTTATCATTCTTAAAATTATTATTATTATCATTATTATTGCTGTTGTTGTTGTTGTTGTTGTTAAAAGCCTCTCGCGCTAATGTGAAATAGTAGTCAAAAATTAATAATGGCTGACAGTGCAGCACTGAACGAATAATTCAACATAATATTAGTACTCATAACCCTAAATATTCAGGCGACCTTGCATTTTTTGAGAAATAAAAGGCATATATTTTATTTCCCGCCAGTCGTAATATTTGATTTCCCGTCAGCAGTGATATTTGATTTCCCGCCAGCTGTAATATTCGATTTCCCGCCAGCCATAAAATTCTCATGGCTCTAAACGTTGGTACAACCATTATGGGATAACGGTTTTCCCGAAGCAAAAGCAGCGCAAGTTCGGATCAATCGACGTTATCTATTGCGGATCCATGCTTTTTATTAGGAGCGCAGGCAGACGATTCCAGAAAAATGTGATTAAAAAGATTAAAATTAGGATACAACCGTAATATTAAATTAATATTGATGAATAATTTTTAAAAAAGTGGGGCAATCGCACAATTATTTCTGTTTATGACTGAAATCAACGGTCGTTTAATTCTTGGAGAAATGTTGCCATTAATTTCTCTAAACTATCCATATATTCTTTACACTTTTAGATATCTTTTCATGAAGAATTAAGTCTGTCTCCAATAACAGATCCTTTTTCTTTTATGTTCCTTAAGAACGTTGCTAATCACGGTTTTCAATAATTTTCTATTTTTTTTAATATTTGCGAGTTGCCATGATTTCTTCAGAAAGATGATAGAGTGGTTTCCCATCCCTTCTCCACGGTTTTGAATTCAGAGTACTCCTCCTCCTAGACTGGCTTCTAAATACATCTAGAGAACACAATTTATTATGCTATTTAACCAATAATCTTGAGAGGTTCGGTTCGAAATTCCGGTCACCTGAAGAAGGCCGGAGCGTACAACAGACATATCTTTCTCGGGGCATTAGTGCGAAAATGCCATACCAACTGTACAAACAGGTTTCGGTGATGAAGAGTTAGCGAATCACCGAGGCTCGTTTGCATAGTTGGTATGTCATTTGCCTGATAACGTAACTGTCCGGGTTTCAATTCTCGTCTGTGGAAACGCGCTGCTGATGAGTCCTAAATCTAGAACGAAACGGCCGTCCAGTGATTTCTGCATTATGTTGAGGTTTCTTCTAGACTCGATGAATTACTTATAATTATTTCAAATCCTCCTAATTTCTATCACTTGTATATCTTTGCTTGAACCGGATTCTAATGCTCTGGATGGAGCGGCTTGGTGACAGTAGTCGTAGCACGTGGTGGCACAGTCCTATGGGTAAAAGAGAAACTCGGATGAGTTCCACCACGGAATATATGATCGAGCGGCGCTATATCGAGTCTAATTCGCTACCTCTCCGTCACCGAGGCCCGTTGGAACATTTGGTAGGACGTTTGCCTGATAACGTAACTGTCCCGGTTTCAATTCCGTCACGAAGCCCGTTGGAACATTTGGCAGGACGTTTGCCTGATAACGTAACTGTCCGGGCTTCAATTCTCGGTAGTGGATATAGGTAGTGGATATAATAGGGCAAAACCGCCATCCAGTGCTTTCTGCATTCTGTTGAGGTTTCTTCTAGACTCGATGAATTACTTAATTATAATTATCTCAATAATTTCTATTATATATATATATATATATATACACACATACAAAAAGGTTAATGGCTTACACCAGAAAAGAAATTTCCTTTTCCTAGACTGGTTGCCTTACAGACTAAAGAGCCAAATTTTCTCTATTTCAAACATAGTTTGGTAGTGGAGTTGCGCCTTTCACAAATACCAAGCTAACGCAACTCGATCGAACGGAATTTGTGAGTGGCTGGCTTCATTTTCCGTGTCGCTAACTGTTACAAGACCCGCATATATGTAGCCACTCTTGCTAATAAATAAACAACAATAAAATTTAATGAAAAGCAAAAAGAATTAGATGACCGATGAAATTCTCGAACTAACGAAAAAGAATAAAACCAACGAATGGCAGAAAAATGTAGAATGTTAAACAAGAACTTAGAAAGAGATGCAAGCAAGCAAAAAATGAATGCCTCAATAAAAAGTATGCAGAGATAAATACTACAGAAAATACACATAACAATCATGCATAAAAAGATAACAGATAATAAATATTCTCTCACACTCAGTGACCCCTTTCGTCTTAGTGGTTTTCTTGCCTTGCTTGGTAAGAAATGCTTAAAAAGACAGCTTATTAATTTTGAAGAAGTTAAAACTGCTATTTCTTATAGTGTTTCCTTGCATTGAAATTTGAATGATTTTATGCTCAGGAAATCAATAATTTACCAACTAGGAGGAATGTTGTTATCGATAATGAAGAGGAATATTGTCTTGATTAAATATATCAATTAAGACCAGCGTCCTGGGTATGACGATAAACTATATCCGCGTTCTGGGTAAGGTAATAAACTATATCCGCGTTCTGGGTAAGACTATGAACTACGTTCAACAGCAAGGCCTCTGAACAGGAGGTTTTGAGGAGCATGGAACCACCTCTTAATTTCTGGTGTACCCAAGTCCACCATGACCCCGGTGTGTGTGTGGGGGGCAGCACCTGTTAGGGTCACAACTTGGGTAAATAGATACCCCCACAATGGTGTCAAAATACTATGAAAGTGTAAAAATAGGTCTTGATAAAACCTATTTTTTCATTTTGAGCAATAATTGTTTTTTAGGAAAAAATATTACCAGCAATTCATTGTTACCAGCAATAATTTTTTAGGAAATAAATATTACCAGCAATACATTTTTTCAATGAAAAATATTACCAGCAATAAAACCTTGTCGATATTAAATAACCCATTGCGGTTGATATTCCGTAAAACAAACCAAACCAAACAATTAAGACCAAAGAAGAATATGTGCCTTTTCCATCTTCAAATGCGATGTGAGTTGATTTACAACCTTATATTCACCATCGGAACCAAAATCTTTGAAGACACCAGAAGAGAATACGAAAGAAGTCATATGACAAGAGAGAAAGGCTCAACAAAATCAATCTCGTCTTCCACTAACATTTCCAAGCAGTCAATCCCATCGACTTTACCAAGTATGAATTGGTCTACTTAGCCATTCTGCAAGATAGAAAACGTCATCGTCAACAGGATTTAGAAATTCTTAAAAGGGAAAACTTACAAAACGTACAGAAAAATGTTTTAAAGATGGAATGGTTACATAGAAGAGCTATTCACAGACGACAGAGGTACAATACATAAAAATATGAAAGAATCCGTAATGTCACAATCTGACGTAAGATCGTAACTGGCTAAGATAAACAAGAACAAAGCAACAGAACTAGATGAAATTGCAATAGAGAGGCTGAAGTATAATATAATTTCACAATGGATAATATAATCGAAACAATAAATGAAACATACGATAGTGGCGAAATAACTGAAGACGTTATATCTTTATAGCAATGCCTAAAAAGCAAGTGCAAATGAATGCACGCTCCATCAGCTAATCACCTTAATAAGCCAAATAATTAAGTTTATCATTCGGATTGTGATTAATAAAGGTCGTAACAGAATTCGAATGTAACGTTGAAATACTTGTTTTATAAAAACACTGAAACAAGAAATGCTATCTTTATGAAAAAAGTATTTTAATAGGTACGACATGAGGATTTATTTGAAATGCTAGAAAAGCATGATTTACACGGAAAACATATTCAAGTAATCTGTAACTTTGGAGTGGTTTCACAGTGGAGGCTTGTATTTGTACTAATTCGGTCCTAAAATAGGTTCGACGTACAAAACTTTAGGAACTTGATATAATAGGTAATGACGCAGAGAAATCTAGTTGTGGTCGCTGATACTTTAGTATCCGACTAACGGTCGTCCGGCATCGACTGACTGACCCACTGAGCGACCCAGCGACTGACTTGTTACTCTTACTACTCCTACTTATTATACATGGTAGAGTCTATTAGTTATAGAATAGGTGTGTTCCACTATAACAATCTTCTACTAGGAACAAACAGCCTACATGCGGATAAAGAACGAATTCACTTAATAAGAATTAAGACAAAAGAGTGTTTTCTCACTGGATTTATTCAACCTATATAGCAAGGTGATTCTAAGTGAACTGGAAAAACATATCAGGATTTCTTATCGTTATGCATGTACATAACGACAAAAAATGCGTAGAAGATACTGAGAAAGGAAACTGAAAGAATTCTTAGATTAGGTAGTAAAGGAGCAGCAAGAAAACAAAAGGACAAAATGGGCGGCCATTAGCAAAAGAGGCGGTCCTAGGTGTCAGCTACATATCGTGAAGATCAAAATCAAGTTGTTTTTTTTTTTGTTTGTTTGTCTGTTTGTTTGTTTTACAGTCAGACTAACGCTTTACAAGGCCAGGAACCACTTGTTTTAGAGGGTTACGTTAGGAGGCAATTTGTGTGTATAGGTAAGGGAGATAACGATTAACCCTAGCCTCGAATAGGTTAAGATTCTGTGAAGAGCCATGATCACCTGCGACCTGAAGGGTCATAGTATTTTTTCGTAAATCTTTAATATATTAGTCTTAAGTGATTTTGTTTGTTTGTTTTTAAGCAATATTCTTTATTTTTTCGGTAGAGCGAGCTGCGACATTCATGAGTCTATCTCGTCAACCATCACGGTCTTGCATCAAGGTCGGAATGTCATTAGGGTGGCATTCTGCGTCATAACATAACTGGTCAGTGTAGGTGTTTGCTGTGCGATATCCCATTTTGCTCCATGGCTATGTGTCCAGAGTAGTAAATCTTGTTTTGCTCGCCAGCAGTGTCCTACGAAGCGCATTTTACGTTCGCGTAAGATTATAGAAATATCAGGGATGGGTCTATGATCCGGGAAACATCCTGTTGGGAGTCGATTCCACAGGGCAGTGGTTCGCGGGAAGAAGCTGAACGAGTGGAACTTATTTCTCACCGATGGAATATGGAGGGAATGGTTTGCTACTATCTAAGTGGGATGGTGTGTTCTTGACATAAAGGTTTCGCCTTGGCGAGACCCAAGAATGTAGTTTGTCCCGAGCACTTTCCATAGAAGTAGCGGCAGAGCAGCGAGAAGCTTTCTATATCCCGCCTGTAGGAAGGGGTTCAAGAGTAGAGAATAATTCGTCTCCTACAAAGGGCTCGGACACGCTTTTGAACTCTAAGGCTGGATAGTGAGGTATTGGCAGCTCCTGCTCGGGTATCGCAACAGTAATCCATATTTGGCCTCACCTGGCTCTTGTAAAGGTAGAGGATAGTAGAAGGAGTCAGGTCCTGACTGGAGATGTACCGGGTACCAACCATTTTTACCTACATCCTTAGACACGGATTTGCGTAGAGCAGTAACAAACGACTGAAAATATGAAGTCTGGTCGGTTAGATACAGTCAAATTGGCAGCTGATCTAAACAAAAATACCTGCATCCTGTTATATTAACTGGGGCAAGGAATGGCTTCTTGATTTTAACGCAACCAAAACGAAACTATTCCTTTTTAATTGTCTGGGGGAACCCATTTTGCCTCCCATAAAGCATGGCTAATGATAACCTCCAGGATAGCAATTCGTCGCGACTTAGCGGACTAACGTTTATTTCAAATCAATTCCTAGGACTGCTACTCGGAAATTCTCTTCTCTGTGTCAGGTTAGATAATTTCTCTCGTGAGAATCTATCATACATATTTATACGACAATCATTTGCCCATGCTTAGAATACCCCTACCACATATGGTCTGGTGGTCCTGCTGTATATTTAGAGATCCTTGATAAAATCCAAAGTAGCATCAGCAATGTCATTAGTCCTGATCTGGCATCTCGGCTTCTGACATTTTTCCACCTTCGTAATATAGCTTCACGGGGCTTTCTTCTATAAATACCTTCATGGCAATTGTTCTGATGAACGCTCCTCCATGGTACCTAGATTCTATGAATTTAAGCGCGGTACTAGATTGGCGGTAAGGTCTCATCATTTTACAACTGAAATGGCTAGATGTAACCGCAAGTTCTTTGCTAACAGTTTCTTCTCTCGCACTTCTTGTTTGTGAACCTCTCGTCCGGCTTCTTGATTTCCAATCAAGTTTGATGATCAAAAGTTTAAATGCAATGTCAATCGCTATCTTCTGTTTTCTTGATTTCTGTTTTTTTATAGTTCTCGCTCCTTAATAATGTTTTTTTTTTAATAATCTGTCACACATGATTACTCCTGCGTGGTAGTGGCTCTGTTGCCTTGCATATGGTGTAATGATTGGAAAAATATGACACAGATCCGACGGTGCATAGGTATAGCAAAAGTTACATTCCAGGAAATAACCATATTTCAGAGAAAATGAAAGATTTCTTTAAGAACACAGAAGTTTACCGAACTGCTATGCAATCTAATTTTCGGTTACGTCATTGAATTCCCGATTGAGCTGTGAATGGTGAACAATTTCCGCATAAATGAAAAAGAGATTTGAAGCAACAAATATGGGGTTCTGCTGAGGAATAAGAATACAATGAATAAGACATGTGACCAACGACGAAGTCTTAAGAAAAATAGATACAGGGAGCATAGAAAGAAAAAAAAGCAAACAAGCATTTCTAAGAGCTACAAAAAAAAAGAAATCGTGGAGAAGCGTCATAGCCCACGCCCTGAAGGGAAACAGCAATTAATAAAAGATAGGATCAAGCACTGAAGGGAACTACGTCAGCATGATCTAGTCTTGCGGACCTCCACTCCCCAAAAATATCTGTAGATATTTTTTTAAAGATAAATGTAACGCTTACTATGGCTACCATATGTGGGCTCGAGCTACCTAATTTTCCCTTTACAGCCTTGACAGGCTTCAAACTTCGTTTACGCGACTTGGTGGGCGATGAATTATTTTTAATCATCCAGCCTTTTTCCTACAAACGAAACATCTTAGCCCATCCCTACTCTCTCGCTTACTTTTATGGCAAATATTCGAACAAGATACATTCCACAGTTGAACGTGTTCAAACCTTTACATCTATGACATGTCGTGCGAAGTACTCAATGTATGAACACAAAAGGGATATTTTACAAAAGAATATGTTCAATGCCTTAGTCGTTCCTAGTAATAAATCTAACAGAGAGGTGGCTTAATAGTTATTTAGAGTAGCAAAAGTAGGAAGTTGTAGAAAGCCGTGCTCGCATCGGACGTGAAATAATTTGGTATATAAAAGGGTTAGGTTTTTAAGATATATGACACTGCGACGATATAATTGGTCGCTATTTAATCACAATTATGCTAGATAATTCAAATACCCGCCTTTTTTATCATTTCACCCAGGCAAGGTGGGATTACTACGATTCCTCTTTGATTGCAGAGTGAAAGTGAGAGAAAATACTGTGCATCGGGAGGATTGAGTAAATGATAAAAGATAAACGCGATTCAAGAAGACAGAAGATGGCAATTGACGTTGCATTTAAATTTTTGAAGATTGTAGTTGTCAGGGAAGCAAGTGAACGGAAGGGAGTTCCACATCCGGGAAGTGCGGGAAAATAAATTTTTGGAATAGAAACGGCGGTTGCATTTAACTATTTCAACAATAAAAGAGTGGAACATAAGTGCTAATCTAGTGGCACGCTTAAATACTTGTAGTGGGGGCATCAGGAAAAATTCTCGTCAGAGCTGTCCCCATGAAAATATTTATTTAACAAAATGGCGTAGGAAAGCCACGTTACGTCTTCTCAAAGTCACTATAGTCGAGATGCCAGGTCAGGATCGATTACATTGTTGGTCCTTCTTTGGATTTCTGGATTTGATTGCCAGACATTGTCGCTAGCATTTAATAAGTATTTGAGCCTCAAAACAGACCCAAGAAATCATAGTTATAGCATATTCGCCCTCTTTTTGATAAATAAAATATCATTCCTTATAAGGAAAGAATAAATTAATGAACGATTTAATGAGGACATTAAAACGTAGACCGGGTACCAACAATGGATTTTAAAATATCTGATATTCGATCATTTAAGTATATTTTGTTGAGCGCATCGGAACGATAAATTTTCAGTACCCCACCGTGCATATAAACAAGAAGGGGTAAAAATAAAAAAAGTTTCATTTTTATATATATATATATATATATATATATATATATATATATATATATATTACTAAAGACGGCAAAATTTCACATTAGATTAATCCTTTTAAACCCATAAAAGCACTTAAAGCATTTAACATGCCGTTGGTCTCTATAGAATATTTCCTGTTTAGCTCGCCGAAAAATAAACTATTAGTCGACAAAAAAGTGTTTGCTAATAAATTAACAGACCCATTACTTGCCAGTACGTGTGTTTTTCCTCACCAGAACAAGTATTCTTCCGAACGATGTGTCTTTTCTGGCCGGCACAAATGTCATTACTAGCCGGTAAAAGCGCCGTTACTGGCCAGAACAAGTGTCATTACTAGCCGGTAAAAACTTCGTTACTGGTCGGTACAAGCATCCTTACTATCCGGTACAAGAATCGGTCCTGGCCGTTACAAGTGCCATTACTGGCCGTTAAAAACGTCGTTACTGTCCGTTACAAATACCATTACTAGCTGGAGAGGCGTCATTACTGTTCAGTACAAGTATCCTTACTAGCCGGTACAAGCGTCGTTACTTGCCAATACAAGTGTCATTACTAACCGAGGCAAGCGTCGTTACTGACCGGCACAAATGTCATTACTAGCCAGTACAAGCGTCTTTACTGGCCGGTACAAGTATTATTACTGACCGGTACAAGCGTCGTTACTGGCCGATACAAGTGTCATTACTAACCGGTAGAAGTTTCCTTTCTACCTTGCACAACAGACATTATTTGTTTATATCGAAAAATGCTTTCAAAAATACAAGCAAAGTATGAAGAAACAAGAAAATCTTATTAGATACAAAGAAAAGAGTACTGAATTGTTATGTAATATCAGTACTCCTATATGGCAGTGAATGCTGGCCAATCTACTTACAGTTTAAAGAAGAGACTTGACGCAAGAGTAATGTGGTTCTACAGAAGGATGCTGAGAATACCATAGATTGAACATGTGAGCAACGACGAGTTTTAGAGAAAGTGTAAACAAAAAGACACTTGAACTTAACAGCAGAAAGAGGCAGTTGTAATTTCTAAGAAAAATAATAAGGAAAGAGGGCTTAGAAAAATTGACACTCACAGTAAATAAGGTAGACAGAAGGAACAAGAAATCAGCGCATAATCTACCTAGAGAGCTTGTGTGAATGGTCGGCACAATAGGTTTTCGGCGTGACAGCAAAATGAGAAAATTTACCAAGAGCTACAAAGGACAAGAAATTATGGAGAGCCATGATCACCAACTATCTGATAGATGATGGCATATAAAAGACAAAAGAAGGTTTCCTTACTCGCAGGCACTTTTTTCCTAGCTTGTACACATGTTATTGCTCGCCATTGCAAGTAATTACTAGTCAGTGCAAGCGTGTTTATTAACTGAGACAAGTTTATTAAAACCACAAATTATGACAAAAAGAAATGATTAAAAAAAAAATAAAATGTCTTCCCTCCTACCCATTTCTCCATGAAAAAGATTTTTTTTTTCTCGTAGAAAACGTCATCTTTTAAAATTTATGACGGCGAGAGATTATTAGATGAAAGCGTGTCGGAGAAAGACGAACGATGTAGATTTAGCTTTGAAAGACAGAACTTCTCTGCTGGCTTACTTATGTAGCCTTATCAGTGTCAGCTGATATCGTATGAAACATGATCTACCAAAAAATGGATTTGAACATTTATTTTTCCGATGGTTATCGGCTGTGTAAAGTGGAATTCACAAGTACATAGCAATCGGTTCTGACAAAGAGAGTCAGTGAATTAAGATCAATTACGTTTCTAGACAAAGATACGAAAACAAAGAATAATGTTCTGTGTAAGATAGTGGCCACTGCTCGCGAAAAAGCGAGAGAGACCAAGTGGACCGATGGAGAACGACGTGTAAGGGAAGACACACTTTAGATTGCTCAGCTCCCAACTCAACTACGCCTCATCTCGTCTTCGCTCGTCTATAGCAGTAGGTTACTACACGAGAAGAAAACCTGCTTATTACTACAAATTCTCATGGTTTTATTGCGTGGGTAACGCTCTTACCGAAAGGTTAATTTTAAGCCACGGGCGTCGGACTGGAAGAAGCCGAAGCTTTGAAACAGAAACTGATAACACATGGCTCGCCAGACAGTCGGGTGGGTCAAGTTCGTCAGCGGGTTGACCTGCGACGTATCCGCCTAGCAACTAAGCGTGCCCTGCCTCATGGAATATCAATGTTTGCCACTAATACAAAAAAATATGATCGACCCAACTGCGCACGGAATGCGCACACGTGGGACATACTGAATGACATGGCGATATATAAGCACCCACTTGAGAGGTAAAATTTAGAGAGTCTCTTGCATGCTGGCAAGAATATAGAATCCACAGTTGGAAAAAAAACAACGCCACACATACAATATAAACTGACCAGGTCCGGTGTTGCATAAACAATAATGTTCCTTCTTATAGATTTATGCAATCATTAGAAGTGTACAACAATAACGTTACAAAAAGATAAAATGCAGGAAAATTGAACATACTGTTTATTTTAAAGAGAATAGTTCTTTATCTCAGTGGGTAGGTACATGGAAATCTTAAATATCGATGCAGATATTAAAGCGGAAGGTCTGTAGATATAATAGATTATTATAAGAAATGATTAAATTTATAAACTCTTAGTATTGAAATGAATGTAATTTGTTAGGGGTACAGGACAACACCACCAACACCATCAACTCAACACCAATGACTCAACACCGCCGATTAAGCTCCGGGACAATTCAGCACTGAAAAAAAACTCAGGACCGATGCCACCCAGCACCAGAAAAATATTTTTTTTTATAACCGAATAAAAGTAATTTATTATGGATTAAAAACATTAATTATTGATTATTTTTCTTCAAATAAAGCATTCGAAAAGGCATTATGTAAAATATAATTCATTCTTTTTAATAAAGTAGACCGTAAAGAAATTTATTTTTTACTAAAGTAAATTGAAATATAAAAATAATTTAATAAAACATTTGTTTTGAATTATTTTTAAATCGAAAAATGCAAAACAAAATAAAGCAGTTTTTTTTTTGTATTTAATTATTTCAAATCGTAATGTAATTTATTTTTAATGAAGGAAATCGACATACTAAAATATTATTTTATAAAAAAATGTCTTCATAAAAATAATTTAAGAAAGCGTATAGATAAAGAAAAATGCAAATCAAAATAGTTTAGTTAAAATAGTTGGTTTATATGTCACTTTTTCAAAAGAAAATACGAAATAAATCTGATTATATAAAAATTGTTTATATGTCCAGTGAATGCTGGACAAATTCTTCAAAGATGAAGAAGAGACTTGAAACAACAAAAATATGCTTGTAGAAAGGTCACGAGGATTACATGTGAGCAATGACGAAGTTTTAGAGAAAATGGAAACAAAAAGGCACCTTCAAGAGGAAGCAGTTGAAATTTCTGGTGCACGTAATGTGGAAGGCGGGCTTGGAAAATCTGATACTCACAGGACGGATTGAAGGCAAGAGGGACAGAGGAAAACAACGCATAACATACTTGACGGGCATGACAAAATGGATGTCAGGACAGGGTTTTAAAAAAAACGAAAAGACAGGATTTAATTAGAGCTGCAAAGAACATGAAATTGTGGAGAGCTATGATCGCCTATGTCTTGTGGGGACACGGCATATCAAGAGGGAGATTACAGCCTAAAAGGCACCAACTCACATACACATATTCCTACCAGAAATACCTCCCAACATAATAGTGTAAGATATTAGTGACAATAGTGTCTTAATCTTACTAATGCCATACTATTATGTGGAAGAGATTTGTGGGGAGTATATGTGGGGTGTATTTCTGTCGCACCCTGTGATAAAATTCGTTATGCTATATAGAGAAGAAAAAATGCGCAGTACACAGCGACAGTTTCATTATGCCGCTTTTGTTGCTCTGGTTTCAGTCGCAAGGAAGCTTTGTACGATGAGTTTACAGCTTCACATTCAATAAATTTTAAATTCAGCATTATCCCACATCTGGTTATGACGATAAACTACATCCGCGCCCTGGGTAAGACAACAAACTACATCCAACAGCAAGGCCACTGATCAGGTTTTGAGGAACGTGGAACCACTTTTTAATTGTTGGTGTTCCCAGGTCCACCCTAAATCAGAGTGGTAGCACCTGTTAGGGTTCCAACTATGGGCAAATAGTTAACTGCGCAGGTGTAGAGATAGATTTTGGTACCAGCACTGTATTTTTTGTAAAGGATTGTTGCCAGAGGCGTGTTTTAAAGAAAAGATTGTTACCAGCAAAACTTTGTTGGCAGCAGTACAATTTTGAAGATATAATACCAGCAATGCATATCTTAAGGAAAGATATTACTAGCAATGCATTTTTTTCAAAAATACATTACCAGCAACAGATTTTTGGAAAAGAATATTACCAGCAATACGTATTTGAAAAAATGTTACCAGCAATACATTTTTGAAAAAAAATTATTACCAACAACAGATTGTTTGAAAAAATATTACCAGCAATACATATTTGAAAAAAATATTACCAGCAATAGATTTTTTTTTTTAAATATTAGCAGCAATATATTCTTGAAGAAAAATAATATTGCCAGCTATACATTTTGGGAAAAATATTACCAGCAATAAAAATCTTGTCGGCATTAAATAACCTATTGAGGTTGATATGCCGTAAAACTAACCAAACCAAACCAGAAATATCTTTCTATTAGACTGGTTAGCAAGTAGGGCTAAACTAAACATCAAATATCAAACATGCTTCTTGGGTTAGAGTTATCAGCTTTGCAAACCACTGATAGCAATTTTGATTCTGACTGGGTATAGCATTATGTTTATAAGGTTTACAAGTAAAGTAAGCCATATCTAAGATGCCTGCTGTAGAGTAATCGTCAGTAAATATGTTTTGAAAACTAAATTTCACCTAATGCCAGGTTCAAAAGATCTGGATATTTTTTTTCTTCCGATGGATCATAAGATGCATTTGTGCAGCAAAGCTTTTCTTTTTAAAAAGACAAACTGCAATTCTCTAAATAGAAACGAAACACTAACCAAGAATGTTTTGTTTTATTTCGAGAAATAAAAGTCAGGAAATATGGCAATAGATGTGCAAAGTTGATATGCAGAAATATTTATGCCACTTAAAAAACAATGCATAAAAGCACAGATGAAACCTATTAAAGTGATTGGCATACGCTTGCCAAAACCATCATTTATCATCGACATATATATTGCTTTAACGCAGCTAGCGTCCTGGACACCTGCCGGTGATTAATGAGTGGCAAGTTCAAGAGAGACAAGTCTAGACATTGTCACTCCATATGGAATACAGAGACACAGGCTTAGCACATTAGTGTTGGGAATGTGGTTTCCGTTACTTGTAGGCTTTTTTTACGGGATGGAGTTGTCTGTCTCACGCTGAAACGGTTTTCAATTCAGAATTATCACTCTTCCAGACGCGTTGCCAGGTAAGGCTACATTGCTATTTAACCCATAGGTAGTGGGAGAAGAGACAGATTTATACCTTTCTGCTATATACCGCACCTATGAACACTAATGGGTATGTCCCAATCCTCATAAATACGGTGGACACTATTGTAATATTTGTATTAGGTTGGTGCAAAAATAATGACGTAATAATATCGTTTTTTGACGTTAAAGTATATGTCAAAAAACGACATTATTCCGTCATTATTTTTGCACCAACCTAATAATATGCTAAGTAGTCCACCATTAGTAGTGGTTTACCTACTTCACGCCGCTGGCGAGTATTTTATTTTGTTGATGTTATAAAAATTTTATAGCATTTTATTCCCTACCTCCTTTTTGGTTATTCCTCATTCAGTAACTTTTTCTAGGTTACAACGGACAGACAGACAGACAGAAAGAAAGAAAGAAAGAAAGAAAGAAAGAAAGAAAGAAAATGTTATATACCATACCTATTTATACTGATAGGTATGTCCCAATCCTCATAAATACGTTGGACACTGTTGTATGTGTGGGTAATATGCTTTCAGTAGTCCACCACTAGCAGTGGTTTACCTACTTCGCGCCGCTGGCGAGTATTGTTTTTTGTTGATGTTATAAAGATTACTATTTCATTTCCAGCCTCCGTTTTGGTTTTTTCTCATTCAGTAACCGTTCCTAGTTTGAATCACTTTCCCAGGTTTAATAATCCTCAATTTATTTGTAAGAAAGAAGTTTTCTATGATACATTTCCTCATAGACTGTATTTACTTAATTCCTCTATACCGCCATTCAATAACACTTGATTCTTGAACCTTGAATTAGGTGAACATCTCGTTCAAAAAATAAATTGTGAGAAAGTAAACGCATCAAACATGGTAGGAATTTCAATTCGGTATAGCAATCCCACTTGCAGTGTTATGTGCATATCCGAGGCAATAAAATATAACATAAATCTTCTTTTTATTAGATGTGCATTAGATGCGTTTGGTGCACATAAAGATTTCTATGGACTGCATTAAAAGGGATTACATTTTTTATGATTATGGAGCTTTCGCATTATTAGAAAGTTATGCGTTGCACTGGGCATTAACTGGCAGAGAGTCTTCTCAATAACCGAGCAGTATCGCAATTATCATTAGTAGTAGTAGTAGTAGTATTAGTATTGGTATTATTATTATTATTATTATTATTATTATTATTATTCATATGTACGATCATTACGCTTTTCTAACAAAGATCAAAGCGTAGTATCGGTCTGATCCGCGGCTCTTCTGAGCTGGGATCAATTAAGTTTTAAGCTCGACAAATTTGCATAATATTATTAATGGAGACGGAATGTGTTAAAGCGATGGAGAAGAAGAAGAGAAAAGAGCACATAAAACATAGGAAGTTAGAAAGAAAGTAAAAAACGAAAGAAAAAAAAAGAGAGCACTTGAAAGTAAGGCCTGAATACACACACGCACTCATATATGCATATATATATATATCATGATCATAGACTCACCCGATAATATCGACATATGTGGATCTGACAACCTCACTCAGTTTTTATCGTTGTGTCGTATGTGACACCTGACTCCCGCTAGTGACTTGCATTCAAGTTCACATATTGTGCAACAGGCACTTAGCCACAGAAATGTTTGTTGACGCTTTACGCCATTGTCTTTCGTCTCATAGCCGATTGATTTCAAAATTTCTGATACAACTATGGCACAAATATCTCCAGTTATTTATACACACACACACACACACATGCACAATATATATATATATATATATATATATATATATATATATATATATATATATATATATATATATATATATATGTGTGTGTGTGTGTGTGTGTGTGTGTGTCGTTTGGGGATATTGTGACACGTAGTATGGCTGGTTCTGCACAAAACCTTTACCACAGTCACCTTCAAATCATATGTACTGCTGTCTGGCTGTCGGTTCCTAGGAACTCAGCTGATTGACTCTCATACGTCGAATATGACGGGAGAGTCCACCATATATATATATATATATATATATATATATATATGTAAGTAAGTAAACATTTAAATACACACTCAGAGGAGATAGACTGTTTCATGCTATACGCAAACATCAGCCACTTCTGTGTGTTGACTTCAATGTTCAATGTTCATTTTTATAATTACATACGCTCTAGCTCTGATATTGAGCACTTTATCGCATTAATATAGCATACCTTACAATTATATTTCTTCATTCATATGTATATATATATATATATATATATATATATATATATATATATATATATATATATATATATATATATCATAGGAAATGGATTAAATTCGACAAATATATTTTCAGTTTACACGTTATTTTTATGGATACACTTGAGTAAATATTCCCTTCTTTAATTAAACAATAATACATTTACTGGCCTGAATGTTCCAGAAATTTCTTAGAAAATATGTGATCTCTGACAGTAATCGAATCTGCATCCTATACGAAACCTCCATTAAGTGTGGCTTGCTATGACCGTTCAGCCACAGAGAACTTTCGGTTAAGCAAAGATCGAATTATTTCTTGCAAACACATATTTTCGCCGTTTTTTCTCGAACTGTCATATCTGCTCTGTAACCTAACGTAAGCAATAGCAACATATCATTGGAAATTTCAATATCTTCTCCGGTCAACTATGAATTGAAATAGCAGTGTTTTCTAATCATAGGTGGCACACAGTCTAGGAGAATGAATAACAGCTTGAAAATATTCTAGGAAAAGTAAAAAGAAAAAAATCTAACTTTAAAAGAATCTGGAACATCGTTTACGAAAATAACCATTAATATAGAAATAGGCAGGAAGAGTTTTAAATCCATTACCCTACGAAATGTGTTAGTAGCCTAACGGAAGATCGGGGAGTTCAAATCCCGGCCAAGCCACTGGATGACTTAAGGAATTTTCTTAAAGAATCAGTGCATATGCTAGGCCACAAACATCTCCTAAGCCGGCCAATACAATATGGGAACCAGTAATGCAAAGAACTACAGAAAAACACCAATAACAAAAATTGTAATGTTAGAAAAATAAGTACTGACCATTAGGTTTATAAGTCCGAAAAATCCATGCACTAATGTCCTCAAGGACAATTGGGTCCAAGTGGATAAAAGCGGTAACTGAAGTAATCCAGTGACATGACCCAAAGAGTTGTGAGTTCAATACCTGACCACAGCAGAGGTGAACAAAAACATGTAGAGTCAAATGGAAATAACTAAAAACTGATATATCCGGAAGAGGCATGACACGTGGAAATAGAGCAATCTACCCAGGTGAAAGAAATAAAGGGGTCGGATCGAAGTTCAAATCACCTGAAGAAAGCCGGAGCGTACAACGGCCGAAACGTCGTAAATATGACAACAAAGATAAGGACAACAGTCTGAACGATATACATAATCTGGAACATGTGACTGATTCTCGTGGCTGTTAGACGTTGCTGACATGTTTTTTTGAGTTGTCTTCTGTCAGATTCAGTTTAAAATAGAACGACACTTAAAACAATGCGCTGCTTAAAAAATACTTGCTTTTCTTTCCTTTCCTTTAGTTTTTCAAACACCAGAAGATGAATTATTGGAAGCTTAGTAAGAACATTGATTGGTTAATTTTACAATGTGAGACAATGGACAGCGACACGGAATGAAAAAATCCAGTCAAGTTCATTACATTCACTTAAATAAATAAATATACTTGAGAAATCTATGAATCCATATTTCTTCCTCTCAGTTATGGGTTAAATAGCAAAGCTGACGTGTTTTGGCGAACATTATATAAGGAAAAATCTGGATTCAAACCCATATGTGCTCCTTATACAAATTAAAATTACATGTTGCTCTTTGGCAAGGTTTAGCGCCCGGAAGACACCGACAGAATGCACCTAACCAGATTAGGCACGGAATATAATGGTGTCAGGCAAAAGATCCTTCATATTGGACAATGGATGTGACTTAATTATTCCGATTCAAAGGGAAACTGTAGGAATGAATGGAGTAAAGACTTGTGGCTCTTAATATATACACAAACGGAACCTGGTTAGTTAGTATTCACATCTCCAACAGCCAAGTTTGCAAAATGGGATAGGAAATTTAGAAAAAGCGATGAAGAAATTCAGTGGGTATCAAAAGTCTATCCTTTATAATAAAAATAATGTGTAAGAATATTGATGCCTAACTATATAAATTTTATATATATATATATATATATATATATATATATATATGAAGAAATAAAGTTTTAAGGTGTGCTATATTTATGGGATAAAGTTTTCAATATCAGAGATAAAGCGTGTGTAAATCCAAATATAAAGTGAACATTGAAGTCAACACTCAGAGGCGACAGGCTGTTTCATTCTAGACGCAATCGACCTGACGATTGCATCCAACATGAAACAGCCTGTCGCCGTTGACTGTTGACTTCAATGTTCACTTATATATATATATATATATATATATATATATATATATATTGTTAAATATAACAGACAAAGAATATCTATTATGTTTGATCATGAGCCCTTGTAAACTTCGTATATTTGCTTTAATATTGGGAGAAAATAAAGACAGAAATTGTCGAACATTTGGATACATTATTATATTGTTCCTTGAGTTAAGCTTTCTGCTCACATGAGCAATCAACAGAGTGGTTATATGGAGCATACAAAGGCCGAAACGTTTTGAATATGGCAATGAAGATGAGGATAACAGTCCTAATAATGTAAACAATATAAGTAATAATAATACCTCATCTCAGAGATATAAAGGCCTAAACGTTGTGAATATGTCAATGAAGATGAAGATAACAGTCCAAAAAATGTGAATAATACAAGTAATCATAATACCACATCTCAGAGATATAGAGTCCGAAATATATGAATATGACAATGATGATGACGATAACAGTCCGAATTATGTAAATGATGCAAGTAATCATAACACCTCATCTCAGAGATATAGAGGACGAAACGTTGTGAATATGGCAATGAAGATGAGGATAACAGTCCGAATTATGTAAATGATGCAAGTAATCATAACACCTCATCTCAGAGATATAGAGGACGAAACGTTGTGAATATGGCAATGAAGATGAGGATAACAGTCCGAATTATGTAAATAATGCAAGTAATCATAACACCTCATCTCAGAGATATAGAGGACGAAACGTTGTGAATATGGCAATGAAGATGAAGATAACAGTCCGAATTATGTAAATAATGCAAGTAATCATAACACCTCATCTCAGAGATATAGAGGACGAAACGTTGTGAATATGGCAATGAAGATGAGGATAACAGTCCGAATTATGTAAATGATGCAAGTAATCATAACACCTCATCTCAGAGATATAGAGGACGAAACGTTGTGAATATGGCAATGAAGATGAGGATAACAGTCCGAATTATGTAAATAATGCAAGTAATCATAACACCTCATCTCAGAGATATAGAGGACGAAACGTTGTGAATATGGCAATGAAGATGAGGATAACAGCCCGAATTATGTAAATAATGCAAGTAATCATAACACCTCATCTCAGAGATATAGAGGACGAAACGTTGTGAATATGGCAATGAAGATGAGGATAACAGTCCGAATTATGTAAATAATGCAAGTAATCATAACACCTCATCTCAGAGATATAGAGGACGAAACCTTGTGAATATGGCAATGAAGATGAGGATAACAGTCCGAATTATGTAAATAATGCAAGTAATCATAACACCTCATCTCAGAAATATAGAGGACGAAACGTTGTGAATATGGCAACGAAGATGAGGATAAAAGTCCGAATTATGTAAATAATGCAAGTAATCATAACACCTCATCTCAGAGATATAGAGGACGAAACGTTGTGAATATGGCAATGAAGATGAGGATAACAGTCCGAATTATGTAAATAATCCAAGTAATCATAACACCTCATCTCAGAGATATAGAGGACGAAACGTTGTGAATATGGCAATGAAGATGAGGATAACAGTCCGAATTATGTAAATAATGGAAGAACTTGCTTTCGTTGTCGGAATTCTTGTTGTATATGGACAAAATAGAAATGCATCTATAATCGAAAAGAAAAATCTAATGCGTGCAATAAATAATGATGTGGAAACTAACATGTTTGTTTTTTCAATGATAAAAGGTGCATTTTCGATTCCGAAGGCGCACTGCAATAGCAAATGATGCCTTCCAAAAATTAAACAAAATAGTAAGACGCAGAAAAATTCGTTAGAAACCAAGAAAAGACTGCTTATATAATATCAATCATCTTGTATAGCTGCGAAAGTGGAACATTTTTCTTCACCAATGAAAAGAATGGAAGTCATAGAAATGTAGGTCAACCGTTGGATGATGGGAACTCTAGGAGGGTGCGAGTAAGCAACCAAAAAGTCTTAAGGAAAATGGAAAAAAAAAGAATCAGAACCAAAAAACGACAGCTGAAATTTTTTGGACATATAATATAGAATGAAGGGCTTGTAAAATTTGACCCTCACATGACATATTGAAAGTAAAAGAGCCAGTTGGAAACATGGCGTACCCAACTGGATAGGTATGTGTAAACGCATGGAAAAGAGGGGGAAGCATGGTGTAGTAATGGACAGAGCTTGGATTCAGGAATCGGAGAGCCGAGTTCGAATTCCAGTCGAATTACATTCACTTACGTGCTAATACCGTTTAGAAAGGTATGAATCCTCTTCCTCTCCCCACCCCAAGCTATGGGAAAATAGCAGGACAGTCATTGTCTTACTTCTCACTAAAGTATTCTGATTTTCTTTTATTCCCTGTAACCAACTGGTCTACCGTAGAAAGAAATAGCAACCTATAGCGAAAAAAAAAATCTGCCTCGTCAGTCATGTATCGAAAGATACATGATCGTCTAAGCTTGTATCACGCATGACACACAACTGACTGAACACATGGTGAACGAGCGTTGGGTTTGATTATAAAACGACAAACGTTATTAAGAGCTACAAAGATCGGAAGTTTTGGAGAATAATAATCACCAGACAGATTGGAGTATTTTGGAAAAGAATTTGTCCTCTTCATTGCTACCGACTGTGTATATTTCAACAAGCTAAAATTGCTAAAGTAATTTGCGATATTTTTTTTTTCAGAACAATGCCCAAGCAATCACCTGATTTGAATTTATGTGGAAATTTATATGGCTGCTTGTAAGATCATTTTTTTATCAGGACAGCAGAAACATTAAGGATTTCAAGACCACTTCCAAAGAAAATTGGATCAAGTTTTTCAATAATATTTTTCCGAAGGATACTGTGAGTTGTCAGGAAAAGCGTCTCCGAAGCTAACTTACTAACCAAAGTCATGCCACTACATATGAAAACAATGTGCCCAAAGGCATTTACCACATTAACATTTGTTTATAGTTCATTCTGTCTTATAAGTTTGGATTTTTTTTATTTCTTTTACTGTTTAGCTCTGAGATCCTGAAGGCAACTTTATAATTTCATCTTCCCAGAATGTTATCTTTCTCGGCAAAGAACGGCTGTAGGCATAGTTTTGTGGTTTTCCAGAAAACTGATAATTTTGTTAAAGCCATGAACTGGAAATATATGTTAATCCAAAAGGTGCCATATTTAGCGAATACATCGAAGGAATGAAAGATTCACCCCAAAAACTTTAACAGTGTTTACCTAATCACCATAGATACGTACGTGCAATCTGGAATTATGTGATTTGTAAAAATTAATTCACCCCCCAAAAAAGGCGATAATATCACTAAAACTCACGTGGTTACAGGGAAGGAAAGTGAATCAGAATACTTTAGTGAGGAGAAATGTGACAAGGACAAAGAAATGAATAAGGTTCAGAAAACAGAAGATGGCGATTGACATTGCATTTAAACTTTTCGAGATTGTGGGTGACAGGGAAGCAAGATTTGGTTTGGTTTACGGCATATCAACCTCAATTGGTTATTTAATGCCGACAAGATTTTTATTGCTGGTAATATTTTTGTTCAAAAGTATTGCTGCTAATTTTTTTTTTTTTCAAAAATGTATAGCTGGTATTTTTTTTTTCAAAAATGTATTGCTGATAAATATTGTATTGCTGGTAATAAGTTTTTCCTTCAAAAATTCATTGCTGGCAATAATTTTTTACAAAATGTATTGCTGGTATTAAAACCTATTTTTACACTTTCATAGTGTTTTGACCCCAGGTTGGTATTAACTATTTGCCCATAGCTGGGACCCTAACAGGTGCTATCACCCCGCGTCGGGTTGTTTGTTTTGTTTTGTTTTACGGCATGTGAACTTCAATGGGTAACTTAATGCTGACAAAATATTTTATTGCTTGTAATATTTTTTTCTTCAAAAATCTATTGCTGTTAATATTTTTCTCAGAAAATATATAGCTGTTAATATTTTTTCAAACATGTATTGCTGATAATAATCTATTTGTGATAATATTTTTACAAATATTGTTTTGACCCCAGTTTAAAGGTAAGCTATTTGTCCATAGCTGGGACTCTAACAGGTGCTATCACCCAGGGTCGGGATGAACCTGGGAACACCAGCAATTAAGAGGTGGTTCCACAATCTTCAAAATCTCCTGATCAGAGGCCTTGTTGTCGGACGTAGTTTATCGTCTTACCCAGGACGCGGATGTAGTTTATCGTCTTACCCAGGACGCTGATGTAGTTTATCGTCTTACCCTGGACGCTGACGTAGGTTATCGTCTTACCCAGGACGCCAGAGAAGCAAGAAATTGGAAGGAGCTACTACAAGTGCAAAGTGCGAGATAAGATACTGTTCGGATAGAAGTGGCGGTTAGATCTAGCGAGTTCAGCAGTATAATGGTGAGACCTAGTAACCAATTTAGTAGGGAATATAACCATTATATAATTTGGTAAATCCAGACACTTTTAGTCGATTTCAGCTGGCCTAACTTGGAGAATTACTTGGTTGAATCATTCGTTGCTTCCCAATTAGTAGACCATAGCAAAAGGCACCCTTCTAACGCTACTATACTTGCCATTATCTGAATTAAAATTTTAGTTATTTGGTGGTGGTTCCATTCGTACGACCCAGAATCTCTTGCAGTTCACAATATTGTAAAATAACCACTATTCCTCGCTCATCACTGCCTACGGTAATGTGGCCCAGTCGTTTTCCCACCAGCTTATAGTGAAGTTACTCATTAAACCAACATAACCAGGAAGGTCATTATTTTAATCGCTATGAACCTCAGTTGGTCTATTAGACTGTGGGGCATCAACCAGTGACATCTTTCCAGCATAAAATCTCGTAAACTATTTTTAATCGTTCTATCATTTCCAATATCTTTTCCATATTCTGTACGTGCGTTTATGTGTTTGTGTAGCATGTTCTTTTTCTATGTGTTGTGTCCTTGCAGGACATGGGCAATCATAGCTCGCCATAACTACCTCTCCCTTATATATCTCAGGAACGTTTCTGCCGTCGTCAAGCCACCCACCCCGCGTTTCATAACTATTTCCATACAAGAATTGAACAGAATTTTAATTGTAGGCACTAATATGTGAGGTTTCCTTAGCCAATCAAAAGTGATCTTTTATTGTAGTTATGGCTGAACGCGCCAAACGTCAGTTAACGGCAAAAAAGGCAAACAAAGTTGTTTCCTGTGTCATATGACACATAAGGCAATAATGTTTATTTCTCATAATATCCATCAAGTCCTAATCATTGTAACAATTGTCATTCTTCTCACCGGCATGCTAGATGGGCTCTTTAAAGGACCCTACTATTTACATATTGCGTGATAAGAAGTGAATTTATGCCTTCCCTTGAGGGGGTATTAGAGCCATGTGATTGCAAACCGGAGTTTGAACTCGAGTCGCTACGTTCGTTGACTCTGTCTTTAGATATTAAATTCACTCGCATCTCGCTCTTTTTTATTATATTTTATGTATTTTCGCCACTTCTCTGTATAATGTCAAAATTTACATTTAAAAGAAAACAAACTTCTGGTACGATACCTACTACTTAAAAAATACCACAGGTACGGTAAAAAAAAAAAAAAAATCTCTGCTACAATAACTTCTCCGAAAAAAAACCCTCAAGAACGATAACTACCACGTAAAAAAAAACTCTCTCGTGCGATAAACACTGCGTAAAAAATCTCTTGAAATTCCTTCTGGTTCTTTAAAATTTACATTTAAAAGTAAAATCCTTTAGGCATATACTAGTGTACCGGTGCAGTCAAAAATGACTGTTATTGTTATAAAGTTTTAATAGTGAGATGCAATTAAACAGAAGTCTTGAAAGAATATATTGAAATTCAATAAAGTGGAGATAAAGAATCCCCAACTGAAAGAGAAGCCAATGAACTGTTTAATTAATCCGATCTCTTTATATTATCTTGACGATCAATGGCATCTATGATCCCTTGATTACTCCTGGTATTATATCAATCGCTTTTTGTTCAACCCTACAACACTAACCATGGGTATATAGTACCCAGCGCAAATTTTCCTATTTTTTCATTACAATTTAGTTATGTAGGTTTTATGTTATGTAGTAGTTATCATACCAGAGGTTTGTTTTAAGATGTAGTTATCATACCAGGGTTGTTGTTTTTTTACGGAGTAGTTATCGTACCAAAGATTTTTTTACGGAGTAGTTATAGTGCCAGATGGTTTTTAACGGAATAATTATCGTGCCAAAAGGTATTTTACGGAATAGTTATCGTACCAGCTTTTTTTTTTACATAGTAATTATCGGAGGTTTTTGGGGGTTTTTTGGGGGTTTTGGGGGTTTTTTTTTTACATTGTAGTTATCATAGCAGTCTTCTTTTTACGGAGTGATTATCCCAGCATGGAGTTTTTTACGGAGTTGGTATCGTAACAGAGGATTGATTTTTGACGAAGAAGATATCATACCAGAAATTTCTTTTACGGGTTAGTTATCGGAAACGAGGTATTTTTACGAATTTAATCGTACCAGCGATTTTTTACGGAGTAGTTAGCGCACGAGAGAATTTTTCCTTATGGAGTAGTTATCGTAACAGAGACTTTTTTACAGAGTAATTATTGTACCAGAGGGATTTTTTACGTAGTATAGGGTTTTTACGAAGTAGTTATAGTACCAGAGGGTTTTTTTTTAATTACGAAGTAGTTATAGTACCAGCAAGGTTTTACTGAGTAATTGTCGTACCAACGGTGTTTTAAGAGAGTAGTTACCACACCACTGGCTTTTTCTTTATGAAGTCGTTATCGTACTAGGGGGTAGGGTGGATTATGGAGTTTTTATCGTACCAGAGGCTTTTTCCACGGAGTAGTTATCATACCAGATGTTTTTTGTTTTTTTTCCGTAGTAGTAATCGTACCTAAGGATTCTTTATTCTTACGGGGTAGATATCGTATAAGTCTTTTTTACGGAGTAGTTATCATATCATAGCAGAGGCTTTTTTACAGTGTAGGTATCGTACCAGAGGTTTTTGTTTTTTGCGGAGTAGTTATTGTAGCAGATGGTTCCTTTTTGCTTATTAGTTAACAAAACAGAGGGTTTTTTTTTTTACAGAGTAGTTATCGTACCAGAAGATTTTTTTTAGGAGGAGATAGCGCACCTGGGGTTTTTTCTGTATGAAGTAGTCATCGTACAAGAGGGATTTTTAAAGATGACTTATCGTAACAGAGGCTTTTTTAGAGTACATATGGTACCAGATGGTTTTCTGTCCATGTTAGTTTTTGTACTAGAGAGTTGTTTTTCTATGGAGTAGCTTTCGTACCAGAGGCTTTATTGTTTGTTTGTTTTTTGTTGTTTTTTTGTTTTGTTTTTTTTTTGCAAAGTAATTGCTGTACTGGGACTGGGGTCTTTACAGTGTATTTATTTTACCAGTTGTTTTTTTGAGGGAGTAGTTTTTGTACCATGGTTTGTTTTTTTTACAGAGTAGATATCGTACAAGAGTTGTTTTTGTTGTTGTTGGTTTTTTTGGTGGGGAGGGGGTTTACGGAGTATTTATCACACCAAAAGGTTTATCTTCACGGAGTAGTCATCATACCAGAGTGTATTTTCACCGAATAATTATCATAAGAGGTGTTTTATTATTATTATTATCATTATTATCATTATTATTATTATTATTATTATTATTATTATTATTATTATTGTGTAGCTACCACACTATTTGTGTTTTTCTTTACGGAGTAGTTATCGTACCGGGTGGGGGCGTGGTTACAGAGTAATTGTACCAGAGGATTTTTATACGAGTAGTTATCGTATGGGATGTTATTCTACGTAGTAGTTATCGTACCTGAGGGCTATTTTTTTTACGATGTTGTTATCGTACCATTGTGTTTTTTACGGAGTAGTTATCATACTAGTGGGTTGTTTTATTCACGCACTTGGTATTGTACTAGGGGTTTTTACTAGTTAACGAAAGAGCGTTTTGTTTTTGTTTTTTACAGATTAGTTATCATAGCAGAGGGGTTTTATGGAGTATTTATTGCACTTGAGGCTTTGTTTACGGAGTGGTTATCGTACCAGATTGTTTTTATGCAGTAATTATCATACAAGAGGCTTCTTTTTACAGAGTAGTTGTTGTTCATTTTTTTTTTTTTTACGGAGTAGTTATCATAACAGTGTTTGTTTTTTTTTTTGTTTTTTTACTGATTTGTTATCTTACCAGAGTATTGTTTGTTTGTTTTTTTTTACAAAATAGTTATTGTACCAAATGGTTTTATTTTACGTTGTTATTATCGTATCAGTGGCATGTTTCTCGGAGTAGTTATCATACCAGAGAGTTTTTTTATGGAGTATTTATCGTATTAGATGTTTTTTCTATGGAGTAGTTATCGTACCATATTTTTTAAGTAGTAGTTATCGTACTAGAGCGTTTTTTTTTTACGGAATAGATTAACACATTCTTCTTTTTCATTTGTTCTTTTTCTAGAAGCTTCATGGAGCGATTATTATTATTAATTTGTATGTTGTTATCGTCCCAGCGATTTTTGCGGGGGGTAATAGCAAAAGAATGTTTTTTTACAGATTAGTTATCGTACCTGAGGGCTTTTTACGGAGTAGTTATCGTACCAGAGCTATTTTTATGGAGTAGTTATCGTACAAGACGTTTTTTAAGGAGTATTTATCACATCAGAGGATTTTTTTATGTAGTAGTTATAGTAACAGAGGATTTTTTTACGAAGTAGTCATCATACAAGCGGGTATATTTACTTAGCCATTATCAGTGAGTTTTTACGTAGTACTTACCACACCAGTGGATTATTCTTTACGTAACAGTTATTGTATTAGAAGGGCGTGGTTACGGAGTAGTTATCATACCACAGGATTTTTCTACAAAGTAATTATCCTACCGGATGTTTTTTTTACGGAGTAGTTATGGTACCAGATGATTTTTTCCTAAGGTATAGTTATCGTGCCATAGGATTATTTTATGGAAATTATTATTAAAAACCCTTAGTTATTATTGTAACTGATGGTTTTTAAGCAGTAGTTACTGTACAAGAGGGTTGGTTTATTTACGCATTAGTAATCGTACCAGGGAGATTTTTATGGAGTGGTTAACGTAAGAGTGTATTTTTACGTAGTAGTTATTGAACCAGATGATTTTTACGTAGTAATTACTGCTGGAGAGGGTTTATCTTTACGGAGTATTATCGTACCAAAGGAGATTTTTACGCAGTAGTTATTCTACCAGAGGCTTTGTTTACGGTTAAGTTATCGTTCCAGATGTTTGTTTTTATGTTGTAATTATCATACCAGAGGCTTTTTTACCGATTATTTATCGTAAAAGATTTGCCGGATGGTAATGTAATAATTATACTATATGTTGTTTTTTTTTTACGGAATATTTATCGTAATAATGTTTTTCTTACTGAGTAGTTTTCGTACCAGAGTTTTCTTTCTTCGTATTTTTATGGAATAATTATCGTAACAGTCGTTTTTTTTTTGGGGGGGGTGTTTTTTTTAAGTAGAATGTATCGCATCGATGGGGTCTTTTTTTATATAGTAGTTATCGTATGAGATGATTTTATTTTACGAAGTTGTTATCGTACCAAATGTTATTTTATGGAGTTATTGTACCAGAAGAGCTTTTTTCGCGTACTTATCCTACCAGATGTTGTTTATTTTTCAGGGGTAGTTCTGAGTAGTTTTCAGAGGCTTTTTTTTTTCACGGAATAGTTATCATACCAGCGGGATTTTTACGGTGTAGTTATCCTACCAGAGGTTTTTTTTTTTCGGAGTAGTTATCGAACCGGAGGTTTTTTTCTTTACGGAGCAATTATCATACAAGAGATTTGTTATTTTTATTCTTTACAGAGTAGTTATAATACCAGCAGTTTATTTACGGAGTAGTTATTGTACCAGAAGGTTTTTTTTTTATGTAGCTATTATCATACTAGAGGTTTTGTTTATAGAACACCAACATACTGTACGAATATAATCAGTCCAATAAACATTTATTAAATATTAATTATTAACCCTATGACAGAAATGAAGCATGGAGAGAAAGGATTGAAGTTTTGAATTTCCGGACACGTCTGCGTCCTTCATCAACGGATAGAGAAATAAACAGAGAAATGGGAATTACTCACCGACAGATGTTTTTGTAGACGATGTATTTTCTGGTAGAATTGATATTGTTAGCCAAAACCCGGTCTCTGTCTGATTTTTCGATGTGCGAAACTCTTAGCGTCTAGGTTCGGTAGCCGGGAGGATAGATGTAGATCGGATTTGAAGTATATCCTAAAAATAAATTCCTACATAGAGGGACTAAACAGAGATTTGGTTTTACTCAGAGACTATAATTTCCACAAGGAAACCCATTATCAGCAACACCACACCTCGGATGAGTAAGATCTCTACCCACATTTTAACTTTAAATTTTAACAGCCATCACCTACCTACTATATTTTTATGTTCTATCACCTATGATTCCCCTCATAACGCACTATTCCTTAAGGAAAGTATTGTCCTGTATACTGAAGGTCCCTTTCCAGTCATCATCTTTTATATCATCATTGATTCTATCACAATGGTTCTTTTACATATAAGCTTATGTAATAAGTGGGGGAGGTTAGTGTAGATATATACTAATCTTGTATTTATATATTTACGTGTATTGAGATTCATGTTTGTGTGGTGGCTTGTGCATGTTTATACATTGTTATGTTCACTTAGGTACGCATGTGCATCTATATATGAATACGCATTTCCCCTCAGTTTTTTCTTTATTATTATTATTATTATTATTATTATTATTATTATTATTATTATTATTATTATTTATTGCACCCCCTTTTTTAACAATAAATTTTCTAATTTTATCCAAAATTTTTATCTATTTTTTGTTCCTTCCTTTTTCTTTTCTTTTCCTTTTATTTAATAATATCTTATTACTATATATCTCATTTTATTTTCTATCACATTTTATTCTAACCACAGCCCGTCTTTCTAAACTTGGCAACTTGGTCGGATAATTTTGGTCACAAATGGCTGCAAAACGTCTTTCCCTCTTCTCAACCAATAACTTTCTTCATCTATGTTTACAATCTCACTCCGACAGTCCCCCACTAGTAACAATTGAACTGCTTAACGCTTTTACACCGATCAAAATTTTAAATTTAAGTTTCTTTTCATAAAAAGTTTTGCACATAGAGAAATCAGAGATCGGTTTTTGCTAAAAATATAAATTCCAGCAGAAAATACACCGTCTACAAAAACATCTGTCGGTGAGTAATTGCCATTTTTCTTTTTATTCCTTGGTCTATTGAAGAAGGATACAGATTTGGCTGAAAATTCTGAACTTAAAACGTTTCTATCTGTGATTCATTTCTATCATATGGTTAATAATTAATATTTAATAAATGCTTATCGTATTGATTATATTGGTACCGCTTCGTTTTTCCTCG
>OZ010602.1:23182726-23207726 GCA_963932145.1 Acanthosepion lycidas
TGAATTTTATATTAAAATTTAATATTAATTAGTTAAAAATGAATTGTATTTTAGATTAAACCTAACATTAAAGCATTAATTAATTACGATAACCAAGGTTCGTTATCAAGTTTTTTGAATTCTCATATGCTTGTATTTTGATTGGTCATTCCAGCTTATGAAACAGCGTTTCCCGGAGCGAGGAATGCTTGATTAATTTGAAACTTTTAAAACCCTTTATTCTGCATTCAACACCATCACTTGATAGGACACCAGAAGTGTTGAAACAAAATGGCTATTTTTGTAGTGATTTTATAACATGTTTATGTTATAATTTTCGAATAAATAATTATATTTGCTCTACTCTGTATTGAGCACTCTTTTAAGAATAGTATTTTTTGGTTATTCGAATTTATTCCGTATACAACAATCCTATATATATATATATATATATATATATATATATATATATTCGTGTGCGTATATATCAGCTTAGATTTGTGCTACCGCTGCGGAAATAATGTATATTTATTATTAATATATTTACAGGGTGCGATGTATGAACTGCCATCTAAATTACGCAAAAATAAAAAAAAATAACATTGGCATTTTAACAGATATATTTACCAAATTTACACAAACATATCTTGCAATACTAAAGAGTAAATTTATTTAATAAAATCGCACATTGGCTTCAACTAGACGACTTCGGAATCTTCAGCATCTCTTCTGGACGGTCTCCCTGTTTAGCGAACCCTGCGATAAACCTTTGCTTCAGTTCATCTTTGGTGTTTCAAGTTGTTTTGTTGGCCTCTCGCTCAACTGCGCCTCGCACATAATAATCAAGGGGGTTGCAGTCTAGGTTGTTAGGCGGCCAGATGTAAGGGGTGATGTGGTCGGAGAAGTTGTCTGACAACCAAGACTGGCTTCTCCTTTTTGTGTGGCATGTGCAGGGTCCTGTTGCCAGACATAGGTTTTTTATCGGCCACCCTCTTGACCCATGGCAGCACTACTTCCTCAAGGCACTTTATGTATGCCTCTGTGAGTCTGAGGCCCTGTGAATGTAGGCATAACGTCGCCATCGCTAGTAATCAATCTCAAGACCTTCGTAATCACTATTAGATTCATCTAACTCTTCCCGAATCCTCTGAAATGTCCTCAGACTGACAACCAAACATTCTGAAATGTTCATATTCGAGCTTCCAGACAGAGTGCCAAGCAGTACAGCATGCCGTTTCCAAAATTTTGGTGGAGGGAATTGCGGCATGATATTCTTTTTGTAACAGAAAGTGCTCAACTGACCCTACTATATTGTGCAGTTAACAAAATCAAAACCCAATAACGCGCATCGCGAAATTAAAAATATAAAATGGTGACGATTTGAACTTTTGATTAAAGATCAACGAAATTTCCTTGTTTTGTTTTATTTACTCTTACAATATTTCTAATGTTGGCATTGGTAAACATGGCCGTATGGTCAGGAGATTAGAACGTTGACTTTCTATGAGACCCAGGTTCTTATAAATTAATTCCTGGCATTAAGGAAACGAGCTCAACTTTGGAAAGGGATTAAAAATCACAACCCTTGTTGACCCAGGCTCTAGAGGTGAAATTGCGTAGATCGAACTGCACAGAATCCTTAGATGGTTGTGCTCTCACATAAGCCACAAGTGATCGGGAGCGAAGTTTTCGGCGTACTGGCGTTGTTCAGAAACATTAACGCCACCAAAGTATATGCCCTGTCGCAGAAAATGTTAGTAACGCCTGGGCAGCATATTTCCAATATAAACAATACGGCAGTCTTACCATCACCTGAAGAAGTATAATGATAGTATTGAAGCATGAAAACTTTTCCATTGCGGTTTCAACATGTTTTATTGCAATCTCTTATAACAAAAATAATTTTAAAAATTATATATATATATATATATATATATATAGTTTATGAAAAACTAAGTAATCTGTATGGGTAGACCCAGGGAGGATAAAATCCAGACAGCTCAATGTAAATCCAGTGCAAATAATTTAAATAAAAACAGACCACTTTAAGGTTCCATGTAATAAATTATTTCAGCTCAGCCCTTTTAAAGGACTGCGGATCATCACACTTCACTTCCAAAGGTTGAAACATAAATGATTTTTTTGTCCTTTTGAAGGACAAAAATATCCATTAAATTTGTCGTGAGAAATGGAAAATTTAACTTCATGAAATTTGCAGTGAAAATTGATTCACTTTTTACAGAGAACTTCGAAATACCTGATTGGGCTAAAAGTTAACATTTTTTTTTATTTTAGTTCTACCTGCGTTTCAGGGCTGGACAAGTCTCAGTTCAAGATGAGGTGTTTTTCAAGGCAACCAGTCTGCTGAAGAAAGAAAGGGAACGTATGAAAATTAAATGAAACTAGTCAATACAGCGTCAAACAATGAATGAGTTGGTTTTCAAATTTGAAGTCAAGTCGAGTCTAGTGGCAGATTCTAGTCCGAGAAATTTCTGATACCATGTCATGTGTTTAATATATATATATATATATATATATATATATATATATATATATATATATATATATCCCATTTAAAATGTCATAAGTTTAATATCCGGGTTTAATTGTATAAAACCTCTTTCCTTTAAGTCTTTCCTGGTCACGTCCTGCTTTCTCTTCCATTCGTAAGGACGTCCTCCCTCCCCATCATGTTAATTCAGTGATTTACCAATACAAGTGTAGTTGTAGACACGACTACATAGGGAGGACGTTCCAGCATTTGGATTCGAGAATAAAACAGCATTTACCCCCCAGGATTTTGAATCCGTCCTCCAGGAATAGCCAACTGACTAACAGTTCTGGTTCTGCTATTGCTGAACATTTAATAAATAGAAGTGAATGTGCGGAAAATTTTAGTGGTGACCGATTTATCGTCTGGTTCGGTCCTGATCTCCAGTTGGAAATGAATTGGTCGGAGGCGCAAGGGAAGGCCGAGATCACGGTTAAGCTGTGGTCTCGGAGGAGACTTTCCCTGAAGGGAAGGGCGCAAGTATGTGTTTCACACATATATCCTATCCTCCTTTACCGACTCTCTGTGCTTCCACTCCCGTATGCCAGACTAATGTCATTAGTCCGGACCTTGTTCTCTTTCTTGTGGAGAGACAAGGCCCCTTTGGTATCTCGCGAGATCTGTTGCCTTCATCCCTCTGAGGGCGGTCTGGGTATGCCTAGCATTGAGATTCGTCAATATATCCTTCGCATTACCTTTCTAGATCGAATGTGTCGCGGATTGGATGAGGTGGGCACCTTTTGGAAAGAAGATGTCCGAAAACATTTCCCATCCCTGAGAAGTGTACTCTCGTGCGAGGATTAGGCCGGCCGTAGACCTCGTGCCGAATGCTCCTTCTACCGCGAATGTCGTAGTGCTTTGAAGCTCCTCTTACGGACGACGGATGGCCTCTCCGACGCCCAGGCGTTGTCTCGTAAAGAATTGTATTAATTGTTAGTTAGCATATTAGATTTATAGTTTTATCTAGGTCCCACTCCACATTTCACCTCAACGTCCTAGAGTCCTTGTATATCAGATCCCGTGAGCCTTCCCTTTGTAAACAGAGGGAATGCTTGCTGGGTCTGAATATTATTGGACTCTAGTCTCTTGAAATTCATATTTTTTTCTCTCCATTTAATTACATTCGTTAATTAAAATTAATTTACACGCTTTTAAATTCCCAGAATAAATAAGTCCTGGGACGAAACCGGTTGTTTTATTTTAGATTTTGCTTTTAAAAATGCCTTATTATTGTCTTTTCCTATCTATTATTAAATTCTGTACCACGAAAAACTTATTTAAATATTTAAAGCGGAGGTACAAACCTGAATTTATCCATAGTTTAGATAAATTATTATCACTCAAGGCACGTATAAGACGGTTCAAATTTCAATGCCAGTTTCTTCAAGCGTGTATTGACAAACATGTATGTCCGTCCAATATCTTGTTTCGGATAAGGAATTCGAGACTACATTCAGGTTTAAAAATTGAGAAAATATTTATGGAGGATTCAATTAAAACTTTTTCTAAAAGAATCCTTTTTCTCAATTGTAACCTTATGATTCAAAGGAGAAAGTGTATGGCAACACTTTCTTACTTTGATCTAATTCGTTTTTCCCGGTTAGTTGGTTATTCAAATGACTGTGGAGTTAAAATTTTTCTGCATCTATGCAGACAAAATTAAATTACTTAATTCGTAAACGGTTTGGATGCAGTGATGAACCTACTGGGGAAGGAATTATCTTTAATTATTCATCTTATGAGTCTTCCAATTTGAGGACTCGTATCTTGGCTCATGGTTTGGATTTTTGTGTTCCGTTTTTAATGCCTGACCGTGAGAAAATTTTCTCGGAGTTTGAGGTTTATATGCACAAGTTTGTAGATTTGTCCCTCATTCTGTCGAGTCTCTTAGTGATTTTAAGGCCAAACAATAGTTATGCCCATTCTTATGCTGGCTCCTCTCTTTCTTTATCAGAGCCAAAATGGGGAGAACAACACTGCCAGGTAATTAAAAATTTTAAAAATAATTATAACCTGGTTATAACTAAACCTGATAAATGTGTTGTTGTTGTTCTACTGAACTATTCTGAGTATGTTTCTAAGATGGACAATATACTTGGTGACACATCAAAGTTCATAAAATTAGGTCCAGTCGAGACCCATGATCATACTGCCTCAATTGAAACTAAATTTCAAAGGCAATTATTAAAGTGGGTCAAGAGTGGTTTACTCTCCTCTGAAATTTCAAAGTTAATTAGACCAACTGGGTCCATTCGTCCCCGTTTATATGGGTTACCAAAAATCCATAAGGACGGTGTTCCTTTACGACCCATTCTGTCTATGATTGGGTCTTCCCAGCATAAAGTCGCTAGTTGGCTCTCGAATGTGTTACAACCAGTTTTGTCGCACTTCAGTACATATTGCATTAAAGATTCCTTCTCCTTTGTGGAAATTATACATAGTCCTTCTACTTATGGTGGGTTCATGTGTTCGTTTGATATCTGCTCCCTGTTTACATGTGTTCCCCTGTCTGAGACTATTGAGATGTGTTCTGATATATTGTATCGTATCTCTTTGTCTCCTCCGGATTTTCCAGAGGATATATTTGTTGATCTCATGATGTTCGCCACTGCGTCTGTCGAATTTAGTTTTAATAATATTATGTATCGACAGATCGACGGGGTAGCTATGGGTTCGCCTTTGGGTCCAACGTTGGAGAATATTTTTGTCGGTTTTCACGAGGCTTCCTTATTTACTTGTAATGGTCGCCCTCTTATGTATCATCGTTATGTGGATGATACCTTCTGCTTCTTTAATAATGAGACCGAAGCCGACAAACTTCTCACCAAATTAAACTCTTTCCATCCTGCTCTCAAGTTCACCGTAGAAAAGGAGTCTAATTCTTGTCTTTCCATTTTGGATGTTCTTGTCCATAAGATTGCTGACAAGTTTGAGACTTCTGTATTTAGGAAGGCCACTTTTTCGGGACTTTACACGCGTTGGGACTCTTTTTGTCCCAGACAACGTAAGATTAATTTAATTAAGTCCTTAATTCACAGGGCACTTGCGTTATGTTCTGAGGGTTTTCTCTCCGGGAAAATTGACTTTGTTAGAATGACACAATCAAAAAACGGATATCCGTTGGATGTTTTAGACTCCGTTATTCATGATATCATCAGTAAATTCCATAGGGTGAAGCCGCAATTAGCTGATAAATGCCCAGTTTATTTGCGTCTTCCCTATTTTGGTACAGAGGGTGAGAGTTTATCGAAACGTATTTCACGTTTAATCAATAGTTGTTATTTTTCGGCGAATGTTAGGGTAATATTTGTTACCCGTCCTGCTTTCTCTTCCATTTGTAAGGACGTTCTCCCTCCCCATCATGTTAATTCAGTGATTTATGAATAGAAGTGTAGTTGTGGACACGACTACATAGGGAGGACGTCCCACCATTTGGATTCGAGAATAAATCAGCATTTACCTCCCAGGATTTTGAATCCGTCCTCCAGGAATAGCCAACTGACTAAAAGTTCTGGTTCTGCTATTGCTGAACATTTAATAAATAGAAGTGAATGTGTGGAAAATTTTAGTGGTGACCGATTTATAATTTTATCTAGGTCCCACTCCACATTTCACCTCAAGGTCCTGGAGTCCTTGTATATCAGATTTCGTGAGCCTTCCCTTTGTAAACAGAAGGGATACTTGCTGGGTCTGAATATTATTGGACTCTAGTCTCTTGAAATTCATAATTTTTTTTCTCCCCATTTAATTACATTCGGTAATTACAATTAATTTACACGCTTTTAAATTCCCAGAATAAATAACTTGATAAGTTCTGGGACGAAACCGATTGTTTTTATTTTAGCTTTTGCTTTTAAAAATTCCTTATAAATATTGTCTTTTCCTATCTATTATTAAATTCTGTACCACGAAAAACTTATATTATTGTACAAAAAAGCAAGAACACTAAGATATGTAATCCGGTGTTCCTCACTGTTATTTTTATTTTTTAAAAACATTAATAAATATTATAAATTAACTGATTTAAACATATGGTTTCATCGCTCGACAGGAATTTCAATGTTTCAAAAACAGAAAACAAAAACTTCAAGTTCAATTATATTAAATTAAAAGCATTAGTTCTGTTTCATCTTCAAGCGAATTTTGGAACCATTTTCCAAAATTCTCTTAAAGATGAAACCATATTTTTAAACCATATATATAATCTAGCCAATTTCATTTAGATTGTTTTTTTCTTTTTTGTTTCCATCATCTTTATTATTAAATATTCCACATTGTGAAGATCTGCCGAGAATGACGTAATGTTGTAAGAACCTGGACATAAACTTCCCGTGGATGAACTAGCGATTAAAACACTTTCTAAACCTTTTCATATTAACCAATAGTTTTTTTCTTTTAATTAGAGTAGAATTTTAATGTCAAAATTGTGATCAGTCTCGTTACTGTGAGCAAATAATGGGTGTGATGTATTGTTTTTTTAAAGTGTTTCTTTTGTGCAGCATATAATATTTATTTAAACTTCTTGAGGTCTCTCCAATATATTCTTTCTGGCAATCACTGCAGCTGATAGAGTAAACTCCTCCTTCGTTTTGGCTTGTTGATTACTTTTGTATTAATTAAGTCTTTTATTGGTTTAGATGTACTTGTGACAAATTTTATGTTGATTTTAGAAAAATTCCTTTCGATTACAGTTGTAACAGCGTTAGTAGGTAGAACAATATATTTTTTCATTCTAATCTTTTAGTTCGTGCGCATGTCGTCGCATCAACTTAAACCTAGTCAGATGAAGTCCTAATGGACGAAACGTATCACACGAAAACTTCCCAATTTTTCATATCAGACTAATAGTGAGTAACTAAATGACAAAATAGAAAAAAGGCAAAGTAATTTATTCAAGCGAAAATGCATTAAAAGTGCACTGATTTTTTCACGGTAAATTACCATATAAGATCAGACATGTCCCCTTTCCTAACAAAAATAGTGTCATTGCAAGTAGAATTTTTAAAGAGAAGAGCTTAAGATATAAAAGCAAAATCAGTAGAAACTTAATTATGGCCGTGTAGGTTATGCAGCTAGATGTATCGGACGGCAAAACTTCAAAAACTTAAAGTTCGTTATTCCTATACATTCAAAGATTTTCGATGTAAAATTATAACCGACGTTTGTTTGTTTTTTGTTTTTCCTACCTACATATGTAAGATTCCATCGATAACACTATCCTTTACGTGTTGTAACGCTTAATATAGAATATTTTTCTATTTTGTCATTCAATTACTCACATCTATTCATATATATATATATATATATATATATATATATATATATATATATATATATATATGGAGGGAGAGAGAGAGAATATATTCATTTAAACAGGTTTTAAAAAATTTGGTATTTTTCTTACTCGATTTTCTAAATCTATCAAAAATTAATTCGCAAACTTGAAAGGATCACAACGAAAAGTAATCGACATGATATGCCTAAATTATTTAACCAAACCTGTTTCATTATATATATATATATATATATATATATATATATATATATATATACATATATATATATATACATATATATATATATATATTAGTATTGTAAACGTCATTTTAGTTGGTGCACGTTTGTGAGTAGCCATACCTGTTTTATTTACTTAAACAGTGAAATTAATATCAACCGGCCTATATCGAGAAGTTTTGACTAACTGTGAATCGAACCTCCATGCACTCCTGTAACCAGAATGTGCCATTACCTATTTGGACACGGGAAACTTTACTGTTTAAGAAACTAGAAAACAGTGATGTCAATTCAAATGTGTGTATCCATTAAAATAACGTTTATATTAATACGAAATAAGGTCGGGTAAAAAAAAATCAATTTAATATATACGAGGTATGATCTCAAAATATCGGAACTGTTGCTATGATTACCGAGCTAAAGTATGCGCTGCTTGACTTTGAGCGCATATACACTATTTATAACGTTTTCGTTCAAATCTCTTGTTTAGACCAATGCTTGGAAGGAAAGTGTATAGCGTGTAGTCGTGGGTCGTCTCATCATATTACATTGGTCCCATCAGTTAACGTGGCTTGTGCAGCAATTTTGCCTAAAACAACATTCTTCTGATCCGACAATTAACATATTCCCCAGATTTCGTCCCTTCCGATTTTTCATCTTCGAAAATTAAATCTTTCTTGAATGGAAACAAGATTTCGAAACGTTGAAGAGAATGCAACGAGGCAGCCGCCCGCTATCCCCAATGGAAACAGCGCTGAATAAAATGTGTGAGATTAAATACCGCATTGTTGTGTGTTGTAGTTTTTTATACCACCAGTTCAGATACTTTTTGATAATCCTCGTACACGTACACACACACACACACACATACACATATGTATGTATGTATGTATTATTCTGTAAATTATTTTCAGATAAAGGGTATCTGGAAAGGAACAAGAATAAATTAAAAAAAGAGGAAAAACTATTTTAGCCGACGCGTTTCGTCTTCTGAGGGTCTTTATCAAGGTAAATGTATTTTGTTGCACGTATTTATATATAAGAGCAATGATGTCATTGGTTTATCAAGAATTCTACATTTGATGACGTTCAAATTTTTTGACTGACCTTTCAACCACCTGATGAATATTCATGAACGTTCTCTAATTTAAAAACTTTGATAAATCAATTCTTGCTCTTGTATATAAACACGTGCAGCAAAATAAATACTTACACTTGCCTTGATAAAGTCCCTCAGAGGACGAAACGCGTCGGCTAAGAATAGTTTTTCTTCTTATCTTTTATTCATATATATATATATATATATATATATATATATATATATATATACACACACACACACACACACATATATATATATATATATATATATATATATATATATATATATATGTATGTATTATTATGCAAATTATTTTCAGATAAAGTGTATCTGTAAAGGAACAAAAAATAAAAAGACAAGAGGAAAAACTATTTTAGCCGACGCGTATCGTTCTCTGGGGTGAGCGGTGTCTTTATCAAGGTAAATGTAAGGATTTATTTTGTTGCGCGTATTTATATAAAAGAGCAAGGATATCATTGTTTTATCAAGGGTGTTTGGAAGGTTAGTCAAAACATGTGGATAGCACAAAGTGTCATAATTCAAAGTCTGTTAAGACAAAAGTAAGTGATAGTCTTTCAAGAAATTTTTCTTTAATAGATGAATATTTATAGATTGTGATTAGATTCGAATGGAATTATGTGCTGTACATCTTCAAAAACATAAGATAATATATTGAAGTGTTTTCCTTTGAATTGTATCATATTTGTGGTCGTATAAGTTGCTTTGGTAATGTAATTCTTTCAGGAAATGTCAGATTGGAAAGAAACCCGAACGTACATTCACATTTTGATATTTTCATACACGACCATAAATATGTTGAGATAATCAAAAGAAAACCGTTAAATCTATTGTCTCATTTATTCAAAGTTGAACAGTACGCACGTCCATCCCAAACCATGACAATTTGATCACAATTTAAACAATATTCATTTATAAAAAATTCTTCAATATTACTCGCTTAATTTTTCCTTACCAGACTTTGAATTATGGCACTTTGTGTCCTCCATATGTTTTGACTGAATTTCAACCGCCATATGAAGATTCCCAAATTTAAAAGCTTTGATAATAAATCAATGACATCCTTGCTTTTGTATATAAACATCTGCAACAAAAAACATTGATAAATCCTTGATAACGTTTCTCATAAAACGAAACACGTCGGCTAAGAATCTCCTTTTTATTCATATATATATATATATATATATATATATATATATATAAATATATATATATATTAGGTTGGTGCAAAAATAATGACGTAATAATGTCGTTTTTTGACGTCAAAAAATACGTCAAAAAACGACATTATTACGTCATTATTTTTGCACCAACCTAATATATATATATATATATATATATTTCAGAATACAGTTGATCAACAAATCGAAAAATAAAAATAAAAACAACAAACAAGAAAATTATTGGTGACATTTTCGAAATGTATATATTTTTTGTCATATATATATTTTTAAATCTTTATTGCATTATTTTAATATTTTGGGTGAAAGGGTTGTTCTTCTTATTTTATTTCTTTTTTATTCTCTGTTTTTGTTTTAGGGCTGGGGTCGGGGTTGGGTTTCGAAAAAACACAATTTGCGAACCACATGCAACAAAAACACTTTGGGATAAAAGGGGACAAAAATAATTTGGTGACAATCACAGATGCCTTCTTACAATACGACGTTACTTGCAAAAATGGCACAGATTCTGTACAGTTCCTACTTGCGTTGAGTTCACTGAAATGTCTTATTCTTCTATTGATTTTTTTTTTTATTTTCGGCTATTATTATTATTATTATTATTATTATTATTATTATTATTTCTGTAATCCAAAACGTGATGTAATCATTTATTTAAAGTAGGTACTGATTGATTTCATAACTTATTTATATAAATCGATAAACGAAAGACGGAAACCAAGCATCAATATATGGGATAATTATTGATTCAAATAAAACATTAATTCGGAGAAATCTAGGATATAAACTTAGTAATATTTTCAATTTAATTCTGTTATTATTATTATTATTATTATTATTATTATTATTATTATTATTATTATTATTATTATTAACACCTAGAGAAGAGCACAACTTCAGAAAAGAGAAAAGACCATGTGTCTTTTCTTTTCTTTTCTTTTTCTTGTCATAAATTCTGCTCTTGACTAAGTGTTGAAAATATGAGAGTTACATCAATTATTTTGTTTATTATTATGATTACTATTGAGATTTCGAGCTGGTAGTTTTAAATTTTAATAATAATAATAATAATAATAATAATAATAATAATAATAATAATTTGCTGGTTAGCTTTCTATAGATAGCAAATTACATTGTTTTATTATTCTATTTTAATTCATTTTATATTAAGCTGCCAATAAGTTCGTTCGATTATTAATTAAATATTGTACTTAAATAAAGCGAACGAACTTTTTGGCTAAACCAATTTTTTTTTTTTTTTATCCTTTTATATATATGATTGTTATTGCTTACGTAGGCTTATAACATAGCGATAACCGATAAAAATTCCATTTAAAATTTCTGGATATTCAAATAATAATAATAATTTAAACGAACAAAATGTCTGCTCTAATTCAGGACCACATCTGTATCGTGGGCGCAAAAGTTTGATGCCCCCATTTTTTGCTATCAGCCATCGTATAGAAAATATTTTTTCTTTAAAAAAATATAAACAACAAAACGATCATTAGTTATAAATACGCGATAGCGAAGTGAGAGCGACGTCAAAGATGTTTTCAGGGTGATTTACGCCGGGGTTGATTTTAGCAATGATGGTAGTCGCAGTGTTGTTGTTTGTCAGCGGAATTAGGTGCGGAACAATGGATATTTAATGGCGCCACACGTCTGGCACAAGGTCATCTTTGTCAAAGAACTGAGATTTATCCATTTCTCATTGTTTCCAGCAAGTAACGTTTCGATCAGTTCTTGCAGATAGATAGATAGAGAGAGAGATAGATAGATAGATAGAAAAAGGGACACACATAGACACACTTTATAGAAAGATAGAGAGAAAGACATCGAGTGATATATACATGAAAAAGTACGCGCACGTACACACAAGGAAATAAACGAACAAAGAGTATAGCATATATTTTCATATATATATATATATATATATATATATATATATGACATATATGTATGCACACAAAAACACATACTCACCAAGGCACACACAGAGGCACAAAGACACCCAGACAAACATAGATAGATAGATAGATAGATAGATAGATAGATAGATAGATAGATAGATTCGAACAGACTGATAGATAGATAGATAGATAGATAGATAGATAGATAGATAGATAGATAGATAGATTCGAACAGACTGATAGATAGATAGATAGATAGATAGATAGATAGATAGATAGACCTTATAGTGAATTGGTAGAAAGTCTATAATATAGGAATTTGGGGCATGAACACATTAATAATGGCGCTCAAAACAAGTTTTTAAGTCATTTCGATCATGACATTGCAGACATGCACATAAAATTACACGCATAGACACACATTTTCACAAAGATGTGATTTTCAATCGACAGAGATAAAAAAAAAAATCTACAAGCAGAAAGACAAAGGCATGTGTTTGATAATGTTTATACAATTATCGCGGATTTTATAAGAAAGAGACATAAAGTGTCCTAGGCTGGAAACTGAGTTATCTGATAAAGCCTTCTACTAGCGAAATCATCCCCACCCATCAAGGTAACGTTTCATTTTAATAGGATAGGGGTGATTGTCGACTATCTTATTTTACTTAAATACATTCTTCTTAATCTTTTTTATCTTTGTGTTTCCGATATAATATTGAGCATACACACACACACATACACACACACACACATACACACATACACACACATATATATATATATATATATATATAATTGCGTTTTGGGACAACAAAGCCTTTTTTATACATGTTTCAATGAAGACATAAAGCTTTTTATTACTATTTTTTCTTGCATGCGTACAAGAGATGTTTTGAGTAGTGTGGCTATAAGTAGTGTGGCTATAGTGTGGTTATTGAGTAGTGTGGTTATAAATTCTGTAAGAACAGTTCAACAGTTGATATTTTGATCATAGCGCTTTCGGTTAATCACTTAAACATTATAAAGGATTTTTTTGTTTGTATAGATTTCCTTTCTGATTTTTTTTCTTTGCAATAGAAAGCTTTTAGTTCAAGAATATAGTCAGCACATTTTGACCGAGTTCATAATTAATAAGCAAGAAACTAACTATTAATAATATTAATTATGCACACGGCTACAATGCACTGACTGTGTTCAGGAATTAAAACATTTCTATTGTTAAGAAAAACGTATTAAGAGAAAATAAAACATGCCTAATAGATTAAAAGAAAACTCTCGGATCGGAAAAGATCATTTAGAACAGCTCTTACATACTCAATGACCTAAAAAGAAATTATTTGTACTGATTGCAATAAAAATATCATTAAAAGCTTAATGGAGGTGTCTTGTCTGTCATCTTCAACGATGAAACTATATATATATATATATATATTATAATTTAAGCTCTACTTCTGTATGGAGCAATTTTTTTTTAAAATAAAAACAAAGATACTAAAGAACCCAGGATTATTTACCTAACATGTTCTTTCCTATTTTTATACACATTTGTACATACGCACACACACACACACACACACACACACACACACACACACATATATATATATATATATATATATATATATATATATATATATATATATATATATACATGTATGTATATATTACAAAAATCCCTTTTTCTGATAACATTAATTCTTCAGCAAAATATGTCAAAATAGAAGCTTTAATAAGTTATTTTATAGATAGATAGATAGATAGATAGATAGATAGATAGATAACTATGAATATATTGAGATAATTATCAACATACTGCAATAGATAGATAGATAGATATTAAGGAAACATTAGCGTTTGTAAATATATGTGACATTTCAATTTCAAGAGTTCTTCGAAGTATATATTTCATTCTAACTGTTACTTCTGCGTTCCTGCTGCTCCATTCTACGGACTTCAAGAGCACAGAGACCGATTGAAGAAGTAAGAATACATCTTTTCAGGTAGATAAGATCAGAAAATGGTGCACAGTTGAACTCCTTTATTCCGATTGTCCACTGAAGAAGATTAAAGAATGGTTCAAGCAGAGCTTTTTGGAAACAACAAAAGCAGGTATATTAAGTCAACATAAGTTGGGGCGGGGGTACACCTAATGTGGTTTCGAAATAGTCTGACTTTGATCCACACTGAGCTTATTTATATTTGGGGCCTTTTACTCCATTAAGCTAAGCACGGCTAAAAAAATGTAAATGAAGATTTTCTTTTCTTGTTTTCATTTTCCGTGTGTTTCCTTCCAATACAAAACAAAATAAACGGAAGGAAAACATATATATATATACAAACACACACACATATATATATATATATATATATATATATATATATATATATATATATATATATATATATATATATAACATGTAGATAATGAAAAATGAAGAATTTACGAATATATACATACATGTATATATCAAAACAAACACATATTAGTGTATATTTTGGGTGTAAATTGTTATATGCATCCCTGCAAATGATTTTTATCCTATCATATATATATATATATATATATATATATATATATGTGTGTGTGTGTGTCTGCATGTTTGCATCTACATGGATATATATGACTGCGTTTGTATATATGTACGATAGATGCATACATTCTTATATATTAGGTTGGTGCAAAACTAATCACGTAATAATGGCGTTTTTTGACGTTAAAAATACGTCAAAAAACGACATTATTACGTCATTATTTTTGCACCAATCTAATATATATATGTGTGTGTGTGTATATGCGTGTGTGTGTATGTGTATATGCGTGTGTGTGTGTGTATACCATTTATTGTATACAAATGTTTTCATTATTGGCCAAAAGGTTTATTCGGTGTTTATTAAATAAATTTTCACCTTAATAAGTGAATAATGTTTTCGTCCAACCAATATATAAATATATTTGTATTGCTCAAATGTGTCCTGCATACCACAGTTAATTCACTTCGTACGTAACAAGCGTTTCGCAATATTATGATGAGATAGAATCTAGGAGAGGAAAAGAGAGGTAATGTACACCAACGGATTTCGCAAGAAAAGAAACAATTTGAGCGATCAAGAAAAAAGTTTTGATATTTTTTTTTGTTGTTGTTGTTTTTCATACAAGCATAGAGAGTGGAATAATTTATCTTTGCAGAATCAAAAATATTTCTCATATATTTAGTTATTTTCCTTATTTTCCTCGTTTTTTTTTTCTGTTTTAATTCATTTTCTTCATGCCCCCTCTCCCTTCAATATTACTTTTTTAGTTTAGCCAAACTTTTATATATTTTTCAATTTTTTTTTTCATTTTTATTTCATTTTAATTTTCTTGTTTAATCGTGTTTTACTGTTTTTTCTTTTTTTTTTTTTTTTGATTAAAAGACTTAGTCATCATTACCAGTAGTATTATTATTACTACTACTACTATCTTTATTCTTACTTGATTCTTTGTTACTATTATTGATGGTAATTTTTTTGTCGTCTTTTTATTTATTTATTTTTTTTTTTTTTGATATTACCATAAGAAAAATTTGAGCGACGTATATGCCCAATATTTTTTGATTATTAAAAATAGATTTATCAAAATGAAAGTAAAAAAAAGTTGACGAAACTTCACAATAACAGCGGTGAAATAATTTTATGAATTTAAAAAATAGAGTAGAGAGAAATGAAAAATAATAGCTTTTTTTTCTTTGTGATTTTTTGTTTTTTCGTTTTTAAGATAAAAAAAAACGATTCGGAATTCAGCAGAAAATAGTTTGAGCGAATGTCTTAAAGCAACAACATAGAATACCTTGGAATCGAATATAATTATATTAGTGGGTGCAAAAATATTTCGAAATGTGTGCGCGTGCTCTTATATTGTGTCTGTGCGCGCGTGCGTGCGTGTGTGTAAGAAAGAAAGAAAGAAAGAAAGAAAGAAAGAAAGAAAGAAAAAACTATGTTAGAAGTAGGTCTTATCATGAATGCTTCTGTGTCTACATAAATTTGTCCAAACTGCCTGTTCGGGTCGCGATGAGAAGCGCTGGTACTGGCCACTGTTTCTACGTCCCACAAAATTTGCCGAGTATGTGGGACATCGAGAGACTGACCGACAAAAGCGCATCCCCATCGATTCCACGAGCAACATCACGTGACAGAAGACGCCTAACGAAGGGAACGGCTGAGACGTATTTCTTAACATGGCCGCTATGACGATGTTGACTTAATGTAGTTTCTTCAACAATGTAGAAAATCTCAAAATGCATTTGTTTTGGATTTTTTTTTTTTTTTTCTCTCCTGACCGGGTTAATCGCAAAATTTTCTTTCATGTTTTCATTTCCAATATGGAATCGTCATAATAAGCAAGATTTGATTTTTTTTTTTTTTTTTTTTTTTTTAACAGCAATTACTTGAATCAATATGCTCTATTTATCGAATTGCGTTTTATTGAAACCAGATTAGTTTGATTTGCAGATAAAATTCCAGAAATGCTAAAAGTTCACACTAAACGATTTTAGGATGAACTTGTTTAGGGAGGTTGTCTGAAAAGGTTAAGGTACCCAAAATTCGTTATAGTTGTCTTCAAATGTCGGTGAATAATGAAGGTGTTATCTTTGTCGGGAAAGGGTTTCAAATCTTTACAGCCGGTAAGTTACTTTCATTTGATAATCAGGTGAAATAAAATTCAGTGTAAAATGATTTCGCATTTTGCTTAGTAAAGTTACGGGGAGTTCGATCATAGACTCGAAACTTTCATTCCAGTTTGGTGTAGAATTGGTCAGTGGTATTGGTCGTTGCTTTTAGTATCCGGTTAGTTTCTTTCGTAAACGATCAAAAAAAAAACAAGAAAAAAGGAAAAGCACGTTGCTCAGGTGTAGATAAATTCAGTGTTTACCCAGCTGAGCTGATTACGTCAAAGACATGTCTGTCTAGAAAATCAGCATTCGAGTCCCTGCATTTACCGAGGCACGAATACTATTCATTAAAACCGATGGGGGTATTTCCACAACTGTTTTAGCCATGAGACAAGTTATTAGTTAAAAACTGTTGTGATTTCGTCAAGTCAGTCATCTTTAAAGATGTATGTGTATGTCAAGCCAGTGTGTATTCCCGCTAAGGTGCAAAACCGAGCCAACTCTGGTTCGGTTAGGCGCCATATTTAAAAGTAAAACGCCGAGTTATCCCGTAAAATTCTTAGTATACTTGTCTGTTTGGTAGGGTCAGGTAAATTGTTCAGTTCGGTGTAGTCGTTCAAATCGGAGTAAAGTATTAATGAAGGTGATATATATTCATCAAGTCGGTCGGTGATTATTCATTTGCGTATATATCTAATTCTGGGAGGAATTTGCTTGAATCTCCATATAAATATGTATATGTGATATTTCAAGTTAATAATGACGCTTGGAAATGATTAAAAAAATGAAACAAACCTTTAAATAAGCTTAGGTCTTCATTGTCAAAACGAATTGTATGGTCTGCGATCGGTTTTTAAGAAATCTGGTGACGTAAATAATTGCCTATATCGAATACATCATTATTTTGTTTTTCAACAAATCGATAAGAAGAGTCAATTTTCGGACATATATGACGAAGGTGCTTACATTGTTTAAATGAACCGCAGGTAAAAAAAATAAAATTAAAATTATGCCGGTTTTGATAAGAAATCGCTGCTGGCACCAGGCCCGTTTTTTGTTTTTGTTTTGTTTTGCTTTTTTTTCAAAAATATGTGGCGAATATATTTTTATAAATGCCGAGGTAACCACATATATTTTGTATTGTCAACAAGATTAACGTAATCATTTCAAAAGACATGTTTTCTTCCGAACAGTTGCATAAAAACGGAATATTTTATTTCTAAATATTGTGATGCCTTTTAATTTGGTATCCACCCACAAGGCACAGATTGTCTATTTACTGATAGCTTCCATAATTCTCCACTCCCAAGAAGTCAACTGAATTTTTTTTTTTCAAGATATTTCATAAGTTCTTTCGAGATTCGGTTGGTCCATGGTTCATGAAACAAAACTAAAACATAGTAAAAGCATCATTCGTTATTCACAAGACAGCATCGGCTTCAAACTTGAACACAACTACGCACGAGACCGGTCCACAAAAGAAAGATTGCCCCAATTCCCCTTTTGGGAACAGCCTCGTTTTCGAAAAATACTACAAATCGGGGAGCATGCGCTTTATGCGTTTCCTTCAGAGCGAATAGCAACAAAGTGAACTAGAAAATGTAGCAATAAAAATTAATGCGTCTGACTTTTATATTTTCATAAACTCAGTCCCAACCCACACGCTAAATATTCCTTAAAAATACGGAAAACATAATAATAAGGCTATATATATATATACGTATATATAACCATATATATATATATATATATATATATATATATATATATATATATATATATAAAGTATAGTCGCTTGAACGTATGTATACATAAATGTTTCAATACCTGTATATATTTATCGATACATTCGTACACATACGCGTCTCGCATATATATATATATATATATATATATATATATATATATATATATATATATATCGAATACTTAAATATTGGAGAAGAGTTTTTGATCTGCTGGCTCTTTATGCACGCATATACACTTGCATATATATATATGTATATATATATATATATATATATATATATATATGCAAGTTAATATAGCCTTATTGCATAGATATTGAAATACATAAAGTGGCAAGTTCTAAGACGTAACATTTTCATATTGATTTTATGAGGTTTAATATAAGGTTAAGCATACAAAAGTATATATATATATATATATATATATATATATATATACTTATGTATATATATATATATATATATATATATATATATATATATATATATATATATATATATATATATATATATTGTCATATGGTATAGAGTTATGAATATAGGTATACATATAAATCGAGATATATATAAGTATTAATATGCAGGTATATAGATATAAAATACAGATAAAGTTATATATATTTACGGATATATAGTTGACATTGGTAGAGAAAAAAGCATGCATTTTCAAGGGAGGTAATCGCTATGATAACTGAACGTTCTCCGTCGCTAGTGAACTAACGGCAAGCAGCAACATACAACAGATGGCGCTGCGGACGCGCTCTGGCTTCATGCACAAATGCAACGAAAATGTCGGAAGTCGAATGCGTGCGTCGAAAGCAATGTTTTTTTGTTTTTGCACACGCGGCTATGTTGGCATTTATTAAGGTCCATTTGGACACACTACGTACGTGTGCTGTTTTTTTTGTTTTGTTATTTTTTTTTCTGGCTTTTGCATCCACTGGAATGTCGGTAGTCAGAAATACGGGGAATTCGAGTCGTAAGATGTATAATCAATATTTCTAAACATAGATTTATATGTATATTCTTAAGTGTTTGGGAGTATATGGTCTCATATATATATATATATATATATATATATATATATATATATATATATATATATATATCCGTGTGTGTATGTAGGCATGTATCTATATGTGTGTGTTTGTGTGCCTATATACACACATACATATGTGTATGGGGATATATAAGCATCTTTCATTAAAATTGAACAGATATGAAATAAATATATATATTATATATATATATATATATATATATATATATATATATATATATATATATGTACTTAAAAGATTTTGCAACGTCTTGATATTTGTTATTATACCAAAAATTTAATTCTCTAAAATCTTTCAACGACTGTTCATAGATTTCATGCATACTTCACGTCATCGTATTTTGGCAGAGCTTATTACGTATGTAAATGTTCCCGTCCCGCAAGACTATCTCTCCAGTAAGTAAATTAGATGCACTTTTCAATTGACCGCTAGGAAAAAGACAAGCTGGAAGCTTTTCATTTATTTTAATACAAGCTAGTTAAGCAAAAAATTACTATAATTTTTTAGTCTTTTTTTTTTTTTTTAAATTTACGCATTTTTGCTTTTCTACATCAATAATTGTCTTTCAACCAATGTGAGAACTAATACTACCCTAGGAATTGGTACCCACATTTCAAACCCAAACTTGTATTAAATATTGTTTTTAATAGTTGCTATCAATGACTCCTTCGTCTATTCACTCATATATTTGTCTGCCTTCACTGATGTCTAGACAGCTTAATGTCTATTGTGGCCAACGGGAAGATAGAAATCAGTTGCTTGAAGATCTTATCGATAGTTATTCCTTTGTTGACTTTGTAAACGGGTCCATGGCAAACGAATGAGAATTGAGAATAATTGCCGAGTTATCTCAAACTCCCGCTGCCCAGACCAAAAGGCATACTCATAGGCGTGCACAGGTACGAGGTTGCGCATGCGTTAATCATATGCACATATTTCAATATATATATATATATATATATATATATATATATATGTGTGTGTGTGTATATATATATATATATATATATATATATATATATATATATATATATATATATATAAAGCAACAGTGTAACATCTCTTTGGTCACTTAGGACTTGGGTACCATTAAATCGACCGAGTTTAACCAGGCTTCTAATATTGATCTAAAAAGGATAGTGGGGAGGAAAAAAAAACTTTAAAAATTTCTCGTACTGGAATCAAGCCTGGTGTATTTCAAAACTACGACCTGTAAATGAAAATAAAAAAAATCCTGGTACAAATTACGTTAGCTAAGGGTTAGGGACATACTTACATGCATGATGGTGCGAGATTGCCCATGCAGTGTTGGTATGTGCACCATTACCCAACGTGTGAGTGGACTCATTATAATTCTTTTTGAAATGTTTTTTTTTTTTTTTCAAAATTTGAAAATGAGCCTGGTAGCATTTATCTTCTCGTTTTGAACGAGAGGATAAGATTTTTTGTTGTTAGCATTTGCATATCTTTGACTGAGATGATAATGTAAGAACTGGTACATTTCGTAAAAAAATCTCTTCTACAAGAGATAAACTAGAATGCCACCTTTTCTGTGTTTTAAAATTTCAGCATCCGAAATCAATTTTCTTTCAGGTGATCGTGAACCCTGAGCACCAGAGCAGAAGGCAAACCAGCTACGACTGTACTAGCCGAGCAAGTCACTTACGATTTGAATGAAACAGACGATATCGAGCAAGAGAAAAGATAACTGAAAGATTGGGAAAATGAAAAAAATATGCGCCGTTCATTTAAAATACCAACGTATTTTATTATTTTTTTCCCCATGAGATTTTTCTTTTATGCAAATCTTTCAGTATTACGTTAAGAAAGGATTATTTTACGGCAGTCATTTTTGTCACGTGACTAACAGAGTGGACATTTTATGTTTGGTTAATAATGAACAGATTATGTGATGCATGTCTAGGTGTATGCGGCTAGATAGACAAAAATGTGCAACAAAAGAGCGATAAACGATGACAGAAAAAGATAACTGAAGTTTTGCAATAATGAAACGTGTATCCACTGAAAAGTATGTGACAAAAGCGCGCGCAAATATGTGTAAGTAGCCTCCCTGTATATATATATATATATATATATATATATATATATATATATATATATATATATATATATAAGATATAGATATAGATAGATAGATAAATTAAAGAATATTCTATATTCATTTACGAAATCCTTATTTAAACGAATTTCTGTGTATTTTTGCAAAATTTAGGAAATTTGTCAGATGAATAAAAATTGTTTTCTTTGGTACACCATATACACGCACACTAACACATATATAGAAAAAGAGAGTCATGTTTGTGTGTGTATTTTATGATAGATAGATAGATAGATAGATAGATAGATAGATAGATAGATAGATTGTATAGAATTTATAAATATTTGTATATCTGAAGTGGCTATAAGAAGTGTAGAGTGTGTTATGTGAGTTTGCACCTGGAGAATGGAATATTATTTCACAATTGTTGCAAATATTTTTGGGAAAGTAAGCATAAATAAATGACATCACCAAATCCTTACAAATAACAACAAAAAGATAATAATAATAATAATAATAATAATAATAATAATAATAATAATAATAATAATAATGAGAAAAAGGTGCGCTGTTTATTGAGTGAAAAATTCAGGTTATTTTAATCATATTTTTTATTTTTTTTTTATTATTGTGAGAAATAGACTACAAATTTTTTTTAAAATATAGAAGGTAGTTTTTTTTAAAAAAATAGGGTTAGATACTATTTAGCATTTAGGACCGTACTTTTATCATTATCTTTATTATTACCATTATTTGAATGCTAGAACCTGTTTTTCCATTACATTCAGCGACCATTCATTCACCGTGTCTCTCAAACACACACTTTTCAATCACTTCAGTCAGCCATGACACACGTTTGGGATAACGCGCATGCGCACTCAATACATTCTGCGAACATTCATGATTTATTAATGGTGATCATGCGACGCAAATGCCCTACACTTGCGTCACATAAACAGTACTGCACGATTTATGACGTCTGGAGAAAATAGTAGCAGTCTACCACGAACACATTTGGTGGTGATAGTTGGTGTCAAAAAGAAAATGTGGTTAAATAAAGACAAAAATAACGTCTTTTTGAAATATATTTAAAAAAAAAAGACATTAAGCTATGGTAACACAACGATAATTATAAGAAAATTATATGTGTAACAATAACAATAGTTTTGCGATAGAAAAATTCGAAATAGCAAAGTTAATAATGATAATAATAATAGTAACGTTATTCGAAATATTAGCAGTAGTAGTAGTAGTAGTAATAATAATAATAATAATAATAATAATAATAATAATAAATTGGTTGTGTAGATAAAGCAAATAGAGGAAGTAATAAAATATTTTTATTGTCATCTTTTGGGTACATCTTTGTGTTTCAAATATATATATATATATATATATATATATATATATATATATATATATATGAATAGATAAGCAATATGGGCACTGAATTCAATATCTTATGACTACAGTGTGTTTTGTGCTTGAACTCAATCTTGATTGCGTTCAAGCATGAAACAGACTGTCGCCTCTGTTGTCAAACTGCTTATATTTGCATACGCTCTATCTCTGATACTGAGCACGTTTGCCCTGTGAATAAAGCATACCTTAAAACTATATATATATATATATATATATATATATATATATATATATATATATCATTGTCGTGCTTGTTTTTACATAGGTATGATTTTCTCTTTATGAGTGTGCTTATATTTACTTATTTATTTATTTACGAGGTTTTAAAAAAAGAACAAAAGAAAATACCGCAACGCATTTGCACTTTTACATTTGTTGACAAGACACCTAAGACTCCATTCGGGCTCAAGAGCCACAGAAGATTTTGACAGATATGCTATATTTTTGACCCTAATGAATACTCGTAAACAAATACGAGGTGAGAGCCATCATGCATCTATGCAAGCTGGTGTACATAAACACACACACACACACACTCTCCCTCTCTCGCACACACACAGACACACACACATATATATATATACATGATAAGATAAAAACAAATAGAAACCGTATATCAACGTAACTTGTTTCTCTTTTATTAAAGCTTCATCAGCGATTGAAAGGAAACAGACAAAAAGACAGAACTTTAATATTTTAAATCTTGTTTGGTCCGATCCTCATTGGACAGTCATGTATCACGTGCATTAAAACCGTCGATAATTATATATATATATATATATATATATATATATATATATATATATATATATATATATATATATATATATATGTTTGTGTATGTGTGTGTAAGTTTGTAAAAAATATAATATCTCTAAGCGGTCATAGGATGACAATGAATTCGTAATTGTACATGGGTGCCAGTCTAGTAGGAGGAATACTCATGTTTCCAATTTTGTGTAGTCAGTCAGCGGAGTGGGTGATATTTTATTACTCTGAGGCTGTTTTATGTACGTTCTGTCTGTATTAGATAGATGAGTTAAATTCTTTAAAAATTGATTTAAAAAAAACAGATGACGATGTCATGTAATGTTATAGGACATGTGTTTATAGTTTATAATAATGTTATTACTAAGCTTTCAAAGTATTTTCTCCTTAAAGAATTCTGTTCGTTTTTTGTTGTTTTTTTAAATATAATTGGCATTAGTAAAATCAAAGTTATGGTCAGCATCGTTCGTTTGTAATACGAAAGAGGTAGAAAGTTTGTCTATACGCAAATCTCTCTCGTGTTCGTAGATGCGGGGTTTTAGATTATGTGATGCCCACCCCGCCCCCACATAAGAGTTTCCTATTTGTACTTTATCTTATCATCCTGTCGGATTCCGATCCATATTTGATCTACGTATGATCTTTAACTCTTATATGTGTGTGTGTGTGTGTATATATATATATATGTATTCCCCTCGTGTATAAAAATAATTCCGAAAAACATGGTTTAAGCTCAGTAATATTCGATTAACAAGAACCGTACCGCAGTTTATTTTCTCTTTCTTAAATAGTTCGATGTCGATTTTAATCCTCCCGGGAACATAATCCCTAAAATGACATACAAATATAGTCAAAGAGAACGAAGTTGAAGCTCGTGGAACAAATGATCAGTTTGAAACGCTTTGACGTGAACGTGTCAAAAGACTAGAATCTGGAAGATGAGATTGGATATTTGGATTTTACTGTTGTTTACAGATTCGGCCATTTTCAACAATAAGTTGCACACATATCTCCCATTCTTAATGTTTCAAG
>OZ010602.1:23212726-23225226 GCA_963932145.1 Acanthosepion lycidas
AGAATTTAGGGAAGGAGACAGAAAAACATGCTTATTTATGTCTCCAGGATAGTTTGAAACAAGATTGATATCCTAATCCCAAAACGATTTCAAGCCGAGTAGTCATTTGCCATCGTTAAATAGTGATATGTAAAAAGCGTGGATTGACATAAAAAAAAAAACAATTTGAAATGAATTAATAATGTATTTGTACGAAATGCACAAAGACACACAACGACACACGGTCATATATATATGTATGTGTGTGTGTGTATGTTTATCCAAGCGCTAAGCATAAATATGAGTGCGAAAGTACATATATATATATATATATATATATATATATATATATATATATATATATATATATATATATATATATATATATATATATATATATATATATAGTAAAATGCGAGAGAGAGAGAGAGAGACCGATAGATAGATGATATGCGTTGTTATCAACCAGGATTTACTGTCAGGAAAGACATGTCGATAAGAAATGTATATATTTATGTCGACGAAACATCTAAGTTTTTCAATAGATCCCAGCTGACGGTAAAAAAATATACATATATACCAAAACCTAATCTTCTCAAAAATATTCCGTATTGTTTTTTTCATGCATATATATATATATATATATATATATATATATATATATATATATATATATATATGCTGATATGATTACTTGCGCATATGTGTACAATGGCTCTGAATGATAGCAGCTGGGGGCTTCCAAACTTTGTCTTATAGGGAACTAGTTACAATCGTTACCATGTGAAGGGTTCAGAGATCAAAAATAAAGATATCGTTTTGGAGATGAAGGACTGGGTTCAAGGCGAGGACGTGTTTGCACAGGGTGGATTATGAGAAAGGATGTGAAAACATTTTACGAAGCAGGGGTTTCGGGTGATAGGATTATTTTTTTTTCCTTTCCATGTCTTTTAAATAGTATAATAATATATTTGAATGACAGATTTTTGTTTTGAAATACCGAAGCAACCCGTTTGATACAAAAAGCATCGACAACGATGTAAACTGAGGACCAGACAAATGGCGATAGGCATTTTTTTTTTTAATTTAAAAGTGTTTAAATTGGCAAAGATATTATTATTATAGTTTATTTTTTCATTACTTTTTGCAATATGGAGGGTCTATGTTGCGTGATCATATATAAATGTATGAGTGCAAGTATGTTCTTTATATATATATATATATATATATATATATATATATATATATATATATATATATATATATATATATTATAATGGTTTCTAAAAATAATGTTCTCCTAAATCAGAGAAATGAATTAACAGTAATTCGTAGACATCTTTACTTTAAAACATAAAAGAATTTCTCATACATCTATGCATTACAATTACATATCTATTATATTTATTTTTTTTTTAATTCTTTGATTTTTCAACTTTCATATTGCAATGTTTTATTGCCTATTCAATATAATATGTATCGTATTTAAGGCTCAATATATATTAAAAATGTTTTAATTAATTTAGCAGGCCCTTTAAGTAGGTTCGTCAGTATAAAAAATTTTCTTAAAAATTTTGTAATTCCTTATAAATATCTTTTAATGTTATATATATATATATATATATATATATATATATATATATATATATATATATATATTAATATTATTCTATGTCTACTTCATTGTATCTTAACGTTAGTTTTGCAGTAGGATGTCTGCGGTGGACACGCCTAAAGTGTCAATTCATCTAGACATGAGGAAATAACCCACCTACCCCCAACTTCTGGCGTTATTTTCCATTTTTCTAATTTCCATTTGATCCGTTTTTTGATTGGTTAATCAAGACACCCGCAAATGTGTTTTTTTTTTATTTTTATTTTTTTTTTTAATTTGGATATTTGGTTTCCTCCCAGCCTCTTTTTTAACTCTCAAATAAGCTACCGAATTGTTTTCTGATTTCATTTTCATAATTTATCTACCATCGCCAGATGAGGGACAATTTTTAAAGTTTCGAAACATGGAAATTTTGTATAGCGATGTAAAATATTATAATAAAAATTATAATATATATATATATATATATATATATATATATATATATATATATATATGTTGTGAATTTGTATGTGTGTGTGTGTCTATATATGTGTGTGTGTGCATATAAATTCTTGTGTGTCTCAATATGTTCGTGATATTTTAAAGCACACCTTAGCTTATTCGGGCACATAACCTAGTTTATTTTTAACCATCGAGTTTCTTTTAATATAAAATAATATATATATATATATATATATATATATATATATATGTAGCTTTCTTTATATATTGCGTTTATATATATATAGATAAATAGATAGATAGATACTGGCTCTTAATACAAGCAGAAAAATATATAATACACACACACACACACACACATATATATATATATATATATATATATATATATATATATATATTATATCTCAAATTTAAAATAATTTCAATATTAGACTAGAGAGATAATAATTATTAGAAGCAATCAACATTATTTCTATATTAATGTAAATATATATATATATATGTGTGTGTGTACGCCTAGATGATTATATACATACAAAATACTTATTTTCATGTGCTATTCTTTTTTGCTTATGTAAAGCATTTCAATATATGGTGTCCATTTTTTGAAATAATTTTCGATTGCTTTCATACGCGAGTTAGGAAATGATATTTTTTAATATACTTTCCAGTCTCCATTCATTGTTTTGTTTTTTTTACAAATTCCTGTCATTTTCCTTGAGTGGAGGAATCAGTTGTTGTTCTAAATTCTCTCACCTGATTTTTATAAATAATAGGATACAATTTATACTTGTTGTTTGAATTCCCGAGCAAGCTCTTACAAATTATATTTTTTATACTATTTATTAACAAAACCGAACGACGCCACTTGTGTTCACCCCACATTTCAGTACTTGTTTTGATCCCTTCTTTGACTTAGAAATTTAGGATGACTTCCTAATTACGAATGACAGAAATATATCCGAATTTAATTGTTCAAATCTAAATTTCTTTAAGTTAAACAAGATCTGTGTCGACCAAAATCTTCGTGTTGTCCGTAAAAGAGACAAATGAAAATACTTAATAAGTCTATGGAATAGAATAGTCTTAAAATCTACGCTCAGCTTAGTAAGCATTCAATATTTATAAAAGAAATCGAAAAGTACGAAATGCCCGAATATATAATGTTTTTAAGTTTTTATAATTAAGGTGAATTAATAAAGCAAATGTGTTCGCACGTGTATATTTAAATTTGTGTATTTTCTTTCATTTTTTTTTTGTTTTAGTATATGTGTGTGTATATGTGTTTTCTTTTTTGGAAAGTGAACGAAAATGTTATCAAATATATTTGTGATTTTCACACCACACAGGTACTTCTTCAATGTATATACTTTTCCAATATATATATATATATATATATAATATAATATATATATATATATATATATATATATATATATATATATATATATATATATATATATATATATATATATTCATTTCTCTCTTGCTACCCCCATAGCGGCAAAATTGTAGTTAATACAGATAAGTAAAACTCACTTTGAGTATGGAATGGCCTAAAACCAGCAGCTTTGCTCTCAGAGAACAATTAAGTGAAAAGAAAAGATAGTGAATTTACTTCCTACTTCGCAAATAATGGACGTTGTATAAGCGAGACTTGGAGTCGAAAAGCTACGTCTTTTAAAATTTTAATTATTTATTAACTATTACTGGTCTATTACTTTTTTTAATATTCAGCACTTTGTTTACAAAAATCGGCTCACGTTCAAATGTATTAAACTCCATTAATTTACTGACCTACGTGTTTTGACAGTTATTAAATATCTGCTATCATTATGTATAGTTCTATATAGATAGATACAGTAAGAAATATATATATAATTATTTATTTGAAAATTATAACATAAATATATTATAAAATCACTACAAAAATAGCCATTCAACACTTCTGGTATCTTATCAAGTGATGGTGTTGAATGTAGCAAAATCATCACTTGATAAGACACCAGAAGTGTTGAAACAAAATGGCTATTTTTGTAGTGATTTTATAACATATTTATGTTATAATTTTCGAATAAATAATTATATTTGCTCTACTCTGTATTGAGCAAATTTTTAAAAATAGTTGGTTATTGGAATTTATTCTGTATACACCAATCCTATACTTATATATATATATATATATATATATATATATATATATATATATATGTATGTATGTATGTATATATATATATATATATATATATATATATATATATTACGGGGATACAACGTAGATACCATCTTAAAATCTATATATTTAAAGAAATATGCATGATAGCTCATGATTCTTAAAACACTAATTCTTAGTTCAATCCAAACTTTCATTACAGAAGAAAAAAGATGAAATTAAAACTGTATACCAATGTTAAAATTTTATCAAGTTATTTTTAGTTTATATATGTACCAATATAGTGAAGAGATATTACTTTATTTTCGATATTTCGACGCCTTCCAGCCCGAAATCCTAATTACTGTGACCTTTTCTTCACTTCACTTCTTGTTTTTAATGAACTTCAGTCAGGAATTCTTTGTAAATATCCAGAATTATAAATGATATATGACATGAAATGATTCCCGAACTTCAACATCATTACGCGTACACATCTATTAGGATTCAGTGTTCATGTACATATTAAGCTGTCAGCTTTACACATATTTAATTGTCTCATTTTTGAAGAGTTACTCTAAATGATTTCAGTCTTTAAAAACTGAAAATTCGACAGCGTATCTGAAGTTTCAATATTTTTCCTTCGTAAACCATCGTGCATTACAGTAATGTATGTTTCTCATGTTCGTTTCGTTTTTATATTTATATTTTGTTGTGCCTGTTACCCCCTCCTTACTCTCATGAATGGATTGATCCATTCATGATAAGTAGTCCTGGGTAATTGTCAAAGTAGAATAATACTATTGCAGGGTACTTACCTTGCACTAGCTTGGATGAGTTCTAATGGGTTTGGACTATGACTAGCTAAGGCCACCTATGACTAGCTTAGACGAGAGTCCTGACAAGTTATGACTAGCTTAGACGAGAGCTATGACTAGCTTAGACGAGAGCTATGACTAGCTTAGACGAGAGTCCTGACCAGCTATGACTAGCTTATTCGAGAGCTATGACTAGCTTAGACGAGAGTCCTGACCAGCTATGACTAGCTTAGATGAGAGCTATGACTAGCTTAGACGAGAGTCCTGACCAGCTATGACTAGCTTAGACGAGAGCTATGACTAGCTTAGACGAGAGTCCTGACCAGCTATGACTAGCTTAGACGAGAGCTATGACTAGCTTAGACGAGAGTCCTGACCAGCTATGACTAGCTTAGACGAGAGCTATGACTAGCTTAGACGAGAGTCCTGACCAACTCGGACAAACCATGACCAGCTAAGACCATATATAACTAGCTTAGACAAGAGCTCTGACCAGCTTGGATAAGCCATGACCAGCTATGACTAACTTAGACGAGAGATCTGACCAGCTTGGACAAGCCATAGCCAGATAAAACCAGCTATGACTAGCTTAGATGAGAACTATGTCTAGCTTAGACGAGAGTCCTGAGCAGCTTGGACAAACCATGGCCAACTAAGACCAGATATGACTAGCTTAGACTAGAGCTCTGACCAGCTTGGACAAGCCATAACCAGCTACGACTAGCTTAGACGAGAGTTCTGACCAACCTGGACAAGCTCTGAACAGCTAAGACTAGCAGCCCGAGTAAAAACACTCGGGTCCTCCCGTTAAAAACCGACCTTGTGTCACAACCTTATTCCGTCGGTAGGTCAAGTAAATCTCGAATAATCCTATTGCAGTGACTTGTCCAGCTGAGTTTTGAACACTATTATCCCGATTGACTCTGTCGAGTTAAGTCTTGTCTTGCCAGACCCCACATTACAAAATATTTCATAATTTAAGATCTATTTGAGACACAGAATAAATATAATGATAACAATATTTATAACATTATGCAAAACACATACATACGGAAAAAGGTTGACTGTTTTATTTTTAATTGTATTTCTTTAATTTTCGAAGTTGTTGAGTACTGTCTTCGAAATTGTGGATAATCTGTTCCAAAGTTTATGTTACGTTATCGTTTTGTTTAAGTACTTTCGACAGTCTCAGAGAATTTCAAGAACCAATGTTGTGTCTGTGTTATAGGCAAAATAATAATACCAGGATGTAGACAAAGGAATTCTGCCAAGTGCGCAGACACCACACTAGTTTTTAAAAATGACCGATACGGTCAAAAATACTAGAACAGAACCATAATGGAATATGAACTTCAGACTGTTCATCCACAACTTCGAGCAACAATACTGAACATCTTATCCGAAAAATGAAGAAATACAATTAAAGATAAAACCGACAGACCCTGTTGGTTCTTTTTAATCAAACTCGTTTGGCTGAATACTTGCTGCCTAGATATAATTAAAAATATGAATATTTATTTGACGTTCCTTGACCTTTCGGTTACGTAAGTCCTCCTGATCAAACAAAGCCCGGATAGCGTTTTTTGAACAGATATCTGTTACCGATTCTTAGAATATACATATCACCTCTGCTCCGTATCCTAACGTAAACAAAAGATATTTTTTTAGGAAATGAATTAATTGCGACATATTTTTAATTTATTTGTTTAAACATTATTTTTAATGAATACTCATATTTAAATAGATGCAGTTTTTTATTTATTTATTAAATATTTATTTCATCTACCGGCCTGAATATTCGAGAAATCCTGTTAGAAAAATGTGCGCTCTCCTTCAGACAGAAGGCGCAAACACGTATATATATATATATATATATATATATATATATATATATATATATATATATATATATATATATTCGTTTTAGATTGCTTATTTGTGATTTCGTTTCAATTAAAATTATTATTAAAGTTATTAAAATTTTAATTTTTATATAGCTTCCAAGAGCCAAGTGCTGGTGTTGGTCAGCCTTACATGACAGAATAGAGATTAGACAATTCATTTATACAATCAGAATGTCTTGAATGGAATATGGTTCAAGTATTCCTAAAATAATTCTTAGATTGACTAACCTTACTGTTTATGAATTCTGAAATAATTAATAGTATTTTTTTTTAATTTTTAAAAACATTTTTCGATTTTTTTTGTCATTCCCTTTTTTGTGAAAATAGAGAAAATAGAAAGGCTATTTATTTTAAAATTTGCTTTACGAAATGTCCTTTTAAAAATGTTTTCGTATCTTATGTAGATTAATATTGATGAATCGTGTAAGTAGAAAGTTGAGCAGATATATCGATATATATATAAAGAAGTTCCACTTATATAATAAGTTCCACTTATATAATATATATGTGTATGTATATATGAAGCTATATATTATATATACAGATATATTACGAACATACTATATATATATATATATATATATATATATATATATATATATATATATATATATATATATATATATAAAGCATTAATTTGATTTCATTAAAAAAATGAACAATATTGTTATTTTCCAAACTGTATATTTTAGAAGTGATTATTTATATATATATATATATATATATATATATATATATATATATATATATATATATATATAGGTGAAGTGAAAAAATATCTCTTAGAAATTGGAACGGTTTGTGGTTTCGTTAGCCGGGAAAGACTTTCCTCATACTAGTGCGTTTTTCCTTTGTTTTCCTTTTTCAGTGATTTTTTGTTGTTTTTTTGGGTGGGGGTTGGGGGGGTTAATATACCTTGTATTTGAATCGATATGTTCTCTCGAAATCAAACAGGGTCGACAGGCATTTAGCATTGTGAAGCTGGTAAAGTCCCAGTAATACCTCATAGTTTTGAGCAGACTGGCGTAAAGAGATATTCAGATAATAAAAAACGAATTAGATAGATAGATAGATAGATAGATAGATAGATAGATAGATAGAAAAGAATTTTAAAAAGTGAATCAGAAATATTAATAACATTATTAATAGCATTATCTTTGAAAGATGAAAGGAAATCACCATATTGATACGTGTTTAAATCCAATCTAATCTTTCGGCTTATATAAGCCATTATCAAAGATGACAATTACACTTCAATATATCAAACAATACACGGACGAAACAATAATGATAGTCTGTTTTTTGTAGCATGAAAAATTTCAAAGCAACGACAAATTCGTGTATACGAGACGCGTAAGCGAGAATCGCATCGCAGCTCGTGACGTCACACACGACCACGCGAGAGTCTTTCGTCTTTCAATGATAATGTTATTAAGCTTATGAGGCAATATGAAAGGAACTTACTTAAAATAAATAGACAAAACTTGTCTAAATTATTTAATGAAACATGCATCAATATATATATATATATATATATATATATATATGAAGACGGTATCTCATCCAGAGCCTTCAGCCAGGATAATTCTTGAAAACAGGTTTTAAAGCGAGCAGGGTTTGTAATTTTCACCTATATCAAGAGATTAGTGTAGTAATAACCATAAATAAAGTAGATTAAATCTAATCACTTATTTCATGATTGTCTCGAATCTGACTTTCCTGAAATAAGTGGAGAGAGAGATAGAAGGGCGAAGAATCGAATGAGGTAGTTAGGAATTGAATAGGTAAATAGTTGTTTAGAGGGAATATACTTAGGATAGATAGATTGACACAAAAAATATTAGACAGACACTAAGAAAATCATCGTGGGATTTAAATACCTGTTTGCAATACTTATGCAACTAAGAATACTAGCATGATTATGGTAATTAAATTTATTATACAATATATATATATATATATATATATATATATATAGCCACGTTCGAAATGCAACTATATATATATATATATATATATATATATATATATATATAACTACATTCGAAATGCAACTTAAAGTTTCGTGGTTATTATATTTTTGTAATAATTTGGGCCTGATGAGTTGGTAGAGAGAGAGAGAGAGAGAGAGATAGTGAGAGAGTGAGAGAGTCGAATGAGGTAGTTATGAATTGAATAGGTAGATATTTGTTTAGAGGGAACATACTTTAGATAGATAGATAGATAGATAGATAGATAGATACGAACAGTATAGATAAACACTAAGAAAATCTTCGTGGGATTTAAATACCTGTTTTGAATACTTTTGCAACTAAGAATAGTAACATCATTATGATAATTTAATTTATTATACAATATATATATATATATATATATATATATATATATATAGAGAGAGAGAGAGAGAGAGAAAGAGAGAGAGAGAAAGATAGACAGAGCTACGTTCGAAATGCAACTTAAAGTTTCGTCATTCTACCAACTCATCAGGCACGAATTATTATAATAATTGTTATATTATATTTTTGTAATAATTTGGGTCAGATGAGTTGGTAGAACCACGAAACTTCACGTTACGCTATATATTAATAAATATGCATATACCTACGTAGGTATATGTATATTTAGTAATATATATTTATTAGCTCTGTCTAACCACATTGAGCACTGTTTTGTTTACACCTTATATTAAATTTAGTAAATATTTATTCGCTTACCTTTCTATGCATGCTAACGCAAGTATATTCGGTTGTTAATATCTAGTTATTTTGGTTTATATCCACATTTATGCTAATATATATATATATATATATATATATATATATATATATATATATTAGCATAAATGTGGATATATATATATATATATATATATATATATATATATATATATATATTAGCATAAATGTGGATATATATATATATATATATATATATATATATATATATATATATATATATATATATTACAATGAATCATTCATACAAAAAAGTAAATTAGTAAACTTAATGATATAAAATGGCGAAATCCCTTTAAAATTTTAAAGATATATTAACGTACCAATCGCTCGCTGAATGTTATGATCCTTGTTTTTTAAAATTATAAACTGTATAAAGTCTTTCTTAAATACGCAAGTACTTTCGACTGTACATTTTGTCATCTTCAGGCATAGAAATTATTTTGTTTTTGGTAAAATTCAGGTAGCATCCGAGACGAAAAATATAATGCGAATCGAAATATGTTTTTGGGAAAAGTATTATTGATAACGGATACAAACTTTTGGGGCGTGCAGTCGCAACGCTAAGGTTGAATTTTTTTTTTTTTTGAAAATTTAAGAGAATGCGTTTTTTTACTAATATTTTGTAGGAATGATTCATTGTAATATAATATAATATTAATTAAATATAATATTTCATGATTATCAATTTCATGAATAATTGTTATTGACAGTGTTGATCATGATTGTGATGATGTTGATGAGAAGGAGGAGGATACTTAAATATTTTTTCTCTAAAATAATTAGTTTAATTGTTCACATTATTAGGTTGGTGCAAAAATAATGTCGTTTTCTAACATATGCTACTATGTGAGAAAACGACATTATTTTTGCACCAACCTAATATATTTAACATTTGTTCCATAAGAAGGAGAGGAAGAACTGTAGTAGGAGGAGAGTAGAAGTAGAATGATAGAAGAAGGTATGTTGCCAGTCGAGTATTGTAGAAGAAGAAGAAGAAGAAGAAAAGAAGAAGAAGAAGCGTGAGAGGAGGAGGATAGTAGTAGAAAAAGAATGAGAGTAGTATTAACAGAATTTCAGTAGTAGAAGAATGAGAGTAGCAGGAGAAGAAGGAGTATAGGAGTAGGAGAAAGTTAGTAAGAGAAGGAGGACAGTAACAGGGAAGAAGGAGTGTAGTAATGGGAGAAAAGCAGTTAGAGAAGAATGAGAGTAGTAGGAACAGATTAATAACATAGTAGAAGAGTAGTCGGAGGAAGAGAGAAGTAGTAGTAGTATTAGAAGAAGAGATGTAGAGGATGAAGAAGAGGGGGATGAGAATAGGACGGGAAGCTAATTCAGAACGAGCAAGAGTTATTAGGTTGGTGCAAAAATAATGACGTAATAATGTCGTTTTTTGACGTATTTTTAACGTCAAAAAACGACATTATTACGTCATTATTTTTGCACCAACCTAATATCTTTATCGTTCCCATATTTTGACTGGGTTTGGAGCTTTCCCGCGTCACAATGTTTGAAATTGTTCATGCTATGCCTTTTTTTTTCTTCTTTTTTTAAATGTTTTCCAGTGTTAAATTAATTTTAAATATATTTATTTTTTTCTTAGTGTTTCTTTCTTCTTTATGTTATGCCTTCTATACCCCTTTTTCATTTCTTTTCTTTTTTTTTCACTTTTCTTTTTAAATATATTGTAAAGTTTTCCCGACGTCCACCACGCAAAGATTTAGTTTAATTATCGGCATTATTGTTCGTTTAATTTCTTCTTTCGTTTCCCCTTTCCTCTATTTTGCATTTTCATTTCTTTTCTTTTTTCTTTTCCCCTTAAAAAAAAAAAAAAAAAAAAAAAAAAAGATATGAGTAAATGTTTAGGTGGTATGTGAGGGAGGGTGCTAAAGTGATGCTTTCAGATCAAGAATGAAAAGGCTGTGCGGGGAGGAGGGTGGGAGCACACATGACAATTTGGTTGACATTGCAATTATGGAACTCAACATTTACACCACGTACCAGACATGTAATATCTTATAGATAGATATATTATAGATATATAGATGGATATGTATGTTAATATATATATATATATATATATATATATATATATATATATATATATATATATATATATATATATATATATATGTAGATATATAGATAGATATAGATACGATTTTTTGGTGGTTTAATTTCTGAGAGGAGGGGAGGGGTATGGTTTATTTTTATTTAGATTATTTTTTTTTTTTTAATTTTGTGGTGGGAATTGTGTTTTGGGTTCTGTCTGCCATTTTTTTTTACATTTTTAAATATTTTTCTTTCTTTTTTATTTTTTTTCTTTTTTTTTTTTCTTTTTAACAAGGGATTTTCTTCGGTTTTTTTTTCTTCATACGCTTTATCTTCATTTCCTTTTTTTTAAATTGTTCATTTACTTCTATGATATTTCATGTTTCTTGGCCATGACTTTACTTGGTTGCAGAGCTTGTAAGAGTTGCAATCTTCAGTTTTGGTAGCCGACTGGCCAGATGTTTCTTTTTTTTTTTTTTTTTTTTTTTTTCAATCCCGACTCCGAATTCAATATTTCCCCTGTCATTCATTTTTTTCTTTGTTCTTTAGTTTCTTCATTTTTATTCGCTTTCATTCATTTTTCATTGGTTTTCTGTCTTTTTCTATTTTTTTTTTTTTTTTTTTTTTTTGCTATCCTTTTCTTTCATTCTTTCCGATTCTTCTCAGTGTCCTCAAATATCCGTGAATGGTCTTCTATAATGTTTGTGGATGTTTATTCATTTCGGCTAAATAGTTATCAGAAATATTTTCACCATATATATATATATATATATATATATATATATATATATAAATGCA